>JAJPUD010001601.1:299963-314156 GCA_023553655.1 Myrmecobius fasciatus
CTCTCTCTCTCTCTCTCTCTCTCTCTCTCTCTCTCTCTCTCTCTCTCCTCTGTCCCCCTAGGTTTTTTATTCATCACAGCAAGCAGTCACAGAGTCAGACACAATTGAAACTACTTAATAACAACAACAGCTTCCCCCACCCACCCAAGGAGAGTTGATGGGGGCAAAATAATACCTGGAGATAATTCAAATTTTTCTCTAGTGAAGAAATAAAGTGACAGTTTTTCCTTCTATTATGTGAGAATCAGGTAGATAAAGCAATTCCTCAGTACAATGTTGAAAACAAATTGTGATTTGAAGAACAGAGAATCAAAACATCATTCTGGAACCATTGATCTACTGCAGCCATCTCATAAAACTGACATTTTGAATCATCCTTTATTTTTTTGGACTCTACTATAAAGGTTATGTAAGCACTGAGAGGCCCATGGCTCATCTCAAGAGCAGAGAAATAAAAACTTCTAGAATCTCCCAGGAATCCTCTTAAGTTATAAATTGATAGAGAGGATGAAAACTTTGACAGGAGGGAAATATCAGCAAACAGATAGATCTGACAAATGATTACTCATTAAAAACATAAGCAAAAAGAAACAAAAGCCATCTTGACAATAACAATTGACCTCAATAGCAAGATTTTCTTCTTTTTCTGTTTTTAAGATGGAAAGTACGCAAATTGTGCTATTGGTGAATAGAAAGAAAATACATTTCCATGAACCCCTCCTATATTCCCTTTCATATCATCTATTTAAAAAAAAAAGGAGACTGGCCACTGGAGTTTTATATGTAAACATACACAAATGCACACACATGGGAAAGTTGATAACATTTTTCAAAAATTTCTTAAAGTACTTACTACTATTTCAATCCCTTTCATTGACCTACAAAGTCAAGTTGTTTATAGGAAACTTGTTTTTTATTTCTATTGGCATTCAAGATCATTCAAATACACCCATTATTCAGTCTCTTTTTCTCTTCCCTTCTTTTTCTTCTTCCTTGTCTACCTTCTCTCCCTTCTATTCTTCTTTCTTCTTTCCTCTCTATTTCTCAAGGCTGAAGAAGGCAATATTTATTAAAAGCGTACTATGTCCCAGGTCCTGTTTTAAGTAGTATAAGCAAGAAAAAAAGGTAGGAGTAGGAGTGGAAGGTTAATTCCTACCCTCAAGGGCACTATGTTCTAATGGTAAAAGGTAACATACAAACGAGAGCTGAACAGGTTAAGGACTATCCTCAAAATACAGGTAGGAGAAAGAGAAATGAGGAGAGGGAGGAAGAGAGGGAGGAAGGGAAGGAAGGAAGGAGATGGAGAGTGAGAGAGAGTATGTGAGAGAGAGAGACAGAGGCAGAGAGACAAAGCAGAGACAGAGGCAGAGAGACAGAGGGTGGGGAAGGGATGTAGGGAGGGAGGGAGAGAAAGGCAGAGAGAGGCAGAGAGACAGAGAAATAGAGACAGAGAGAAGGAGGGAAGGAAGGAAAGCAGGGAAGGAGAGAACCCATCAGTTTGCTCAATTGAGCTGACTTGGCTTCCAAGAGAAATATGATAATATATGAGGAAAGTACTTAGGAGAGACTGTGGAGAATGTGTGGACATACTGACTCTGTTTAGGGAATTTGTTGGGATGAAACTTTATGTTGACTTTATAGCTGGATTGTTGGTATTTTCAAAAAGACCTCAATTAGTTTGGGCTTCCTCTTTTATTTCATTTATTAAATGAAAGCACCTGGCATGTAGTAGGTACTAGACAAATGATTATTTTCTTCTCTGTTCTTTGTTCTATTTGCATTTTGGGGAATGAGGTGACTCTTTTACTCATTCCATCCAGAGAGAGACCATGCTGTTAGAAAAGATCTTAGAGCTTTGGTTCTTAACCTTTTCATTTCATTGATTTCCACTCTAGATGGGGCAGCTAAGTGGCACATTGTATAAAGTGTGAGGTGAGGAATCAGGAAGACCTGGGGTTAAAATCCAGCTTCAAACATCCACTAGTCCTTGACTTTGGGGAAGTCATTTAACACCTATTTGCCTCGACTTGCATGAACTGATGCTGAGTGAAATGAGCAGAACCAGGAGATCATTATACAAGGCAACAACAAGACTATATGATGATCAATTCTGATGGATATGCCTCTCTTTAACAATGAAATGTTTCAAAGCAGTTCTAATTGTTTAGTGATGAAGAAAGCCATATACAACCAGGGAGAGTCCTGTGGGATCTGAGTGTGGACCACAACACAGCATTTTCACACTTTCTGTTGATGTTTACTTATATTTTGTTTTCATTCTCAGGTTTTTTTTTCTTCTATATCCAATTTTTCTTGTACAGCAAGATAATTGTATAAATATGTATACATATATTCGATTTGTTAATATATTTTAACATATTTAACATGTATTAGACTAACTGCCATCTAGGGGAGGGGGTGGGGGGAAGGAGAGAAAATTTTGGAACAGAAGGCTTTACAAGGGTCAATGTTGAAAAATTACCCACGCATAATGCATAGGTTTTGCAAATAAAAAGCTTAAAAGAAGAAACAAAAACAAACAAACAAAAAAAAACCCACCTATTTGCCTCACCTTCCTCATTTGTAAAGTGAGCACAATTACCGCCTTCCCAAGGTTGTTGTGACGATCAAATGAGATAATAATTGTAAAGCATTTAATACAGTGCCTGGCACATAATAAGTGCTATATAAATGTTACCTATTCTTACTATTATTATTAAATGTAAGAAAGAGATCCCAGCTTTAATGGCAATGCAAATTATAATAATCTGACTTTGAATTAAGGTTTGAGTGTTATCACCAGGCTCAATGTCCTGAGGAAAAAGGGGAGTTATCCTTCCATACCACAGTCCAGATAAAGTTTCATCCAAGGGTCATACCACATCTGGAAATGAACTTGGTAGAACCACACCAGTGTATGAACTGAGCTAAGTTTTGAGCAATTTTCCGGAGGACTAGGTAGCAAAAGGGTCTGTATGCCTTCAAGATACTGGGAAATGTTTACATTTACTCTTGCCATTCTTGAAATAAATACTCCTTTATAAAAACTACCTTATATAAAGTGGTTAAATAGTACTGGGGTGCTAATTATAGGCATATGACATATGAGGATATAGTGGGTGGGGGATGGAGTCAAGAAGAATAGAGAAAAGTTATACACTAAGCCATAGTACTTTCTTGCTTAAACTTTGGTCATTTATTCACAGACATTTTGGGTTATGAATTTTGCCATTTTATTCTTTCTTTGATTTTTATCTTCTGTGATTCTCTGGGTTTCCCAACTGTTGTTTCTCCATTGTAATTGCCTTTTATGGTATCTAAAGCTTGTTAAATAAACATAGTTTTCTTCTTCCTCCATAGTTTTTAGCTTTAAGTCCTTTTTATTAGATTTACAAAATGGCAAGCAAATACATTCCAAACAAAAATCATGTTGCATTATGGATAGAGAACTAGCCTCAGAGTCGGGTCAATCTGAGTTCAAGTTCTACTTCCTACAAATATTGATTTGTGACCCTAAGTAAATCATTTAACTTCTCAGTGCTGTAGACTAACTTTCTAAGACTATAATTCACAGAGAAGTTGTTGACCTATATCTCTAAATTGTCTCCAAAGGTCCTCATCTGGTGTTTGAGCATGGCATGGCTTTTCCCCACCAGTGTTCCCTATATCAATGAAATTTTATTTTATCTATTTTAATCCATGTAACAGAAATCCATAGTGCATTCTACAATACCACTTTCTTAGCCATTCATTTCTCAAATCAATTTTTTTTTTGTCATCTACCTTCAACAAGCAAAAGTGAGGGGAAAATAACCTGGATCTCTATGGAATTTAGCTTATTTCCTAAAAATTTGCAATCTTTGGTAGTATTTGTTAGATTCCTTTTGACAGAATCATTTGATCCTGTATGAATCACCCAAAGTGTATAGTATATATCTGTTTTAATAAGTCCTAGGAGATTGTCTTTTGGATCCTGGATAGATGGCTCAAGAAGATTGCAAATCTCTATAAGACTGACAAATAACTGCCTTGGTACCTCTGAGCAGGAAGCCATCAACTATAGCTTCCTTTCTTCCCCTCACTCTTACTAATTAATCTTTTACCTGATGATTTCTGTGACTTTATTGTTCCTTGAAGGATAAGCATATGATTTCTTCTTCTGATTATCTATCTTCCTTCTTCTCAGGAAGAGTCTTGAAATTATTTTTTAATTACAAGTATACAGTTATCACTTTCCTTTTCTTCCTATAGTGACATTATTTCACTTTCCAATCTCCTTGGTCAGAATCAAGTTTCTCCTCTGCCCTTCTAGATCCTGTTTTCCTCATTAGCACTGAAGTTGCTTCCTGCCCCTTTCAGGAGCATTTCATTGTCCCTTTCAACTTAGTGCAGAGAAGCATTCCTTGAGTACCTTGAGCTCCCTCTCTTCTTAGAGGGGAATCAGCTGATGATCAGAACACAAATAAAAGGCATAGTCAATGCAGGTCATTGACAGATCCTCTCTGCTCTTGATGACTTCAGAAAAACCTGGAAAGACTTAACATTAACTGAGTCAAAGTGAAATGAGCAGAATCAGGAGAACATTGTACACAATAACAGCAATATTACATGATGCTCAGCTGTGAATTACTTAGTCATTCTCAATAATAAAACAATCCAAGACAAAGGATTCATGATCCAGCTCCAGAGAGAGAATTGATGGAGAGAGAATGCAGATTGCAGCATACTATTTTTATACTTTTTTCATGTTTTTTTTCCCCCTGGGTTGGGGAAGGGACTGCATCTTCTTTTACAACAAGACAAATATGGAAATATGTTTTTCATCATTGCACATATATATCCTATATTGAATTGCTTCCTGTATCTGAGAAGGAGGAAATGAGGAAGGGAAAGAATTTAGAACTGAAAATTTTTTTTAATTGTTAAAAATTGTTTTCAAAAAATATATTATTTGTAAGAACAATTATTAAATATCATTGAATAAATTATTAAAATAAAACATTTTAAAAATATTCTCTCTGTTCTCCATACTAATTGCTTCAACTATTATTATCAATTATTATTACTGTTAACAGAGAAACATTTAGTTTAATCAGATTGTAGAAAAATATGTTGGTTTGAATTTTTAATCTGATCTCACCAGGCTCTGTACATTTTATCTCAATAGAATCTTGCCTATTCACTAATACTTTCTCACATAATCCACTCATTCTTTTTTGGTGA
Source organism: Myrmecobius fasciatus (assembly GCA_023553655.1). NCBI lineage: Eukaryota > Metazoa > Chordata > Mammalia > Dasyuromorphia > Myrmecobiidae > Myrmecobius > Myrmecobius fasciatus. The sequence goes on from JAJPUD010001601.1 coordinate 305,187, forward strand.
CACAGAAAAAGAACATTTTCAGGTGTGTAATTTGTGTACATTCCTTGTGAGTATTCTTCTAATGGGGGTATTCCTTAAAGGATATTAGTGATATATATTGAGATGATTAGCTATAACAGCAGAGAAACGTATTACTTCAGTGCTCTCTTCTAGGATCAAAACAGAACATATTTAGTGAAGAGTTTGGACATGCAACTGATAACAGTTGAACCGACCATCATCCAACACTACAATTACAATCCTATGCAGGTAAACAAGTCTTACATACTATACAGCCTGTGCAACCATAAAAAGAAAGGAGGAGCAAAGAAATGCAAGCACATCCTCAGCAGTGAAAGAAATGCATTTTTAGTGTTTTTAGAATTACATGGAAAGATATAGTTTCTAGGTTCCAAATGAACAACAAAAAAAGACTAAAAAAAATCGACTGATATATAATAGGGGTTCAATAAAATCTTGTTATGATTGACTGCTGATTACAATTAAGGGTACAGAATATCTGCCAAAAAGTAAAAAATATGTTCATCCCTTCTCCACATTCAAAAGAGGGGGAAAGCAATAAAAAAATGCATAGTTGTATAGTGCCTTCATTTTATATTTATATGTGATATATATGTAAATATATACACATATACTATATAATTAAAAAACCTCATGCATTAAGTAGCATAAATATTGTCACTGTTTTATAGATGATGAAGTTGAGAGCCTGAAAAATGAAGTCAATGAAGTTGCCCAGGGTCACATAGATCCAGAATCCAAACTGCCTTCAAATCAATACATTTTGTTATCTCCCCAGGAGGATATTCCAAGGATGTTAACTTGAAGAATGAAGATGGGCAGTGGATAGAACTTTTCTCTAAAAGGTCCAGTTGTGAAGTGGGTGCTACTAACCCAACTGAATATAGTTGCACTTGAGATGAGCACTGCTGTCAGGTTTTTCTTTGTGTGAGCAAAAAGATCCACATATTGGAATTTTTCCATGAATAAGAAAAAAAAGTCTTTTAAATTAAATGCTTCCTTGCATTTTAAGTTATGCTATTATTCTTCACAATAATGAGGAAGTCAACATTTTTATGCATAAAACAAAATAATGGTAAAAAGTAATAGCAAATCAAGATATAGAGTTACTAAATTGCCCCCTAAAGTCCTCCTCTGATGCTTCATCACGGCATAGAAGTGCCAGTAAATGTTCCTCTAGAAAGTGATGGATTTTTTTTTCTCAGAAATTCTTAGTAGATGTAATGATGATTTGAGTCAGTGGTGAGAATACTAGTAATGATAAAATCATAGTCATTCTAAGATATCAAAATAAGAATAATTGGGTAATGTGAAAAAATATATCAATCAACATACATTTCTTAAGTGCCTATTATGTGGCAGACATTGTGGTAGGAAGTGAGGATAAAACATATGTTCAACTCAATTCAGTAAATATTTATTAAAAACCATACAATGTCAAGAGCTCCAAAGAATGAGCCCCTAGGATGATGATGAAGGATTTATGGGAGAATATGGGTAAGTCACTCAATGAAAGAGCATAAATGCATTTTTATATGTACCACTAGAGAAAGTAGTCATGTCAATCCATTAAATTCCATGAGTTCATAATGTTCTAAACTGAATACAAAACTCCAGTTATGGTTTGACCAAATTTCCCACCTGCCATTATCATAATTTCCTACCTACCATTATCATACTCAAGAACTCTATTGAACTTGAAATTCAAAAACAAACAAACCATTCTAATCTTTCTTAGGTGAATTTGCACAGGACTGTGGATATCATTCATAATATATATTGGTCTTAAAAATTTTGTTTTACCATGAAAAGAGAAATTTCTTCTAATGAAAATGTCTTTTGGATAATAGAAAGATAGCCCTAGAGAAAACTGAGGTCCTTCAAATCCTGCTATGTCCCTATTACTTCTGAAATTTGGTTCTGATCATGGATTTATTTTGCCTCCCACACACACACACTCATTTTTCTCTTCTTGATTTTAGCTTTTGTTACCTTGTGTTTCATATAGTAGTTGAGAATAAGAACAGTTTGCTTAAAATAGCAGGGATGGCTCATACATCAACAACAAGCATTCCCAACCAAAGCATCTTGCCTCCTACCATCCCCTTAGGGAGCAAAAGTTGTTGTTCCTCAGAGAAGAAAGCAGCTGGTTCTAATCTCTCCCTACTCCTTTCGCCTCCCTCAACTTTATCTTTCCTACTGCCTATGATAGAGAAACTTAGGTAGGTAGTCACTGGAGAATGTCTCAAGCTTTACATCTGTATGTCTCAAAACGTGTGGGATCCCTTGCCTACTTAACTCCTCACCCTGTGCTAGTAACTGACTTTGCAAGATGGGAAAATAGCTTTCCTCAGATGCATTAACTACCCCAGTTCTTCAAAGTTATCTAAATGATTATTTACCTCTCCTGAGAGGCAGCAATGTTTTATTTTAAGCTAAAAGGTCCTGAATTTGAATTCTATCTCTGTCACTTCCTGCCTGTGTAACCTCGGGTTTATAATCTTGCCAGTTTAGGATACAGTTTAGGACCTTAGGGATTGATGGAATTTAATGGATTGATTTGACTTCTTCCTCTAGTAGTATAGATAAAAATGCATTTATGCTTTTACATCAAGAGTGCCGATTCTTTGGGTGTTTTTTGACATTGTGTGGTGTTTAATAATTATCTGTAAGATGAAAGTGAACTATATTTTGTCTTCTAGCTTTAAAACTGACCAGATGTTTTCAGAACTTCAGTTTTTTCATCTTTAAATGAGAGGTTTAGACTAAATTGTATCTACAGATGCCTTAGATGATATCTAAGTGGGAAAGGAGACAGACAGACACAGAGGCAGAGAGGCAAAGACAGAGACAGACACAGACACAGAGAGATAGAGAGAGACAAAGAGATAGAGAGACAGAGACAGACAGAGAGACAGAGACAGTGACAGAGAATTACATATGTGAATATTATAATTCTGAAAACTTGCAAGCTCTTTTTTAGGGAAATACTAATTCAATAAACATAGCAACTGCTTTGGTTGTTTGTACCTTGTCTGCATATACTGGAGGTTTCTATAAGAGTAAACTCTAGTTCCCTAGAAACACAAAGACTTTCTGTTACCAAATTCACCTTTTATTACTCATTGAAGTTGCAAAAACTAGGGGAAATAAACCCTCAAAGTAGAAAATTTCCCAAATGACTATTGTTTGACTTGTCAGCTATTCCAAGCAAAATTCAATCTTTTGAGAATTTTTATCTGATCTGGAGTTACAGGCAGCTTCAGAGAGAAATAAATATCTGTGTGCTTAGGGAAAACAAGTATAAAATATGCCTCGTGAAAACATGTAGTGAATTATGGCAAGACATGTTTTATTACAACACACCTTAATACAATAGAAAGGACCCTAGAGCTTTTGAGGCTTGTTAGTGTCAATTTCTAGAACAAAGGTAAAAGCTTTTTGTCTTCAGTCTTTACACATTATATTTTATTTTGGAAATATGAGTAGAACTATATCTTATGTGTTGTTTATAAAAAAAACCTGTGTTCTGTCATAGGCCTCATTAACATTTAAGTAGCAAGTCTCTTGACAATCTGAAAAACTCAGTCAATTGGAATACAACTTTCTAAATAAATAATGAAAAGGTTGGATTTTTTTAACTTTGTTATTTATTTGACAATACTTATGAGAAACTTACTGATCTCTCTGTCACCTGTCACTCTCTTTTTTTAATATTTTTTTTACTGAGGCTATTCTCTTTATTTGTTTTTTATAAAGCTTTTTATTTACCAAACATATGAGTGAATTTTTCTACATTGACCTTTGCAAAAACTTTTTTTTTTCCCAAGCTTTTCCCCTCCTTCCCCTCACTCCCTACCCCTAGATGACAGGTAATCTAATACATGCTAAATAGGATAAATTATATGACAAATACAATACATGTATACATATCTATACAGTTATCTTACAGCATAAGAAACATCAGATCTAGAAAGAGAAGAAGAAAAAACAACCTAAGAAGGAAAACAAAATGCATGGAGATATTCACAGAAAGCGTTAAAATGCTGGGTTGTGGTTCACACTCAGTTCCCACAGGCCTCTCTCTGGATGTATATGACTATCTTCATCGCTGAACAATAGGAACTGGTTTGAATCACATCATTGTTGAAGAGAACCATGTCCATCAGAATGATCATAGTATAGTCTTGTTGCTGTGTATAAAGTTCTCCTGGTTCTGCTCATTTCGCTCAGCATCAGTTCATGCAAGTCTCTCCAGGCCTCTCTGAAATCCTCCTGTTGGTCGTTTCTTACAGAACAATAATATTCCATAACATTCATATACCATAATTTATTCAGCCACTCTCCAATTGATGGCCATCCTTTCAATTTCCAGTTTCTTGCCACTACAAAAAGGGCTGCCACAAACATTTTTACACATGTGGGTCCCTTTCCCTCCTTTAAAATCTCTTTGGGATATAGGCCCAGTAGAAACACTGCTGGGTCAAAGGGTATGCACAGTTTGACAACTTTTTGAGCATAGCTCCAAATTGCTCTCCAGAATGGTTGGATCCGTTCACAGTTCCACCAACAATGTATCAGTGTCCCAGTTTTCCCACATCCCCTCCAACAGTTATCATTATCATTTCCTGTCATTTTAGCCAATCTGACAGGTGTGTAGTGGTATCTCAGAGTTGTCTTAATTTGCATTTCTCTGATCAATAGTGACTTGGAGCACCTTTTCATGTGACCAGAAATAGTTTCAATTTCTTCATCTGAAAATTGTCTGTTCATATCTTTTGACCATTTATCCATTGGAGAATGGCTTGAATTCTTATATTTTGGAGACTTTTTTTTTTTTTTTTTTTTTTGCTTTTTGCTGAGGCAATTGGGGTTAAGTGACTTGCCCAGGGTCACACAGCTAGGAAGTGTCTGAGACCAGATTTGAACTCAGGTCCTCCTGACATCAGGGCTGGTGCTCTAACCACTGTGCCACCTAGCTGCCCCATTGAGTCAATTCTTGCTATATTTTAGAAATGAGGCCTTTATCAGAACCTTTGGATGTGAAAATATTTTCCCAGTTTACTGCTTCCCTTCTAATCTTGTCTGCATTCATTTTGTTTGTACAAAAACTTTTTAACTTGATATAGTCAAACTTATCTATTTTGTGATTAATGATGACCTCTAGTTCTTCTTTGGTCACAAATTCCTTCCCCCTCCACCTGTCACTCTCTTTCCCTCTCCTTTTTCTCCTTTCTGCCTTTCTCTTTTTCCTTTATCCTCTCTCTCTCTGTCTCTCCCTCTCTCTCCTTAATTTTTCAATTATTTTCCCACTCAATCTGGCCTTCTTTCTTTACTCTTGTCCTCTTTGCATTATGTTTACCTTTTTTGCCTGTCTCCTTTATTTTCTTCATCTGTCATCTTTTCTTTCAATCAATCAGTGACTTTTACTGAGTGACTAGTCTTTATGGAAAATATCAAAGAAAAAAACAACCTTGCCCCAAAGAAGCTACTGTAATAAGGGGGAAAGAAGACAGCCACCTGAAATGATTAAAAATAATATAAAATGATGCACCATTAAAATCCAAAAATCAACCAGCATGAACTGGAAGTGCTAAAAAAAAAGTAAAGTTCAAAAATCTTTCTTACTAATCCAAAATTATAAGAAGGGTTTTATTTTTTCTCTAAACCTGTGATTAATTATTTAAGGATGTGATTTCTCATTGCAAATCTATAGCTCTTTCAATGCAAATCTATAGCTATTCTACAGCTTATAGTCCTAAAGAAAATGAAAAAATGAAAAAGTGACCAAGGACACCCAGGGAGTAAATGTCAGAAGCAGGACTTGACCAAAGATTCACTGACGCAAAACTCTCCAGCAAACTACATTATATGATGATTCCTCTCCATTATTTTGACAGTTATTAGATGAAAAAGATTAGCAGTTGAATTCATTCTAATTTTTATCCTCCATATTTTGAAGGTACTAGTTGTATGTGTTTGGGGGTTACCCAAGTAAATTTGCTAATAATAATTATATAATTACTCATCCTAACTTCAGTCATAAAAATTACCAGTTTTCAATTAGAAGATGACGTGTTGTTTCTTATAATTTTATGTAATTCAGAATAAATCCACAGAATTAAGGAACTACTCAGATTTCTAGAATTTCTGTTAATAATTTAAAATCTTAACCTTAGATAACATGAATCATAGTGTTCAAAACTAAAGAGATAATAGTCTTGCTTCACCCTTCCCTAGTTAGACCACATTTGAAATACTTTATTCAATTTTGGATGCCATATTTTAGGGTAGAAAATGATTCTCTGGAGAGGATCCAGAAGAGGGAAACCAAGAGTATAAGGGATCTAAAGATTATTCCATAATGATTTGTGCACCATCCTTTCCCTTCTTTTTAGCTTACTTTTTCTCCATTAAATTGTTAGTGCCTCTAGGGCAAAAAATGTCTTTCATTTTTCTTCTATCACTAATGCTTAACATAGTGCCCATAATAGGCACTTAATAAATATCTAATATATAGTACTGTATCATATTGTATTATAGTGTGTTGGATTGTGTTCTATAGAAAAAGACTTGACTTCCATCCCACCAAATATGCGTCACACAAAGACTATTACACATAATAGCAAACAAATCCATTCACTTAAACTGATTACACACAGAAATCAGAGAAGTTATACAAGTTGGATTATGCTAGGCAAAACACACAAAAAAATGAGTTATCCCACTAGACTGAAATATCTCAACTCAATTAAAGAGACAGCCCCAGAAGTCACCCAAAGGGTAATTCCATAAAATTTCTAGCATGGGATAGGAGATAATCAGTTTCTTGCAGTACGTGTCCTCTCTTGAAGCTGGAAACCAGAAGACTCTTCTCTCCCAAACACCAACTCTACCCTCATACTGGGTAGTGCCTTGAGTGATCATTCTCCACTAATCAGGAGAGATTTATGTAAATGGATGTGGACCCCAGGTTACCAATTCAAATAGCAGGAGGAAAATCCACAAGGGATAGGAGTTCTTCTTACTGATCCACAGGAGATAAATGGAATAAAAGATATTGTCATTAAACTTCACTAAATTATATATGGTTGTATTAGGTTGTGTTTGGTTCTGCCCTCGATCATTTAATTAGCAATTCTAAATCCATTCATTAAATTGTCCACTTTTCTCCTAAAGAATAATTTATATATAATACAGAAGACTTTAGGATTTTTGGAATTTCTTTTAATCATTTAAAATCATAATTAATCTTAGGTAGTATTAAAAAAAGCATAAGGGACCTAAAGATCATGCTGTAAGAGAATCAACTGAAGGAATTTTTCTATTTCAGATGAAAAAAAAATTAATAGTGGGGGAAGAAGAGGGAAAGAAAATAATTTTCAATTTAATAGTAGAAAATATAATTTTCTAGTTTTTGAAGGGCTGTCACCTTGAAGATGAGTTAGAAATTTTAGTCTCTAACATAAAGTTTTATTCATGTGCTGTCATACTATTTCAATTCAATTCATTCATTCACTGAACATTTATTAAGTGTTTACTATATGTCAGATACTCATATTGATTAACTGTTCATATTGATTAACTAGGATAGTTACTTGGACAATAACCTAATACTCTCACTAATTATTTTATTCAATAGACAAGTCTAGGCCTTGTTCATATCTAGGTTATAACTCTGATTCAGCCAATCAAGAAGTTAGGCCCTTTGTAATTAAGGAGGTAAGAGCATAGTATATGTATATGATGGGGTAAAATTTTGGTTCATTTATATTAACAAGATAGTTTGTGATGAGTGATAGAATAATACAATTCTATGGAAATTTCTAATTATTTTCAAAGAGCTCTATTTCTGCTAAAAGTCTAAGTTTACAATCACAATCACTTCTGGCTTCCAAGTAAGTTCATATAGACTCTGTGGAGTTTTGTTCTCTGCATAATGCCATCATCCATAAATATTTCTGATTGAATTGTCTATATTTGTCTATTCTAGCAGAACAAACTTTGATCTTAGAGAAAAGGTAAATAGGAGACACACTAAAGGGATCCAACAAGAATTTTTCCTATCAGTCTTCTCAACAAGAAAAAAGGCTCTCAAGGGAAATAGTTTATAGCAAATAAAAATGAAATTGTACTTATGTTTTATTCATATTTTAAACCCTTGTTATTTTTCATCTTGCTGTTGTTACAAATTCAGATAAGTGTAAACCCACAATCAGATTTGAAGGGAAATAAAACCTAGATGAATTTTCATTTTCCACTTAGGTTTTGTGTATAATTTTTCAATAAAGGTCAAAGTTAATAGACAAGTCCATCATTCATACTGAGAGTTATTGAGTATTGAGAATATTGAGAATTATACTATGGTAGAAACCAAAGTCACCATGACCAGCCAAAAGTGAAATTTCATGTATCAATGACTACAATGGTAATTTGCACAGACCCAGGCAATAGTTGCCTCAGTTATATTATTTCCCCCCATCCATCATAAGATCACAGAACCTTATAAGACTAGAAACCCTGGGCACACAGATCCTTGAATAATTTACTCCAGCTGACATGGCTTCTGACTGTGAAAATGTATGGCAAGTAGGTGTTAATTAAGCAGCCCCAAGAGTGCTTAGTAAGGCACAGATTACATGGTATGGTGGATAGAAAGCCAGCTTTGGAGGTAATAAATAATTGGGTTCAAGACCTGACTCTTATCATAAACTAGCTGGATAATCCTGAGTAAGGATTGTTTTAATTTCTCAGTAACTATAACCTGGTTAGGACTTTCTTAGTCCAGTATGATCACAGGTCCAATTTTTAATAAAAGAAGAAAGGAGAGAGAGACAAAGATGGGGGGGAGGGATGGAAGGAAGGAAAGAAATGAAGAAAGGAAGAAAGAAATTAAGAAAGAAAGAAAGAAAGAAAGAAAGAAAGAAAGAAAGAAAGAAAGAAAGAAAG
>JAJPUD010001601.1:319156-334267 GCA_023553655.1 Myrmecobius fasciatus
GGAAGAGAGGAAGGGAGGGAGGGAGGGAGGGAGGGAGGAAGGGAGGAAGGAAGGGAGGAAGGAAGGGAGGAAGGAAGGGAGGAAGGAAGGGAGGAAGGAAGGAAGGAAGGAAGGAAGGAAGGAAGGAAGGAAGGAAGGAAGGAAGGAAGGAAGGAAGGAAGGAAGGAAGGAAAGCCTGTGCTGCAGGAAAATTTTTTAAACTTTGTAATGTTAAAATGTATAGCTATTTTTATACCCTGAAAGAACTCCTGTTTGGAAGCTATCCAAACAGGAGGGAAAAGAGAAAATGAAACCTGGAGGATGTCAATAGTCAGCCTGTGGAGCAGTAACTGTCTTTAGAATAGAATTCTTAACCCCATTCTAAATTTTCATTCTGAACGAGACACCTGGCTAATGTCTTCTTTCTCCATAATTCCACTTGAGATTAGATTTATGCTTGAGAAAAACACCACAAGTTTACCTGTAGCACATTGGGATGCGGAACAAGGCTGGCCATAGGCGAAGAAAAGTTAGGTATGGCTTTTATGATTATTTCACCACAGATTATGGAGTGCTGACAGGATGCTAAGTATTAAGCAGAACACAGGGAAAGTCTGTTGGCACCGTATGTTCATGAGTTAACATGATGAAATCAATAATAAGAAAAAAGAAAAACCCATGAATAAAATTATCAGAAGGGGTTGCTTTGGGTTGCCAGTTTTTTGTATGTTTCTTTGTTTTTTGACAAGTAGCAGCACTGTTTATTATTTAATAATCTGCATTGTTATGTCCAATTATCCCAGTACCTCAACTACTTTCTGGTTGCAAATGAAACATTGTTTGAAGCTGCACTGACTGGAGTCCCTTTCAGAATGAGTTTTGAATAACTCATGCCTATTAAGTGGGATTAGTTGAAGATGAGTCAAAACGATAATACAGCATCTTTTACATATGCCTTAGATTTTATTTCCAAGCTAAATAATGAAACTAACTGGGACCCTCTTTAATAAGGGTGCCACATTCAAACCAAAACAGATCCCTAAAGCCAACAAGCTGCAAGTTGAACCCCTCTCCTCTTCAGAATATCCCCCTGAATTGTATCCTGTAGTCCTATTTTTGAGGGATGTCATGGGCAAATATAAAGCAAAATAATCAGAGCTGGGTAATGAGGGGGAAGTAAATAAGCATTTATTAAGTGTTTATCATGTACCAGGTACTGTGTTAAGGACTTTATCAATACTTCACTTGATGAATGATTTGTCCAAGATCATATAATGGTGGAAACAGAATACAGATCCCTGTCTTTTGTTCAAATCTCTGTTCAAATCCCTTTTTGGTCTTCCCTTTAATTCTAGTGCCTTCCTTCTGTGATTTATAGCCTCCTTTTTATAGGAGTCAAGAAAGAGTAAAAAGGAATTAAGAATAAGTGCATGAAAACAACAGAAATAATGGAAAGAAGGAAACAAACACTTATTAAACACCTCTATATATACCAGCATTGTCCTGAACGTTTTACAAATCTTTAATATGATACTGGCAACAATCATATAATGGCATCTAGTTCTGGTCTCAGATAGTTACAAGTTGTGGGATCCTGGGCAAGTCACTTAACCCCATTTTCCTCAATATTCTCATCTGTAAAATGAACTAGAGAAGGAAATGGCAAATCACTCCATTATCTTTGACCAGAAAACCCCAAATGGGGTCATGAAGTGTTGGACACATGTGAAATGACTGAACAACAACAACCACCACCCTGAGAGGTAGATACTGTCATTATCTCCATTTTGCAGTTGAGGAAACTGATATAGGCTGAAGTAAAATGACTTGAGATACACAGCCAGTAAGTCACTAAGGTTAAATTTGAATTCAGGTCTTCCTGATACCAGGCCCAGCATTCCAATCACCCCAGCCACCCACCTATATAAGGAAGACCAATTTATTTTGCAAATCCATTTTGACTTGCAATATAATAAATACCTGGTATTTTTTTTAGCCCTTAAGGTTTCTGAAGTACTTTTGCATCTCACTCCATTTTCATGACAACTCTCTAAAATAGGCAACCATGATTATCCCTTTTATACGGATAGAAAATACTGATATCAGATGAGTTGAATGATTTGCCCAAGATTATACAGAGGTAAAACTGGAAGTAGAATACATAACCCTGACTTCTTGAAAGTCTCAGCTCAAATCCCTTGTCTGCTCCTTCCTTAATTCTGTTGACTTCCTTCGGTTAGCTACATGCAATTTATTCTGTAAATATTTCAATTGAACATAGTCATTTGAATATTGTCTCCTCCATTAGAGTGTGATCTCCTTTAGGGCAGGAATTGCTTTTACCTTTCTTTGTATACCATGAGTTTATATAGTGTTTAGTACATAGTAGACACTTAATAAATACTTATTAACTTGATCCTGCTAATTCATAATCCAGTTATTATTCCATTGCCCCATGATGCCTTGAATTTTATCAGAAGGGGTTAAAGTTAGATTTCAAGGCTAAATGTTATTTAATACTGCAGAGTGATGTCAAAGAATCTGACATTAAATCCACTGTAGCAAATATTCTGTGGATTCCTTTAGATTTTCACATTTAAAGACTGAGATCAATTCTTACCTTGTAATTTTCACAAGCAGTTATTTCTCATGAGTGAATGGATTGGTTGGAGAGGAGATAATAGCTGATTGGGAGCAGTACCAAAGAATAATTCTCTATAACATAAAAATCAGTGAATAAGGCAACCATCTCGGTAAAGGGATGACCATAATAATATGTGGCTGGGGGGACAGCTAGGTGGCACAGTGAATAGAGCACCAACCCTGAAGTCAAGAGGATCTGAATTCAAATCTGATCTCAGACACTTAACACTTCCTAGCTGTGTGACTCTGGGCAAGTCACTTAACCCCAATTGCCTCAGCAAATAATAATAATAATAATATATGGCTAAGTATTTATTAAGGAATTCCTTGTCTGTTTCACTATCCTACTCAGCTTGAAGAATAAAGATACTAATAATAATGATGATAATGATAATGGTAATAAATGATATATAAAAATATTTTAAGCTTTGTAAGGATTTGATATATAGTATCTCTTTGACCTTCACAACAACACAAGATATTATTTCCACTTTTTACATATGAGCAAGTCAAAGGGCAGAGGACTTGTGACTTGTCTATGATCACATAACTTGTAAGTATCTGAAGCAATATTTTAGCCCAAATTTTTCTGAGTCCAAATGGAACAGCCTGTCTACTTCACCAGGCTATGGCAATTATAAACTTTCTGAAATAGATTAGACAATTTTATGTCTCAAGTGACATAGATCCAGTATGTGCTCTAGGTCAAGAGTGGTAGATAGATGACTTTTAAAGACCATTTCCAATCCCATTATGGGATTCTGGGAGAAAACTTGGCACCCTGAGAATGTTTGGTTTCACAAAAACAAATATCATAAAGGTCTTATCTGCCTTCAGTAGTTTATGAAGCTAATATTTTAATAGAGAGATTAGGAACTGAGCTTATATAAATAACAGTAGAGGCCAGGGCAAATCCACCATTCTGTTAAGTAAACACCTTGCCACATTTTTCCTCGTTTTCTCAAATTGATGGATATTAAAATCAAAACTTTAAAAAGCAGGAGGTAATTCTGGAGATGAGATGGGGGGGACTGCTTGAAAGGTCAAATTGTATCAAATTAATCATTTGCCTCACAATTTCACCATTAACATTTACAAACTAAAATTAAAAAAAAGTTTGGCCATCAGTATCTTTATGGTCCCCATAAATTACTATATGATCTTTGCTATTATCCTACTTTCATTTCTTGAATTCTTCTTTAGATCATTCAGGGACTAGGTTGTCTAGGATGTGGTGAATGCAGATGGAAGTACTGGCTACTTGAAAGATTTGTGTATACATAAAAAATGAAGTGGAAGATTTGGGCAATCTTGTGGATAATCATGTGTGATAAATGTTGGCCTTTGAGTAAGGAATTCCTGGGTCCTAGTTACCTAGTATTTCAGTGCCCTAAATAACTCTTTGAAACTATAAATTATGAAGAAGGCATTAATGTGCATTGGTAGAGAAAATGCCTCATTAGGAATTTCCTATGGCAATGAAATCACAAGTCCAGAAAATATCACACACACAGCATACATGTATAAGTATGTTTGTATTTATAGTATGTTTATTATATTTATATGTATTTTGTAAATATATGTGTTTACATATGTACATATAAATAGATATCAAAAAGATACATTTGTTCAAAGAATATAGCAAATAGGAATGCTGGTGATTTTGTTCATTGTTTTGGTTTGATTATCTAAATATCCTAGCATCAATTATCCACTTGACAAAAGTAGTCACAGTTTTTAGTTATGTGGGTTTTGAGAGGACGAAATCTAGGTGATATAGTGCAGAGGTGTCACACTTGTGACCTTAGCCCTATAGCAGACCAAATAAGTAATTGAAAAATGTTTAACAAAACAAATAAGAATACAATGCAATGTAGATTGTGCTAACCTGTAGTTTTTGAAATCAATTTGTTGTCATTTCTATTTGTTTGATACAACTAATGTAGTAAATTAGCTCTGGAGTCAGAATTATCTGAATTCAAAGGCAAGTTATTTAATATCATTCAATTTCATTTTCTCAGGTATAAGATAGAGGTAATAACAGTATCAACCTCATGAGGTTTTGATAAAATGAGATAATGTATTTGTATGATGTGTTTCACAAACATTAAAACACTGTGTAAATGAGATCTATTATTATTCGAATTTAAAAATAAAAAAGCATTTTTTGAATTATCTGGATTAATTTAATGAAATTTTTTAATCTCTAGAGAGGTTGTAAATGCAGGAGAGGCCAATAAATAAGAACACATGAGACAACAAAAGAAGTATTGGATTTGGCATAATAAGACATAAGTTCAAATGTCTTCTGTGACACTAAGAAACTTATATGAACATGGGCAAGTCTTTGAATCTCTTTAGGCTTTAATCTACTCATCTGTAAAGTGAGGGAGTTGTTCTATTTTATTTTATTTATTTATTTTTTTGCTTAGGCAATTGGGGTTAAGTGACTTGCCCAGGGTCACACAGCTAGGAAGTGTCTGAGACCAGATTTGAACCCAGGTCCTCCTGACTTCAGGGCTGGTGCTCTATCCACTGCGCCACCTAGCTGCCCCTGAGTTGTTCTATTTTAAATCATTGATCCTAAATATCTACAGTACCTTATATCTAATAGGGCCTGGGTGAAAGAGCCAATAGTTTCCCATATAGCCTACCTAGTTCTCAGAACCTAATTCAGAAGCAGAGAGCTAAAGGAAAAGACACCATCTGTGCAAAGCAACCCTGACCTAAGCAAGCACAGTTTATACTGTGGTCACCTCATATTTCTGTCTAAGCTGTTAATGTATGAAAAGCCAGAATAACTGCCTTATTTTTCTTCCCAGTCTTCTCTGACCATATGTTGCCCACATGTTGCATTGTTCGGTATGCTTCTATGCTATAAAACTGGAGATTTGAGGTCCAAGATGCAATGGTGAATATAAAAGGTTCTGCTCAAATCTGACTTTATGAAACCAAGAACCAAACTCAAGTTTCATATCAACCATCCAACCATCCATTCATCTATCCATCCATCCACATGTCCATCCATCCATCCATCTGCTCTTCCATGCATCAGCTAATCTGTTTATCTATCTATCCATTTCATCTATCAGTTCATTCATATGCCTATCCATTTATCCATTCAACAAATATTTTCTAAGCATCTATTATGCTTGCCAAATACTTTGGTGGACTCTGTAAAATATCAAGACAAAAATGAAACAGAATCTATTTTTCAGAAGCTTATAATTTGTATCAACAGGATTGAAGAGATGATGGAGAAGAAAGAACATTCAATTAGGAATAAAGGAAAGCTGGAGACACTTCTCTTACTCAATGATTATGAGCATCGGGCAATTGAATTCATATCTCTGTTTCCCAGTCTAAATGGCTGATTTGGATTAGAATAATACTAAGGTACTAGTTCAGATTTGGTATTATTGTTGGCTTTCCCCTCTCCTCATCTTTTCTAAGGGCTGAGTTAATATAAAAATTGTATCTAGGACCTTGGCACCAGGCATATGTGCCTCCTTCATCACAAATATGGGATGGAACAGAGTGGAGAAATATGTTTCTTTTGCACAGCAGCCTGGAAACCATTATCTATGGTCATCATAGTCTTCCAACAACCAATAACTTCACAGGACTTAGAGGGAAGATAAACTCTCAGAAGTCATAGGCTAGAAGAAGTGAGGAAAGGTGGGATAGTGAATGGACCACTCACTCTCCCTCCATGTTTGTACCTGAAGTTGAACCATCTCTCATGAAGAGCACTGAGTTTCTCATACCACTCCACCCTCTTGCTTCAGGTGTCTAAATTTATAGTTATAAGCCTACTGTTGCTTCTACTGATAGATAATTCACCCATCCATTCTCTCTTGTCTTTTTCCATTGCCATCACCCAATACTTCATTTCCCCAGATGAAGCTATTGCAATAGGCTCCAAATGCATCTGCAGTCTCTCCCTTACAATCAATCCCAATATTTGTACCACTACCAAACAGTTTTTCTATGTAGAAATCTATCTGTGATATGCATTTACATAGCAACAATTTTCAGAGACTTATTATTGAGGAATAAAATCCAAGTCCATTTTTCTGCATTCTAGAACTTCTACATTCTAACTCCAATCTTCCTCTTCAGCTTTGTTTTCATGGACTCTATATTCTAGCTAAATTGTATCATTTATTTTCTTTGAAGACAGGTCCTGTAGGTCATCCTCTCTGCCTTGCATTGTACTCGCTGTTTTCTGTCTCTGAAATGGAAGTGTCTTCATCAGGAAGATGAAGTTTCCATTCCTTAAAGTCTAATTCAAATGCCACTTTCCTCATGAAGCCTTCCATGATCCCACCTAGATTTCACCCAAAACTTTTGTCCTTTCCTGTATTTAGCATGTATGATTTGGGATTCTAGTTCATTTTTTATGTTTAATGTACCTCCTCCCAACTCTGTCCCCCAAATAGATGGTAAGCTCCCTAAGGATGGGGTTTATATCTTATTTAAATTATGTATCCCTTAACACCATCACTTAAAATCCTTGCACAGTAGGTCCTCAAAAATATTTGCCAAATTAATATGGATTTGAGTTTTCTAATTCTAGGAATTTATGCTCTTGACTTAAATTTTCTTCAACGGTAATTCAAAATTGTACACAACAGTGCTTTTCTTTTTTTAAAAATGAAGCTAATTAACTGATTCTGAATATTATAAGCATACTGAGGCTGTGATCACCTAATACTTTGGCAAAATTTATATATCAAATAATTTGGACCCTGGTACTTAGATATTTATTTGCCTGACTCATCCTTGCTTTACCCCAGTTTCCATCTGAAATTTCTTAATAGGAAAATGACTTGTTGCTTATAACTGGGGAGTGTGTGTGTGTGTGTGTGTGTGTGTGTGTGTGTGTGTGTGTGGCCTCCTCAGCCTTGATTTTCAGGCTAACTCTAGCCAAGTCCATGGCATGCATTTTGGTCACTGGTTCATTGCTTTTTAAAATTTTTATTAGTATTTCGTACTGCCTGCAGTGCTCAGAACAATGTTGGAATCATAGTGGTGCTTAATAAATGTTTATTTATTTATTGGTCTTTAGTACTGTCAATGCTTTCCATCACTATATTCTTTGGTGCATGAGTCAGGTTATTTTTTTAATAGTATTTTATTTTTCCAAATATTTGCAAAGATAGTTTTCAGCATTCACCTTTGCAAAACCTTGTGTTCCAAATTTTTCTCCTCTCTTCTTCCCAAAACAGCAAACAATTTAATATGGTTTAAACATGTGCAATTCTTCTAAACATATTTTCCTATTCATTGTGCTATGCAAGAAAAATCAGATCAAAAGGGAAAAGACACGATAAAGGAAAAAAACTAACAAATAAACAACAACAGGTGAAAATTCTATGTTTTGATCCATATTCAGTCATCATAGTTCTCTTTCTGGGTGCAAATGGTACTTTCCATCTCAAGTTTATTGAAATTGTCTTGAATCACCTCATTGTTGAAAAGAGCCAAGTTCATCACAGTTGATGATCACATAATCTTGTTGTAATTGTATACAACATACATGAATCAAATTTTAACTCTTTAGATATCTTAGTCTCAACACAGGATTAATGGAAGGAGCACTGGATAGAAAACTAAAAATCCTAGGTCACAGCTCCATCTCCTCCTACTAAATAGATATAAAATTTTGTCCAAGTATCTTGACATTTCTGGGTCAAAGTTTCTTTATTTGTAAAATGAATATGTTAGACTAAATGGTCTTTAATGTCCCTTCTAGCTCTGAAGTTAAATGAGTCCATGAAAAATAGGGCTAATTAAAATAGAATATACACAAATCAATTAATTGATAAGTATTTATTAAATGACTATTATGTGCTAGACATTGTACCCCATAGGCACTGAAGGTATAAAGACAAAAACAAGCTGACCTCAAAATATTCTAGAAAGTATAGTAGATTTAGATTCAGGAAACCTGAATTCAAATCTCACATCAGCCACTTATTAATTGTACTTATTAATTAACTATTGTATCTTGGAAAAAGTCATATAAAACTCTATAATTTCCTTATCTATAAAATGAGAAGTTGTATTTTCTGGCTTGTAAGTTTCCTTTCAGTTTTAAATTTAAGAAGGAGGACATTTTTCACCTTATACTTTTTTGCATAAAACAATCTGTTCAAGATAATGTTGGCTAGAAAGGAGGAACTGATTGATGGAAGGATCAGGAAAAAGTTAGGGATTCTAAGAAGTGGAAGAAAGGACAGACATCACAGGCTTGAGGAGCACCCTGTGCTTAGGGATGATGGAGATGAGAGGAAAGGATGTGGTGAGCAAGTAGTAATTCATACACCCATTTGGTTGAAACAGACTGAGTGAAGGAAATTTATGTGTAATAAGCTAGAAAGATATAATGGAACCACATTTTGAAGAATTTTAAATGCTAAACTGAGGAATTTGTATTTTTAAGTATTCTTGACTTTGAGAGAGAGACAGAGACAGAGAAAAAGACAGAGACAAAGAGACAGACAAAGAAAGAGACATAGAGAAAGAGCTATTTCAATAAGTTGGTTTCCTTTATAATCCTATTTATTTTACTGTATGAATTTTAAAAGCATTATTAAGAGAAAGGGTCTATAGGCTTCACTAGACTACAAAAGAGGACCATCACACACAAACAAACATACACACACACACACACACACACACACAAAATCTTTAAGGATCTCTGAGGATCAGTTAGAAGCCATTGTGCTCTTTGATCAGGAGTCAAACCTATACTTTAGGGATATTACTTTGCAGGTTATGTGAAGGAGATGTTAGAGAAGGGGAAAGACCTGAGGTAGGGAGACCAATTGGGACTTTATTACAATACTCCAGATAAGAGATGATGAAGCCCTGGACTTCATAGAGGGAGAGAAAATGGTTGACATGATGGAGATCAAAATATGACATGGCACATGACTGATTATGATGGTTGAAAGAGAGAAAGAATCAAGAGTTAAGTCTATCTTTGAGGTTGGGCAAATAGAGGTATTGAAATAGCACCTTCAACAGAAATAGAAAATGAGAAACTTATCAAAGTGAGGCTACTTTTCCCCACACCCCCAAAGTGAAGTAGACACATCGTTTCCACAATCTATAAGCCAATGATAGTAGTGAGAACTGATAAAACTTTGTGTGTGTGTGTGTGTGTGTGTGTGTGTGTGTGTGTGTGTGTGTGCAAAAGAATACATGCATATGCAATGGGAGGGAGGTAGATACCTACTGGTGGTGGTCATTATCATCAGGTGGGGAGATTAGATATTTTTCTTTAAGTCATTTAGCTGCTGAAAATTTAAGGGAAGTTACTAACTTTCTAATAAAGCAAATAGGAAACAAATTATTTTAATGACCTGCAGTTCCTCAAAAGAAAAGAACAGTAACTATTACTATTATTACCACTACTATTACCTCTATTACTATTACTACTATTATGTAGACTTGTAATTTCTTTAGTATGGTAAATGCACCCTTCACTGATGTAGATCAGTAAAATCCACAATTGAAGAGTCTTAAAATTGATTTACTTCTGCCATTCTGTTTGCAGTTCTTTAAAAATTTTACTTCCTGTTTGGCCCTTCTGTTATACGTACAATTCGGGCAGCCAGATTCTAATTGGATCACATTATACAAATGTTAATTCTATTCATTTTCCCCAGTCAAGCATTTTATAATGCAGCATTTTCTTTTCAACAATCACTTTCTAGTGTTAGATGTGGGAGACATAGTTGAGGGAGTTTTGTCAGAGTACATAGACTCCAAATGTCTGGGATCCCCTTCAGAGGTCAAGTGTTAAAAGGTTAGGTATTTTCTTGTATATCTCCTTCAGGTCCCAGGGTAGCCCAAACTGAAACACTCCTAGAGAAAGAGAGCAGAACATTCTTTGATTGACCTGAATTGTTAACATTTGTTCTTAATCTAACAAATGCTCTTAGCTAGGTTCATAAACACAGATTCTGAATATCCTCAGGGGACCTAACTACAGTGTTTAGCAATTTCAGGAAAATTGGTCTAGTCCCACTAGTGTGGGAGTCTTTGCAAGAATGGGAACCCTACTGATTTTTTCCATTGCTTTCAATATCAAAAAGAAAGAATATTCTGCAAGACATATTTCACATTTACCCTGTCTTGTTTCTCATCCTCTTCAAGGAGGCACAGATCTAATTTGGGTAAAGGTATTTGCAGAGTGAAATTGAAAGTCCTCAAGTAGCTTCTCTTAATGTCCCATGTGCCTATAAGCATTTTTTGAAATGAGCATTTCAAATGAGAATTTAAGAAAAATATAAAGATGTGGTTGTGGAAATAAGAGATTTCCAATAAGGCCAGGGCTCCTGGGTCAATAGCCAACACATACATGTCTGAATATAGACATATAGACACATATAAATGTACATATACATACATGCATACATAATCACATACATCATATACATATATATAAATAAAAAATTGTCATCTTGCATGTTATATTAAGGGAAGATGCTAAAGCTTTAAAGATAAATGATAATAGATAATGAACAGATAGATTATAGGTAAAGACAGAGATGTATATATGGATACAGAGATATCATTCTAGAAAAAATCTTAAATATACATACATACATATACAAATTTTACATATATATGTATACACAGATATATGTATTTATGTGTGTCTAAAATTTTTTCTCCCCCAGAAGTTTTTCTTAAGATTATTTTGCACCTTTCTAGAACTCAGAAGGGCAATTCCATATGTGTTGGCTTTCTGTTGTGTATTTTGTAATGAATGGTAATCATTACATAGTTGGACACATACATTACAGAATCTACAAAATAACTTAGGAGACAGCTTAAAATTCCAAGTGGTTTAGACTTTGTATATAAGCAGAAAGTAGTAGAGAAAAGTGTTATTAAGGATTACTAGATAAACAAAAAGCAGAGTTTGGGGATTTGTTTTGAGTTGTGTGGGGAAGGAAAAGACAGAAAAAGCAGGATATAAATATCCTTTCCTAGTAAGCTTCTAGAAGCCTTCTAGATGAATGAGTTAACTTGGTTTTCTGGGAAAAGAATGCTTATTTTCCTTCCCCCACTAAATAGTCAAGGAGAATGAACCAGTAGAACAGAAAAACAAATTCTAAAAAGTTGGCCTCAAGATGGTAGGAGTATAACTATCTATTCACTGATCTCCCTATTCCTATCCATTTTGCTATTCCTCACCATTCTGCCCTGCTGTTTTGTACTGGAGCCAAAAAGTAAGATGAATGTCAGAAGAGCAGAGAGGACCAAGCAGAAAGAAACAGAAAATAGAAGGAATTAATGAAGGATGGTTCAAAGCATGAAAGTTATCTCATTTCAAAGGCCAATGTCAGGGTTTAGTAGAGGTGAGACTCTGCTACTTACAACATTTTCTCTAGAAAGCTAGAGTTCTGTGCTTTTCTGGGCCATGTGATCCTTCGATGAAATGAGTCCCTAAGGTATCAGTCAATACAGGATCCTGGGAAAAATGGAACTTCCATAGGCAATAGTGATAATTCTGAGCTGCCATTTAAAGTTGTTTAGTGGGTTCAGTAAAAGGAAAATCCAGTGCTGATTTCAAGTAATCACAGGCTTTCTCCTATAATAGCAACTTGAACCACTGAAGTCTAGCCCTCTTCAGCAGCCCCAGCATTCTTTCCTATTACCCAAAGTGCTATGGAGAGGGAGGGGAAATTTGATGTAGGTGATTGTCTCTATTCATTTATGTAAAACATAGGGGAAATCTGACAATGGCCTTACTCTTTTTTTTTAATGTGAATAAAGCTCCAGAAAGGAAGAACTTAAGAAGAATTTTCACAGCAAAAAACAAACAATATGTCCTCATGTATAAGGATAAATGAAGAATTAAGGCAGTCACTTAAATAAGTGATGGTCAAGCACAAAATGAAATGGGGGATGGAGATGGCACACTAATCTGTTCATAAACATCCCTGAAGGCTATAGTGTTGACAGTGGTAAAATATAATATTAAATGTATTTATTGTATTTTTTCATTTTGTTAGATATTTACCACATATGGCCAACTGGCAGCGTATTTGGTATCTCAGATTAAGGAGTTTGAATCAGTGGGATGTAAAAGACATGACCAGATAGATGTAAGAATGGAGATGAGGCAGAAAACAATCACAACACAAGATAGGAGTGCTCAGATGAGAGGCCCACTTCATTACTCTTCTTTCCTCTGAAGGATGGTGATTAGTTAGGAAACAGTGCAGCAGAGCAGGAGATGGAAAAATAGCTCTCCATTCACTTTCCTTTTTTCTTTTTCCCTCAAGGAGATTGAAAGACTAAAGTCAAAGGGAAAGTTGCTTCTCTTCCTTACATGGGAAGCTCTCCACATCTTTGGGTAGAGAAGAGGTTGATAGCAGAAAGTAGAAGTTGCTTTGCTCTGGTAAAGATGGAAATTGTGTTGTGGGGCTTTAGCAGTATTTCCTCAGGGGACACCAAGGAAGAGATGAAAGACCCTCAGTCTCAATCAAAGGAAGGTCTGTTGTAACTTTTGGGTAAATAAAAATTTCTGTGTTTATAAAGGAAGACCATCTTTGTCACTTATTTTGCTATGCTGTTTAATGAAATATCTTTTGCTGTGAATTAATATATTCTCTAATTAATTGGAGGAATTCATAAGTTATAGTTTTGAGGTCATGCTGACTCATACTTCAATATAATTTGAACTTGGGATAGCAATAAGGAAGGGGAAATAAATACAAAGTAGGGGATATCATTTGCTACATGCACATAATGTCTTCAATTCTTCTCTTCATTTTAGTATTTAAATGCTGAGC
Organism: Myrmecobius fasciatus; assembly: GCA_023553655.1. Taxonomy (NCBI): domain Eukaryota; kingdom Metazoa; phylum Chordata; class Mammalia; order Dasyuromorphia; family Myrmecobiidae; genus Myrmecobius; species Myrmecobius fasciatus. The sequence continues at coordinate 332,599 of JAJPUD010001601.1, forward strand.
TAAAAAGTCCAGACAGCTTCATTTCAGACACTCATTTCCTTTTCCCCACACTACCAGCCATTTTAACCACACATTCTATGAAAATGCACAGTCTTTGTTCTAAAACATTTTAGTAAAAGATTAAGGCTTTCTGAGGGAATGAAGTCCTAGAGTGAAGGAAAATGGGTTTCAGTGTGCTGGAAATTTTTTGCTTTCCTGTTTCAACTGTCATGCTAGGGATCTAATAGAGGAACTTACCATGTTAGGAAGAAGGGGAGATTTAGACAGACAAATACACAGACACACACCCACAGAGAAAAACACAGAAAACCAGACACACAGAGACCCATATAAAGAGATAGAGATAGACATGAGAGAGACACACACAGAGACAGAGAGACAAAGAAAGGGGAAGGGGAGAAGAAAAGGAGGGGCAGGAGAAGGAGGAGGAGGAGGAAAAGAAGGAGGAGGAAAAAAAGAAGAGAAAGAAGGAGGAGAAGGAAGAAGAAAAAGAAGAAAAATATAAAGAAGGAAGAAGAAGAAGAAAGAAGAAGGAAGAAGAAGAAAAAGGAAGAAGGAAGGAGAAGGAAGAACAGAAGAAGGAGGAAGAGGAGGGAGAAGAGAAAGAAGCAGGCTCAATGAAAATGCTTAAATGTCACCACCAGCTCTTTTGTGAAAAGAACTATATTAAGAATGATTCACATGTAAAAAGCACTTTTGCCCCAAATCCAGCTATCTGCAGGGTCATGAGTATTTATGAAATTGTAATTATGTATGTCTCTGAAGGAAGTCTTTTCCAGTCAATGCTTTTCCTTCTGCTGAGAAATGAAGACATTTTTTGATTTAATATCAGATAACTTCTGTTAACTTTCCTTCCAGGGTCCAAGTATCCAGCAAGAAAAGCAGGACAAAGATAGTGACTGGGCCTCTGAGATCATTGATATAGGGAACGCTGGGAAAAAAAAACCACAAGTAAATCGACACATTTACTCTACTAGAAGGCAGCAATAGGAATTTATGTGGTACCTACTGTGTGTCTGGCATGGTACCAAGCACTTTACAAATATTATCTCATTTGAACCTGACAATAACCCTGTGAGGTAGATGATATTATCATTCCTATTTTACAGTTAGGAAACTGAGAAAAATAGGTTAAATATCTTGCTCAAGTCACACAGCTAATGTCTAAGGCTGAATTTGCACTCATTTTCCTTACTTCAGACCCAGAACTCTGTATTTCACCTAGCTGCCTATTAAACAGATATAAATTGGAATGCTTGAGGGAAAGGGGATAATGATAAGGGAGTAGTATTCTGAGGAACTGAAAGACTGTAAATAAAGGTTATATTAAAAGACATGGAGTTAGGAGAGAGGCCTAGAGTGTAGTTCCAAACCAGTCATTAGTTAATTGTGTAAGCTTGGGCAAGTTACTTCATTTCTCAAAAATAAAATGAAAGGCTTGATTTTAGTGATAGATGTCATATTTTAGAAGGAACATTGGCAAGCTAGAAATGAATCCAGAGGAGAGTAAAGAGAATAATGAGGGGATGTGGCAACATGGCCTATGATAAGTTGAAGGAACTAGTGGTATTTAGCCTGGGAAAGAAAGGAAAGAAAAAGATGTAGGAAGGAAGGAAAGAAGGAAGGAAGGAAGGAAGGAAGGAAGGAAGGAAGGAAGGAAGGAACGTCT
>JAJPUD010001601.1:343505-356350 GCA_023553655.1 Myrmecobius fasciatus
GAGAGAGAGAGAGAGAGAGAGAGAGAGAGAGAGAGAGAGAGAGAGAGAGAGGGAGAGGCAGAGGCAAAGGCAGGGAAAAACAGGAAGACAGAAACATAGAAAGACAGAGACAGAGACACAGACACAGACACAGAAACTGCTTATTGACTAATTCACTATACATCTTAGCATAGTTCATGAAGTAGAAATATATTTGTGATACTTTTAGTCCCACTGTTCTTTTTTTCTATTTCATGGAAAACATCTACACTCTATATAAGAATTTGGGGGGGGGGGTAAGTGGGGGGGTTGGGAAGGAGGGACACAATTGGAGTTAAGTGACTTGCCCAGAGTCTCACATAGCTAGTATAAATCTGAGGCTAAATTTGAACTCTGATACCCCTGACTTCAGGAGCAGTGCTCAAGCCACTACACCATTTAGCTGCCCCATCATAAAAAGTTCTTAATACACCAGCCCTGAAGTCAAGAGGACCTGAGTTCAAATCTGGCCTCAGACAATTAACATTTTCTGGCTGTGTGACCCTGGGCAAGTCACTTAACCCCAATTGCCTCTGCAAAACAAACCAAAAAAAAAAAAGTTCTTAATAGAAGCATAAACACTAGTCATCACATATTTTGTGGCATTTTAGAAACAGGACATAAATTGGTTGAATATCTTTGATGATCAGTCCAAAGGTACTATATTCCTATGCCCACTATCATTTGAGGGCAAATTAGCCAGTCATTTTCCCCTCTGTGTTTTAAAGGAATTAGAATCTTAAATGCTGTTCAGTTGTTTTATTTGTGAACAACTCTTTGTGATTACATTTAGTGGGAGGGGCTTTCTTGGCAAAAATACTAGAATGATTTTCCATTTCCTTCTCTAGTTCATTTTATATATGAGGAAACTGAGACAAACAGACTAAGTGATATAACCAACATGACACAGTACGTATCTGAGGCAGGATTTGAAGTCAGGTCTTGCTGACTCCAGGCCTGGAACTCTACCCATTGTACCATCTACCTTCCTAAAATCATAATAATAACAGTCCAATCTCAGAATTTCTGAAATTGTCCATTATTAGTCTAAGGGAAGTAATTTTTAGGTTTAAGCCAAATTACTAATCACTGTTCATTAATGAGGAAGGAAGGCTCAAAGCTTTGTAACTAAGGCTTGACTTCCTTCCCACAAAATGCCAATTGCACAATGAACGCACATAGCAAATATCAAAGAAATCAATTTATTCAAATGAATAGCAAAACAGAATTCAGAGAAAATATGTACATAGTAATATATGCATATTGAATGAGCTGTTCTTTTGGGGGAAAAATAATTCAGCATGACCAAAAAAAAAGAGAGTTCCAGATTTCATCCAAGAGAAAATTTCCTAAGGTATTAAGTATAGCAAGCTTAGAATTGGGATATAGTAGAGATTGTCAGCTCCTCTCATGCTAGCTTCTTCTCAAAGTTGTTCTCTCCCTTCAAGCAACTTGCAAAGAGGTTGGAATTTCTCTTGAAGCTGGAAACCTAAAGAATACACATCTCTTTTCTTTTACTCTGACCAACTCTACCCCTCATACAATACTGAGATAATGAATAACCAGTTCGAACCAGTGGGAAGAGAATCCCATACAACTAATCTTTTAATCCAAAAATTACATTAGGAGGGGAGAGGGAGGGAGAAGAATAATTTCAGAAATGAAGGTGATCTAAAAACAAAAGCTATCAACAAAAAGATTAAGGGGCTAATTGCAATCAGTAAAGGATCCTTTATAGCATTATTTTAATGCTATAAAAGTCAGAGCAAGATTTTTAGAAGTACCTTAGTCCTTTTTTCATATTTTCCTTTTTATTATTTTGAATTTAGTAAACACAAGTTTTTCCCTATACAAAGAGGAATGAATGTATGTGAAATCATGAATATTTACTATCTGTGATTTGTTCATTTTTATTTGATACTTCAAATTTAACATAATAGCTACAATATTGCCTGCTTGTGTTCCCTTCTGAACTTGCTTCTGCCCTTATTTTTAAAGATTAATTAATTATATTTTCTTTATTTTTAAGTATCATTATAACTATTCCCACTCTCCCCCCAAAAGCTCTTGCTTATAACAAATGTCATTATATTACTGCCTGATCTAACATTTTTTTCCACTAGATTTGAATAAGAAAATGTCTTCCAAAATTAGGGCTTGACTCACACCTAACACCACATACCAAGATAAGATCTAAATGGGTTCATGATCTGGATATAAAGAGTGATAATATAAGTAAATTAGAGGAACGTAGTATAGTTTACTTCTCAGACCTGTGGAGATGGAATAAATTTATGTCCAAAGAAGAACTGGAACTCTTAATTGAACACCAGATAGATAACTCTGACTATATTAAGTTAAAAAGTTTTTGTACAAACAAAACCAATTTAGTCAAAGATTAGGAGGGAAGCAATAAATTGGGAAATCATCTTTACATTTCAGGGTTCTGATAAAGGTCTCATTTCTAAAATATATAGAGAATTGTCTCATATTTATAAGAATTCAAGCCATTCTCCAATCGATAAATGGTCAAAGGATATGAACAGACAATTTTCAGATGATGAAATTAAAATTATTTGTAGTCATATGAAAAGTTGCTCCAAATCACTATTCATCAGAGAAATGCAAATTAAGACAATTTGAGGTACCACTACACACCTGTCAGATTGGCTAAAATGACAGGAAAAGATAATGACAAATGTTGGAGGGGATGTGGGAAAACTGGGACACTGATGCATTGTTTGTGGAACTGTGAGTGGATCCAACCATTCTGGAGAGCAATTTAGAACTATGCTCAAAAAGTTATCAAACTGTGCATACCCTTTGACCCAGCAGCATTTCTATTGGGCTTATATCCCAAAGAAATCATAAAGGAAGGAAAGGGACCCACATGTGCAAGAATGTTTGTGGCAGCCCTTTTTGTAGTGGCTAGAAACTGGAAACTGAATGGATGCCCTTCAATTGGAGAATGGCTGAATAAATTATGATATATGAATATTATGGAATATTATTGTTCTGTGAGAAATGACCAGTAGGATGATTTCAGAGAGGCCTGGAGAGACTTGCATGAACTGATGCTGAGTGAAGTGAGCAGAACCAGGAGATCATTATACACGGCAACAACAAGACTATATGATGATCAATTCTGATGGACATGGTTCTCTTCAACAATGAAATGTTTCAAACCAGTTCAATTGTTCAGTGAAGAAAGTCATATACCCCCAGAGAGAGGCATGTGAAATGTGGACCACCATATAACATTTTCATGCTCTCTATTGATGTTTGCTTGCATTGTGTTTCCTTTCTCTGATTTTTCTTTCTTGTAGATACGATTTTTCTTGCTGATGTGTGGAAATATTTATACATATATTTGATTTGTCAAGTATTTTAACATAATTAACATGTAGTGGATATCCTGCCATCTAGGGGAGGGGGGGGAGTAGGGGGGAAACAATTTGTAACAGAAAGCTTTGTAAGGGTTAATGTTGAAGAATTACCCATACATATGTTTTGCAAATAAAAAGTTTTAATAAATAAAAAAAAGACTCAGGTACAACACCTCAGATTGGCTAAAATGACAGAAAAAGATAGCATACATTGGATTACTTGCCATCTAGGGGAGGGAGTGGAGGGAAGAGAGGGAATCTCGACACAAGATTTTGCAATGTCATTGTTGAAAAATTATCCATGCATATGTTTTGAAAATAAAAAGCTTTAATAAAAAAGTGAAAAAAAAAGAAAAAGTCTTCCAGTTCTATTAACAATTCAACAAGCATTTTTTCATTTTCTCTCTCTGTATCAGGCACTGTCACCCTGAATCTTTATTTTTCTAAGTAAAACCCCTTCTAAAGTATAGATATATCATGAGCTCATAGGTAGTTTTGTGCAATAAAGCTTTGAAGATTTTTAATGTGTAGTAGAAAGAGTATTGAACTATTAGTGTTTGAAGTCCCATTTCTCATACTTATTTTGTTTGACAGAAGGCATGGCATAAATCACTTAACCTCTCTGAATTATCTTCACTTCTAAGGTTGGGGTACTACAATCTGTACCACCTAGAAGGGCTGTTTTATGGAAAGCACTTTGTAAATTTTAAACCACTACGTAAATGTGAGTTATTTTACTGGTGCTTTTAACTCCCATATAAGTAAGATTTTACCACTTATATGTCAGAGAAAGGCTCCTATGCACCCTTCTAACTTTCCTTCTACTTTTAAGTAAATCTTTTAAGTTCCCCTTCTACTTTTTCTGTAGTTTAGAACAAGAAGAAAGAGAAATGTAAAAATTTACACAATAACATGCTATAGGTCTCTATAAAATCCTATGAATATAGTTTCCCTAGAAATGAACAGTATTTTCCTTTTTTTTTTTTTTTTTTTTTTGCTTTTTGCTGAGGCAATTGGGGTTAAGTGACTTGCCCAGGGTCACATAGCTAGGGAATGTTAAGTGTCTGAGATCAGATTTGAACTCAGGTCCTCCTGACTTCAGGGCTGGTGCTCTAACCACTGCACCACCTAGCTGCCCCTGAACAGTATTTTCCAAAGCAAAAAATCTCCATAGAAGATAAAGGACTTGAGTTAGTCATTGAGGAATAGATGGTACAAAGTTAGTCAAAGATGAAGAGAGTGGACTTTCTGGGAGATGGTTAAGGAGATAGCATGAAAGAAATAGTACCAGTGAGGATATAAAGCATGGACTAGTAGAAAGAACAGTGGAACTAGAGTCAGGTAATGAAATAGACTCTGCTACTTAATACCTGTGTGACCTTTTAAATTGTCTGTTCCTTTATGGTGTGGATATTACATTGTATGCAATTGTACCCTTCCTTGATGTTAGAATTCTTTCTTTCTGGCTGTTTGCAGTATTATTTGTTTGACCTTGAAGCTTTGTATTTGGACTATAATGTTCCTGGGAGATGTTATTTGGGGGCATTTTTAAAGAAGGGGCTGGTGGATTCATTTTGCTTTTGCAGTGACCTCTGGTTCTAAGATGGGAATAGTTTTCTCTTAGGATTTCTTAAGATATGATGTTTAGGTTTATAGTTTGCTTATAGAATTTAGATAGTTTAAAGATTTTTAATTTTTTTCTCAATCTGCTTTCTAGGTCAATTGTTTTGGGGGTGAGATACCTTTTTTCCTTCTAGTGGTTTAGTCTTTACACTGTTTTAATATTTTTCTTCTCTCATAGAGTAACTGCCTTCTATTTGTTCCATTTTGATTTTCACAATTTTTTTTTGCTTGAGTAAACTTGTGTTCCTTTTGATCAAAGTCATTAATTATTTTTTAATATTTTTCTTCCATAGTTTTTATTTCTTTCCTCATTTTTTTCCTTTATAAGTTTCATTTGGTTTCTAAAATCATTGTTAGCTCTCTCTCTTCTTTTAATTTTTGTTTTTGTTTTATCTCTTCTAAGAATCCTGATTGTTCTTACGCCCAAGATACATTTTCTTTAATGTTTTGCTTTTAGATGTTTTCAAGTCTTATTCTCAATTTATTTTTAGAGCATCTCTGCTGCTCTTATAGTTCTTTAGTTGGACTTTGAAAGGTTTGCTCATTCTTCTAGTCTATACTCTGAAAGAAAAAAGAACCCTCATCCTTTCATCACAAATAACTACTGTCATAATTCTCTGTCCTTTGTGGCTAGACTATTTGGAAAGACCATCTAGCATAGATGCCTCCACTTTTTCTCCTCTCACTCTCTTCTTGATCTCTTATTATTTGGCTTCCAACTTCATTATCCTACCTACATTACTCTCTCCAAAGTTACTAATGATCTCTTAATTGCCAAATCAAGTGGTCTTTTCTCAGTGCTCATTGTTCTGATTCTCTCTTCAGCCTCTGACACTAGAGATCATTTCCTTGATACTTTCTCTTTTCTGCATTTTCTAAATATTACTTACTCCTGTTTTTCCTCCTTTTGATCTGCCTATTCCATCTTTTTCTTTTGTTGGATTCTTTTCCAGATCATGCCCTCTAACTATAAATATCCATGAGGGTTCTGTCCTAGGCTGTCTTCTCCTCTCCCTCAATAGTATTTCATTTGGTGATCTCATTAGCATCCATGGATTCTCTATGATGATGATTCTTAAAACCAATTTTCCTACTCCAGACTCTGCTGACCTCCAGTCTTACAATTCCAACTGCATTTTAGATATATCAAATTGGATGTTCAGTAGACATTTTGAACTCAATATGATCAAAACAAAACTCATTATATTCCCCCTAAAAGTTCCGCTCCATTTACCTTCCTTAAAGCTCTCTTACTTTCCTTATTACTGTAGAAGACAATATCGTCCTCCCAGTCCCTCAGGCTCACAACTTTGGTGGAGGGAAGGCCTTGTTGGACTCCTCACTATCTCTTACATCCCTGTCTATTCTGTTGCCCAGGCCTATCTATTTCACCTTTACAACAACTATCAAATACTTCCCCTTCTTTCCTATGACACCGCCACCACTCTGGTGCAGGCCCTCATCACCTCATGAATTGATTATTGCATTATCCTGCTGGTGGATCTGCCTGATTCATGTGTCTCTCCCTCCATTCAAGCACTAAAGAGATTTCCTAAAACATAGGTCCAATCATGTTACCATTCCACACCCTATTCAATAAATTCCAGTGGTTCCTTATTGCTTCTGAGATCAAATAAATCTGTTTGGTATTCAAAGCCCTTCATAACCTATCCTCATTCTACCTTTCTAATCTTAATATCTTACTCCCTAAATGTACTCTTTGATCCAATGATACTGACGCCCTGGCTGTTTCACTCCACCTCTCAGAACCAAGTATTTTCTCTGCCTCTCTCTGAGATAGACTTGTTACCTGAAATACTTTTCCTTTTCTGCTCTGATTACTGACCTCCCTATCTTCCTTTTAGTACAATTAAAATCCTATCTTGTATAGGAAGCTTTGCCCAATCCCTCTTAATCTTAGTTCTTTCTCTATAGTAATTATTTCCTATTTAATCCTGTATATAGCTTGCTTTGTATATATCTGTTTGCGTGGTGCCTCCTCCATTAGATTGTAAATTCCTTAAGGGCAGGGATTATGTTTTGCATCTTTTTATATCCCTAGTATTAAGCACAGTGTTGTCACATAGTAGGTTTTTTATTAATATTGATTGATTGATCCCTGAAATACGGCCAAGAGTATATGTGTATCCTTTCATGATATTTCCTTAGTCTTGTTTCCTCTAACCCAGGCACTGAAATCCACTATAGTACTCACTCTTTTTCTTGGTGGCTTACATTTAGGAATAGATTGAAGGGCTAGAATAGAATTTTCTTCCATAAAGAACACTATTTCTACAGTAACTGAGTTTATAGATTTGAGTTAATGTTTTCTAGAATGACATAGCTGTGAAAATATATTTATAAGAATTGCACATGTTTAACCCTATATAGGATTACTTGCTGTCTAGGGGAGGAGGAAGTTGGAGTGAGAAGAGAAAATTTAAAACACAAGATTTTGTAAGGGTAAATGTTGAAAATTATCTTTGCATGTATTTTAAAAAATTAAAAGCTATTATAATTTTAAAAATAAAAATAAAATAATTGTTTTTAAAAGTACATTGTTTACAATTTAGTTACTAGGTATTACTTGTGAACATTTCCATTGTCATTACATAGATAGTATACCCTCCAGGCAATGATTCTATCACAAACTGCCATGGTTTGTATACCAGTTTAACACTCAAGAATAGTTTTTGATAGATTAATTAATAATTATGCGGGTGGGAAGAAGAAGGGTTAAGAAGAAGCAGATTTGCAGAAGGCAGAATTGCTACTAATCCTATACAGTGACCTTGAACCTTTTTCTAAAGTCCTAACTTGCCAGTACAGATTTTGGGATTCCCTTCAGCAAGCCAAGGGACCACCCTTAGCTACTCAGGGACTGCTAGGCCACCCTGATGGATCCTCAGTTTACTTCCATGAACAACTAGAAGCACATTTTGCAAATTAAGCAAAATAACCTTTAGTCCGTAAAGGAAATTGAGGCAATTAATCTTGAGTATAATGTCATAGCTTAATTATTTGTTCAAAAGCCATCAAAATATTGAACTTTAAACATAAACTATATGAAAATATGCACAGGAAATTTTGTCATCATATATTTCCTTAAGACCCACAAGAAAGATCATTAGTCCATGTTTTCCTCTCATGGTGCACATGTAATTCCCATTAATACTGATGGAAGTTACGTGTTTTCTTCAAAGGCAGGGTAGAAATCTCCCTGAACACATGAGCAACAGCTGAATTAACATAAATCTCACTATAGATTTGAAACAAGTCACTGAAGCCTCTTGGATCACTGAATATAGTACTGGAGATAAACATCCTAGAACCTTGAATTGAGCCAATCTTGTTAACTTGGATATTTTTAAATGACATTAAGGAAAAAGACTGCTTTTTAAATTGCTCTAATTTGGTCAATAGCTTCATACTAATTTTTTTAAAAATATAATTGCTGAATTGTCTACTACATTTTTCACATATTAACTCAACCAATGAAACATAAAAATTAAGTGTTTCAAGAGTATTAAATCAATCGATATTTATGAAGTATCTACTGTGTATCAAATCCTTTGAATACAAATGCAAAAGTGAAATATCCCTACTTTCAAGCAGCTTATATTTTATAGAAGAAAGAATAAGTATATATATATACATATATATATATATATGCAGAATTACATTGTAAATGTATAGAGAAGAAATACAAAGTGGTTAAATACAAGATAGGGAAGGAGAACACTAGCATTGAGGGAATCAGAAAAGGTTTTGTGTGGAAGGTAATGCTAGTACTGTTACTTGAGTTAAATTAGCATGGAGGATGTTCAGTATAAAGATATCTTAATGGGTGATGGAATGTCACATGTAAATAACAGAAAAATCACCTTCTGATTTGTCTGGAGAGCAGATTGCAGGAAGAGAAGTAATGTCTGATGAAGCTGGAAAAATAGATCAGGGCAAGGTTGTGAAGGATTTTAAAAACCAGTAAAAGGGATTTGTTTTCTATCATAGAGGCAATAAAAATCTGCTAAAGTTGATAAAGTAAAGAGTTACAAAGTAGGCTCTGCACTTAAGAAAAATCATTTTGGAAACTATAGAAAATAAAAAAGGATAGAACTTGATACAAAGAAACAAATTAGAAAGCTATTGGAATAATTGGGCAAGAGGATGAAGGCCTGAACTAAAATGATATCTATGTAAGTAGAGAAATGAGAGATGCCGTAGAGGTAGACATCATAGGGATTTGGCAACTGATTTGAATATGTAGGATGCTCATAATGAGGAGTAAAGGATAATGCCAAAGCAGTGATCCTGGGAGCCTGAAAAAATTGTAAGCCTTTGAACAAAATAGGGAATATTGGAAGAAAGCTGAGTTTGGGGTAAATATGGGTTCTGTGGTATAAGAATGAGTTTGAGCTAGCTAAGGAAAATTTATTTTTTACCAACCAAGAGATAGAGTCAATTAAAAATTAAGTAATTTTGATTACAGGAAATTTGAAAAGTTTTGTACAAGTAAAATAAATGCAACTGGGTTAAGAAAAAAAGTACTTAAATGGGGTAAAGATCTTTGTATAATACTTCTTATGTAAAAGTTTTGCATCCAAAATATCTAGGCAACTAATAGATACACAAAAGACCAAGAGTCATTCTCCAATCATTAGATGGTTAGAGTATGTAAACAAAAATTCTCCAAAAAAAAAAAAAGCAAACTGTAAATAACTATATGAAAAAATTCTCCAACTCATTAATATGAGAAAAGCAAAGCAAAAAAAATAAGCAAAATAAAACTTCACACCAGAAAATTGTCAAATTTGACAAAAGACAAGAAGTCAGTGTTAGAGGAGTAATGAGAAGATAAGCACAACAATGCATTGTTGATGAAACTATGACTAAGTACAACCATTTTAGAAAGCATTTTGGAATTAGGCAAATAAAATAACTGAAATATCCATATCCTTTGACTCCTAGAGTCCCACTTTTAGGATTCTACCCCAAGGAAGTCATTGATAAGAAGAGTTTCCATATACATTGAAGTACTTATAGCAATATTTTTATAGTAAGAAAATTTGTAAACAAAGTTGGTGTTTATCAATTGGGAAATAAGCTGAACAAATTATGATATATGAATTATGAAATATTGTGCTACAAGAAATCATAAATATAATTAATACAAAGAAGCATGGAAAGACTTGCAGTGGGGTAAATAGAGACTAGAAAACAATATACACAATAACCACTGCAATGTGAGTGAAAAGAAGAAAAAACTACAAAACAATCAAAAGAGAATGTTGCAAAAATGTAAAAAATGGACCTGAAAATGAAATAGGAGAAGACATACTAACTTCACTTCTTGCAGCGGTAAAAGGTCCATAGATATGAAACATTGAATGTATTTTAAGATTTTTTCAATATATTGACTGGTCTTGGTGATTTCTTTCAGGAGAAGGAATAGTAGGAGGAATTTCAACAAAAAAAATACAAAAAGCAAAAATAAAATTATTTTGAAAAAATTATAGATTTGCTTTGATATAAATGCTTTTTTACTAAGGCAAACTCCTGTAGGACAAGTACCATTTCATTTTTTTTCTTATTTGTATCCCCAGCAAAATGTCCAACAGAGTAGACATTTAAATACTGTTGGTTAATTATTGCTTGAAACAAGAAAGAGATAATTATAGAAGTGGTTTCAAATTCAAAAAAAAAATGGGGGTAAACAAACTTAAATTATATATAAGGATCCCTATGAGGCTGCATACTGATTTTAGAAGACCACATATTAATAAAATCTATGTTTTCCTATGTGGGTAGTTTAGGTGGCACTGCAAATAGAACAACAGGTCTGGAATTGGGAACAATCATCTTTGAGTTCAAATCCTGCCTCAGATACCTACTGGCTCTGTAACCTTGGGCAAGTCATTTAATCCTAATTGCTTCAGTTTCCTCATTTGTAAAAATGAACTGGAGAAGGAAATAGTAAACCACTCCAGTATCTGCCAAGAAAATGCTAAAAGGGGTCAGAAAAAAACTAACTTGACTAAAAAACTGCTCTAGTATAGCAAATGTTCTATTATATATTTATTTATTTTGTTAAATATTTTCCAATTCTATTTTGATACTTCTGAACTCTAGTCTCTTTATACAGCTAAATTAATATATATATATATATGTGTATATATATATATATGTATATATACATATATACAGAGAGAGAGAGAGAGAGAGAGAGAGAGAGAGAGAGAGAGAGAGAGATTTAAATGCAGTCCAAGCAGTATTTCCAGACTAAGCTGTTTCTGGAGAATAATAAATTATATTTTATCATATTATTTCTGGGACTCAATGATTTTCTACATGGTATAATTTGAAAAGAATTGGATTGAGAATTCAGGATATCTGGTCTCTAGATTTAGCCTCTGCCACTAATTGGCACTAGAATCTTACTGAGTTCACGTTCTTCATTTATGAAAACCCAGGAGTTGAACTAACACATATTTTTAAAACATTTTAAAATTCTATTGATGCATTTTCTTTTTACATTTTAGTCATTTTCAAATATAATCACACTCTCTCCTCACCACTAAATTGTCCTGTATAACAAAGGTGGGGAGGGGAGGGAATTAAGCAAAACAATTTGTCATAGCAACCACATCTAACAAGACATATAACAGTTCATACTCATCCTGGACACTTCCAACAACAGAAGGCAAAGATTGAATGTTATAATTACACAGCATTTAGCTTTATTTCAGTGTTTTAATTTACATTATTATAATGCTCCTTTCCTCACTCCAGGATTAGTTCATTAAGTCTAACCATGTTTCTCTGAATTCTTTATATTTGTTGTTTGTTAGAATACAATAATGTTCATATGTCACAATTTGTTCATCCATTTCCCAGACAATGGTTGATTATTTTGTTTTCATGTTGCTTTTTTGTTTGTTTGTTTGTTTTGCTTTGCTTTGCTGCTACAAAAAAAGTATTGCAATGAATATTTGGGTGTATGTGAAATTTAAATGAAATTATTTCAGCAATCCTTCCACAAAATTGTCTTCCAAACTCTCAACACTGACACAACTGAGGTAATACTGTGTTGTTCAGTCATTTTCAGTCATATCTGGTTCTCTGTGACCCCATTTGACTTGTTTTGTTTTGGCAAAGATACTGGAGTGGTTTGCCATTTTCTTCTCCTACTCATTTTACAAATGAGGAAAGTAAGGCAAATATGGTTAAATGACTTTCCTGGAGTCACACAGCTAATAACTGAAGCCAGATTTGAATTTAGGAAGAGTAGTCTTGCTGATTCGAGGCCCAGAGCTTTCTTTCCATTGCATCATTTAGCTGCCCTAGATAATGTCATATGCAGTTTAAAGCTGGAAAAATAGAGACATTGTTATAAAAGAAAAAAAAGAAAAGAAAAGAAAAATAGAGGCACTGGTCAAAGATAACACAGAATGATATTGATAGAGTTGGGAATAGAATCCAAGAATAAGGAGTTCTTGCCACATTCTCATCTGATCCAATGAAGCAACAAGCTTTCTACATTGCTTCTCAGACTAAACAAAACTGTTAATAGCTGCAATATTTCCCAAGTGTTCAATGAAGTCATAGTTTATTGCTTATCACTATTATCCTCTTCAGGATTTTTGAACAGATACTATTCTGGCTTTGTGTCTTTTTGCATCTTATCAAAAACAGAAATGCCTTCAGGTTTATGTAGCTAAAAGGGTTAAGGTTTAGGCAGATTGTCTTATCAAAGTGACAGCAATTTTCTGCTTCCAGGAGATTGTATATAAGAGCAAAATTGTTTATGGACACCAGAGT
>JAJPUD010001601.1:356450-380563 GCA_023553655.1 Myrmecobius fasciatus
ATATATATATATATATATATATATATATATTTCCATTTATAAATTAGCCCTGTTTCTTTGTGGGTGAATCAGACTTTTCTACCGAAACTTTTCTACTTGTACTATGAATCCTATGGGTTACCGATGAAATTCTTATCATTTTCCTTTAAACATCCCTATTTGCACTGAAAGTCCTTAACAAAGGGAAAATTTCCAAACTGACTCCAAAAAACACACATGGTTATGGAGCTTGGTTTCTTCTCTTAGGCTTTATGAGAAGGCAGGGAACTTCGGTTGCAAACTCTTCAAGTATTTACATCTTGGAAATAGCATTTCTCACCAATTTTGTATGCTTCTCTGTAAAGAGCAAAATGAAAAAGTAGCATTTCCATGTAGTAGCTGCTGAGTTACCTATCAGTACTGTCAAATGTCATAGTAGTAACAACTTGGACTTCTTTTGCCTTTTATGCTCCAGGTGGCTCTGGAGGGTAAGCTGGAAAAGCCAAAAATTTGTTTGGGAACTATTAAATAATCTTTCCAAAGAGATGAAATTCAATAAAAATTTTCAAAAGCTATATTTCATGCTGAAAAGAATCTACTAGATTCTATATATATACCAGGACTACCTATTCATAGGATTCATTTCTCATCCTATTTTTCCATTTGTTTTCAGAAACAGACAGACAGGAGAGAGATGGGCAGAGAAAAGAGATCATCAGAGGAGATAGAGAGGAAACATAGAGACAGAGATAGACAAAGACAGAACAACAGAGACAGAAAAGAAAGGGAGGAGGGGAGAGAAAAGGAAAGAAAGAGAAAGGGAGAAAGTGGAAAAAAAGAGAGAAGCCATTATGTAGTCATTAATGTTTTAACAGCCAGAAAGGTTCAGAAGGCAAACATTGGTAAGAGTGCTCTGGTAATAGTAAGCTTTAAGGTTAATAAACTACCTGGGGAGAAATGTAATCAGAATTTTCTTGTTAACTTGCATGTTCTCTGAAGTTATAGTGAATGGATCTAGAATTGTATTTACATTTCCTTATTATCTTAGAATGCATGTCATTGGACTTGACTACTATCACCCAGACTTTTAAAATATTATTTTTAGCATTTCCTTCTCAATTGATATTAGCTAATTTCAGTGAAGTCCTGTATGAAGTCCTGGCTGATATCAAAGTTCTCTTACCACCATCAGATTTTTCAGTTTGTTATTTCCAAGTATAACATAATTCCTTGTAATTTACTGAGGTGGATCACATTGGAGCCCATTATAGAGAAAGAATTTCTCTAAGGCATGAAGGCTGTATGGAAGATTGTTGGTTTTCCCAGGAATGCTGAGAAGATATTCTCTTACTCTATTCCTCACCAGGTTTTGTTCTATCTGAACATGGCTCTGTTACTGCCACTTTCTTCTCTTTAGATGCAAGTCTTCCCTTCCTTGATAATAGCCCAGAAACTGTATTTTGTGCTCCATAATCTCAGGGGAACTTTCAGAATTTTAAAAGAAGGCTGCCCATACCAATCAGCAGTTGGCAAGTTATAGCTGTTAGCTGGTAACTGCTGCCAAAATAAGAGAATAGAAGATTGGAAGAAGATGACCTATAGTCTTGATTTCTGTCAGCAGTATAGGTTGGAGTTTCCATTATCTGTACTAGAGTTGGCAAAATAGTGTTTATTCTACATTAAAGAATAGCACACTGCTCCCAGAATAAACAGCCAGCCATGTGCTAGATAAACAAGGCACATTTCTGAGGGTGGAGTTCTTAGAGATGTCTTATGATCCTTCCATTGCACAAAGCACAAACTGAAGCACATAATTCATTAACTCAGTTTTTCCTTCTGTAAATGAAGTCAAGGAATTATTGGTTCATTTCTTCCACATTTACTTCACTATTCTGAAGGGTGTATGCTGTGGCAGCAGATAAGGAGAAAAGAGCTTTTAGGTGATGGAAGAAAGAGGCTTACCCTAAGGCAATACAGCTTTGAAGACTCCTTCTTCCTTAGCTTCTATAAACTAAAGAACCTCTCAGTCTATAGTTTCAGTCAAAATAAAGGCATAGATTCAATTTCATTAATGAGTAGGGTAAAGTGTAGTGGAAATGAAAATTTTTGACTTTGGAAATCCTGGGGCTCTTACTCTTAAATCATTTACTTTCTGTAGAGTAATGTGCATATTGGTAGAGTCTAAAGATTTGGGAACTTCCTTTCCATTCATTTCCTTCTATTTCAAGCAAGGCAGATACCTTTGGGGATATTAACAAACTTTGTGTTTGAGCAAGACCAGTGATGCTATTTTAACCTTTCTGCACAATAAGAAAAATATGCCCCTGTTTTAAAATGAAGATAAATCAGCATGCTGCTTTATACTTTAAGTTTGGGAATATTTGTTTGCCTTTTAGCTCAGTTGCTTAGATGACTGTGCTAATGAGACCAAGGTTGTGGATTCAATTCCCATGTGGGCCACTTAGCTCTGCTCTGGTCTATGACTGAAGGTGCTGTTCCTATCCCCTAGCCTATAAGTATATGCTGCTGGCCATGAGAAGGATGGAGTAATAGAGAGAATGGTTCAGCAAGATCTATCACCACCATTCAAAACACAATTCAAAGAGCATACCCTCCTGACAGATGATCAATTATAATCATCTAAAAACAGCAATATATGTTATGTTTGAACTATGGATATCTATTGACGTTTTAGCTATGCTGGCCAGGAAAGGGGAAGAGAAAAAATTAGGGAAAGGAGAATAGATTGGCCCTAAATCAATAGAGATTAATTAGCTGCATTACAGATTATAGAGAGCCCATAACTAGCTTCTAGTAAATGAGAAGAAGAAAATGTAGCTGATTATTTCCTTTAAGGAGCATCAGACATTTTTTTGGATTATTTTGCCCTATATATTTCATTGTCAATCATATCCCTTTCACTTTTCTCTTTAATCCTGTTGAAAACTATGCTGTAAATATCTCCCCTTTTTTTGTTTGTTTTCCCCCTTTCCTTTAACTGAAATCTTAAACTCAATAGTCACTAAATCTAAGGTTATCCTTTACCTTTAAATCATTCATTCATCTTTTTCTCCTCAGACATTTACTAACCATGTGATCCTAGGCCAGTGACTTTATTTCTATGGGTCTTACTTCCTTCACCTCTAAAATGAGAAAGTTGGACTCAATGATTTCTAAGATACTTCCCAGTTCTAAATCTATAATCTGATTACCTATTTTTCTTGCTTGAAGCCCCATTCAAGTTCTTGCCTTCTTTACTAGATTTTCTCTGATCTCCCTATTTGAAAGTAACTGATCCCTTCTCAGATTTTTCATAGCTGCTCTCTATTTTGGCAGAATAGAAGATTAAAAGAAAGGGTTCTATCTGAATTTCTCCTTTGTATTCATTATAGACTGCTTTGCATTATATTTTGAGTATACCTTATTTTCCCTCTTAAATTCAAGCCCCTGAAAGCCAGGAACCATGTTATATTTTTCATCCTTGCCCAGCACATGGAAGATGTTTATTAAATATGTGTTAAATTGAACTTAATGAAATATTAAATCAAAAAGAGTACATGTTCTAGTTGGTCCCTTTATCTTTGTTAAGAAGCAGTTGTCCAACATTCACTCCAGGAGTTGATTATTAAAATATCTGATGCCTTATATGGATAGGTGGATTTCTTCTTTATCCTAAAGTTATGGATCTCATTAGTTTGTTGACAGGAATGAAAAAACCAGAATGTTCTACATCTAGAAAAGCCTTGGCAGTCATATGCAAAGAGAAATAAATTTAACAACAGAAAACCAAATGGTTGGGCTCTTCATGACTACTTCTGTTTTTCCTTTTTAAAGCACATGGAAAATGAGAAAGGGCAACATTTTAGATGAGTTCTATCCTCTGCAGGGAATCTTGTCTTTTGTTTAAAATGATGATGTATTACCTCAGCTATTCAGAATAAATAATTCATCCTGGTTAAAAAAAAATTACACACTGAGCAATCTGCCTTCTCCAATTTAACATTGGTATTTCTCCTGTAAAGTGACTAGAGAAAATTGATATAATTATCCAAGCAATTTTGGCTTAAGAAAGCAGTAGCAGGAATTACCACCCATCTTTGAAATAAAAGTAGGTCACTGATTGATTGATTGATTGATTGAAAGCTACAAGGGTCACATGGTATGACAGAAAACTGAAAAAAGTACTATACACAATACACACACACACATACACACACACACACACATGCAACTATTGGACCTCTATTTCCATACAAGCTGAATTTGCCACCATATCAAGTGTTATCTCTAGTGAGATAAGGGGAAGTCTAGGTGCTAAATCAATCAATCAACAAGAATTTTCTAATTGATTATTGTGTATCAGACATTGTGCTAGATATACAAGTAAAGATGAAATAGTCTTTACTCTCAGTTATTATAGAAGAATCAACAAGTACATATATAAATAGATGCAGCATAAATATAGAGTGAATAAATAGAAAGCAGTTGAAATACAAAGTAGTTTGAGAGAGGAAGGGCAGCTGGGTGGCTCAGTGGCTAGAGTGATGGTCTTGGAGTCAGTAAGACCTGCGTTCAAATCCAGTCTCAGATGCTTACTAGCTATGTGACCTCGGACAAGTCACTTAATCCTGTTTGCCTTAGTTCCTCACCTGTAAAATGAGCTGGAGAAGAAAAATGGCAAATCATTCTGGCATCTTTGCCAAGAAAACCCCAAATGGGGTTACAGAGAGTTATATCTAACTGAAACAACTAAATAACAACCACAAAAATTTGAGAGGGAAGGCCCTAATAATTGGGAGAAACAGGGAAAGCTTCGCATAAAAGATGGTACTTGAGTGATATCTTACAGACACAGAATAATAGGCATGTGGAATAGTCACTGTAAAGGAGGAGATGGAATATAAAGAACACAGCATGTCATTTCAACAGCATGAAGGGAACTAATGTCCAAAGAGTTTGGAAAGAGAGATTGAGACCTGGTTTATAGGGTCTTTAAAAGAAAGATTTTTTTTTGTCTTAGAGGCAACAGCAAGTCAATAGAGTACAAGAATGATATAGTTAGATCTAATCTTAAAAGAAAATTCCCTTGGCAATAGGATATAAGGATAGACTGGAGTGAAGTAAGAATGGGTAAAGAAATTATTATTATTTTTATTTCCATATTAGTTATGTTTGAAAGAAACAGAACAAAAGGAAAATCTACTCCCCAAACTTGAAAATAAGATGCTTCGATCTGTACTCAGACTTCATCAGTATTTTCTATGAATGGGAATAAGATTTTCCATCATGAGTCTTTTGGAATTGTCATGTATCATATTTTTGAGAAGAGCTAAGTGATTCACAATTGATCATTGCACAACATTGCTGTTACTGTGAACAATGTTTTCCTGGTTCTACTCATTTCTCTTTGCATCAATTCATGTAAGTCTTTTCAGATTTTTCTCAAATCTGCCAACTGGTCATTTCTATTCCATCACAATAATATACTCCAATTTGTTCAGCTGTTCCCTCAATTGATAGACATCCCCTTGATTTCCAAATCTTTGCCACAAAAACTGTTGCTAATATAATATTGTGTGTGTGTGTGTGTGTGTATGTCTGTAGGTCCATTCCCCTTTCTTATAATCTCTTTGGGATATAGATCTACTAGTGATATTGGTAGGTCAAAGGATATGCATAGTTTGATTGCCCTTTGGACAGAAAAATTGATGAAGAAGACATCACAATAATGTGGGCAAAAGGAAGATGTTCTGAAATGAAAGAATAGCTATGTGAGTGAAGAGAAAGGAGGCATATGGTAGAAATATTGTGAAAATTGACATGGCAAGATATGGCAATTGATTGTATTTGTAAGATGAGAAAGAAATTGTTATAATGTTAAAAGACTAAACAGGAGGTTATTGTCATAGCCTAGATAAGAGATAAGGACCAAAAGTAAGGACTGAATAGAAGCAGAAGTATCAATGTGTGTCTCAGACAATTGTATTATTAATTGTATTATAAACTAAATTAACCTACTTTATTACCCATGGTCATATCATCAGTGTTTTAGGCCATTCCATTATCTGGACTAGAATAGCTTCCTTAGCCACTAGGATATATGATCACATGGTAAGAAGAGGGATAACCTAGATGGAATACCCACAGGATCTAATGATATCCTGGAAATAATCAGAGCATGTGAAGGAGCCTCTCAGAATGCTAGGTGAATCTCTTAGAATGAACTTATGAATAGACAGGAACCAACCTGTTCCAGGACAGGTAGGAAATCCTAATGATTTTGATTGGCACTGATATAGGGTATAACTACACCAATATGTTCACAGAATCATTGTCACTGGAAAGTTAACGATGGTAAAGGGAAGAAAGGAAGGAAGGAATAACAAGATGGATTGAATTATTCAGATAATTACCCAAAAGCATCACTTCAGTAACTATTATATGGACCCCTTGAAAAATTGTTAAATACAATTTTTCCAAATGAAGACAATTTCTGACATTTATGTGATTAGAGCCATATCTAGGTTTTAAAAAAGAACAGCCTGGGGAAAGAGATTATAGCCAACTACTCATGCCTTCTTTTGCCGAAGATATTTGACCAATCCTCCATTTCCTTACAAGGAAAAATCCTGCCTTAACTGACAAAAATATTCAAAACTTTAAATGTTTTCAAAGCCTCATGGATTCAATAGGTCCTATAACTTTATAAAAAGTGTCATTGTGGGAAAATTGGAAACTAGTATGGAAGAAATTAGGGTTTGACCCACACCTAACACCACATACCAAGATAAGATCTAAATGGGTTCATGATCTGGATATAAAGAGTGATATTATAAGCAAATTAGAGGAACATAGAATATTTACCTCTCAAACCTGTGGAGAAGGAATAAATTTATGTCCAAAGAAGAACTGGAACTCTTAATTGAATACCAGATAGATAATTTTGACTATATTAAGTTAAAAAGTTTTTGTACAAACAAAACTAATGCAGACAAGATTAGGAGGAAAGCAATAAATTGGGAAAATATCTTTACATTTAAGGGTTTTGATAAAGGCCTCATTTCTAAAATATATAGAGAATTGTTTCATATTTATAAGAATTCAGGCCACTCTCCAATCGATAAATGGTCAAAGGATATGAACAGACAATTTTCAGATGATGAAATTAAGACCATTTGTAGTCATATGAAAAGGTGCTCTAAATCACTATTGATCAGAGAAATGCAAATTAATACAACTCTGAGATACCACTATACACCTCTCAGATTGGCTAAGACAGGAAAAGATAATGACAAATGTTGGAGGGGATGTGGGAAAGCTGGGACACTGATACATTGTTGGTGAAACTGTGAATGGATCCAACCATTCTGGAGAGCAATCTGGAACTATGCTCAAAAAGTTATCAAACTGTACATACCATTTGACCCAGCAGTGTTTCTATTGGGCTTATATCCCAAAGAGATCTTAAAGGAAGGAAAGGGACCCACATGTACAAGAATGTTTGTGGCAGCCCTTTTTATATTGGCCAGAAAGTGGAAACTGAATGGATGCCCATCAATTGGAGAATGGCTGAATAAATTATGGTATATGAATGTTATGGAATATTAATGTTCTATAAGAAACGACCAGTAGGATGATTTCAGAGAGGCCTGGAGAGACTTGCATGAACTGATGCTGAGGGAAATGAGCAGAACCACGAGATCGTTATACACAGCAACAACAGGACTATATAATGATCAATTCTGATGGACATGGTTCTCTTCAACAGTGAAATGTTTCAAACCAGTTCCAATTGTTCAGTGAAGAAAACCATATACACCCAGAAAGAGGGGTGTGAAATGTGGACCACAACATAACATTTTCATGCTCTTTTTTTTTTTCTTTTTGCTGAGGCAATTAGGGTTAAGTGACTTGCCCAGGGTCACACAGCTAGGGAATGTTAAGTGTCTGAGACCAGATTTGCACTCAGTTCCTCCTGACTTCAGGGCTGGTATTTTATCCACTGTGCCACCTAGCTGCCCCAGATCCGACTTTTCTTACACAGAAAGATAACTGTAAAATTATGTATACACATATTCAATTTGCCAAGTATTTTAACATAATTAACATGTAGTAGACTTCCTGCCATCTAGGAGAGGGGAGGGGATTAGGGGGGAAAAATTTGTAATGGAAAGCTTTGTAAGGATCAGTGTTGAAGAATTATCCATACATATGTTTTGCAAATAAAAACCTTTAATAAAAAAAAAAAAGAGTGTGTCATTGGAAATTGCCAATGGCCAACATCAAATATAAATAAATATTTGGGGACAAAATTGTGCCCTCTGATTTTCAGAATATGCATCATGGAAATCCTGTAAAGAAGAAAAAACACAAGCTAAGCTGATTCCTTATGGAGCTCTCTGGGTGGCAACATTCAGTCATGTCCTGGTCATGAATGAAGGCTGAGCCACTTAGCTTTGTACTTAAAATAAATATTACCAAGAGAAGAAAGAAAAGAATAATGGGGAAAAGAAACTTATATAAACAGCTTCCTTCCAGTCATTTAGATTATTATTGTAATTCATACATATAATAGAAACAACCTACACTATTCGTACACACGCACACACACACACACACACACACACACACACACATCCCAGATGGTTCTAAGCCTAAAATATAAATCACACTTATTTACTTCCATAGTGACAGTATCTGTTTAAACAATGCTGTTTGGGGAGATTTATTGGATTGGACAACTGTTTCAAACTCACAGAAGCTGCTTTGAAAGACAGATAAGTACAAACTCATTCAAGAGGAGAAGCATGTACCATAGTTTCATCTTTATGAGTGCTTCCTGTTTCTAAAAGTTAATTTCTTGAATGAAAACCCTTAATTTTCCATGTTTGCCCCAGTTTTTCTTAACTATTTTTTATGCTAGCCATTCTGAACCATGTGTCTTACTCTATAACTTGAACATTCTTTGTCATATTCACTCAAATAAAGCCAAAATTACTTAATTAAGACTTTAGAATTTAAAGGAAAGAGGAATGCACCTCAATCCTCTAGCTTTTAAAAGTATTTTAAACTGTATGTGGATGCTCTGTTACCAGGATAAGCCTAGTAAGCTTGTCCAGTGATGATGCATCTTATATTCTCCTCTGATCTATAAGCATTTTCAGTAGCTGCAAGAAAAACACACACATGCATGAAAAATGTTTGTGCAGAATGAAGGATTAACAACCTAGGAAACATTCTCTTTGAGGCAAGAGAGAATCAATCCCTTGACTCAATTGCCACTGGGAATTCGGCTTTCTTAGGAATGTACTTTCTCCTATTTCCAGTCACATGAAAAGGTTCTCCAAGTCACTATTGATCAGAGAAATGCAAATTAAGACAACTCTGAGATACCACTACACACCTGTCAGATTGGCTAAAATGACAGGAAATGATAATGATAACTGTTGGAGGGCATGTGGGAAAACTGGGACACTGATACATTGTTGGTGGAACTGTGAACGGATCCAACCATTCTGGAGAGCAATTTGGAACTCTGCTCAAAAAGTTATCAAACTGTGCATACCCTTTGACCCAGCAGTGTTTCTACTGGGCCTATATCCCAAAGAGATTTTAAAGGAGGGAAAGGGTCCCACATGTGCAAGAATGTTTGTGGCAGCCCTTTTTGTGGTGGCAAGAAACTGGAAATTGAAAAGATGCCCATCAATTGGAGAATGGCTGAATAAATTATGGTATATGAATGTTATGGAATTTTATTGTTCTGTAAGAAACGACCAAAAGGAGGATTTCAGAGAGGCCTGGAGAGATCTACATGAACTGATGCTGAGTGAAATCAGCAGAATCAGGAGAACATTATACACAGCAACAAGACTACACGATGATCAATTTTGATGGACATGGTTCTCTTCAACAATGATGTGATTCAAACCAGTTGTTCAGCGATGAAGATAGTCATATACATCCAGAGAGAGGCCTGTGGGAACTGAGTGTGAACCACAACACAGCATTTTAACGCTTTCTGTGAATATTTCCATGCATTTTGTTTTCCTTCTTAGGTTGTTTTTTCTTCTTCTCTTTCTAGATCTGATGTTTCTTGTGCAGTAAGATAACTGTATAGATATGTATACATGTATTGTATTTGTCATATAATTTATCCTATTTAGCATGTATTAGATTACCTGTCATCTAGGGGTGGAGGGTGGGGGGAAGGAGGGGAAAAGCTTGGGAAAAAAAGTTTTTGCAAAGGTCAATGTTGAAAAATCACTCATATGTTTTGTAAATAAAAAGCTTTATATAAAAAAAAGAAAAAAAAGGAATGTACTTTCTCTCTAGGGACAGATATTTGTTTTCTTAAAGATTGAAATAAGGGAGGGAA
Source organism: Myrmecobius fasciatus (assembly GCA_023553655.1). Taxonomy (NCBI): domain Eukaryota; kingdom Metazoa; phylum Chordata; class Mammalia; order Dasyuromorphia; family Myrmecobiidae; genus Myrmecobius; species Myrmecobius fasciatus. Next base: position 366,805 of record JAJPUD010001601.1, read on the forward strand.
GTACATCCATACACAACATGGATATGTCTCTAGTGTTTTAATTACAATGAAACTACAGGTATTGGATCAAGGATTATTAAGAGCTATCCCTCTATTGGGATGGTCATCTACATTGAAAGCATCACTAGCATGTCCAGCTAACAAGTCAATCAGTCAGAGTTGAAATTCTTCCCTACCTTTAGAGAAAAGAATCTCTCCATTACATTGGATGAAGGTTTCTTAATTTTTTTGTATATCATAGATACCTTTGAGTGTTAGTCCCCTTTTCAGACTGTTTTTAAATGCATAAAACAACATGCATAGAATTACTAAGAAAACCAATGACCTTGAAATAGATACTAAAAAAATAAACCAATTCCCAAGTTAAAAACCCCTGAATTAGATTAAACAGTGTCTGTTTATTAGCAAAGTGTTGGCACTGGAAGCTAAAAACATTTTAACCGTTTTGTTTGACTGAATTTACATAAGAGATTAATAAATCATCCTCATGATGATATGTCTGCCTTGATGAGATACCCCCATACAAAAATCTTCTCTTACTGCCCTTTACCTACTCTTCCCTAATGAGCTTTTATTCATTAATTGACTCTATAGCACCAATTTAAGGAAATGTCTTGGCTTTTAGAAAAAAATTAATTTGAGGTCATTATCCTGCATATTAAACAAGCTTTGGGATTGTTTTTGTTTGTTTGCTTTGTAAATTGATCAAATTTATCTGCTTCTCCAAAGAAGAAAAGTTTGGAATAATTCCCATGTTCTCCAAACACAATCATTGTTAAATCCAGTCTAGTTTTAATTAAGTATAAGGAAAAATTTCCTGAAGATAGTTCCTGAAAGAGATGTCTCCAAGGGACAATAAATTGTATGCTTTTGAGGTTAAGGAAAAAACTTTTGTATTCTGCTATGATTTCTCCTGAGCACCTCCCATGAAGCTCAGGGGTTGACTTTTATAAACAACATAATGACTACATGTCAGAGAAAGAGTGATAAACAGTGAGTCTTCAAAGAAAGAGAAGGAGCCCAAACTTTCTTTCCTTCTGTTGACATGAGAAACATAAACTTAACTCACAAGACTTTTAGACATATATTTTCTCTTTGTAAAGATGGTCAATTCTTCCTAATATAACAAATTTCCCTCCATTCAATTTTCTCCATTCTTCTTTCTTTACTTTGTTACTTCTCAAAAGTCTGTTTTGCATCTCACCACTGCCTCCCTTAATCCACCTTCCCTTTTATAATTCACCCTTTTTTCTTATCCCCTTTTCCTTTCTACTTCCTGATTGAGTAAGATAGATTTCTAAATACAATTAAATACATACACATACATACACACGTGCATATGCATATATATTCCCTCTTTGAACTAATTCAGATGTGACAAGGTTCAAGCATTGCCTATGCCCACCCATTTCCCTGCCATTATAAAAATTCTTCCTTGCATACCTTTTTGAAGTGAAATAATTTTCTCATTTCCCCTCTCCCTTCCCATTCTCCCAGTGTATTTCTCCTTTTTACCCATTCACTTTATTTTTTAAAAAATCATCCCAACATAACCCATTCCATGCTCTTTGTGTGGACTCCTAATTGCCTTGATAATGACAAAGTACTTAGGAGTTATATACATCATCTTCCCATATGGAAATGTAAACAGAATCAACTGTGAAGAACTTGGCTCTTTTCAACAATAAAGTGACTCAGGTCAATTCCAACGGACTTGAAATGGAAAGAGCATCTACATCCAGAGAAAGAACTACAGGAACTGAATGTGAATCACAACACAGTATTTTCATCTTTGTTGTTGTTTGCTTACTTGTTTTTTTCTTTATCAATTTTTTTTCCTTTTTGATCTGGTTTTTCTTGTGCATCATGATAAATGTGGAAATATGTGTAATATATTTGCACATGTTTAACCTATATGTTATGCCATTTAGTTGTTTTATATCTCCTCTCTCTTATAATCTGTACTCTTATCCTTACTCAGAAGACCCCTTGATCACTCACAACCACAAGTGATACTGCATTTTTCTCCACCCTGGAAACATAATCTGGAAGTGGGAATAGTTATCAAACAGTGCCAGGTTCTATATCTAGTGTTAACAGGGTATCCCTGTAATCCTACACAGGGATCCCTGTAATCTCTTTTTAACCAATTATCTGATCTCCTTACTGCCTCTGGCTTGAGAGTTCCCAAAGCTGGTACTCTGCTGTTGCCACTTCCAAAGTCTGCAGGTGATGGTACTACCATGTGAACTCTGGTCCAGTTCCTACCCTAAGTGTCACAAACTTCCCCTCCAAAATTGCCTTGGGCTGGGAAAATATCTCCAACATTTTGTTGGCTCTGTCACACTGAAATTTAGTTTGAGATGCTATTTTAAAGTTGTTTTGAAGGAAATGTTGGGAAAGCAGGGATGTAGTGCTTCTTCTATTTTTGCCATCTCAATTCCACCCTTCATGTTGTGTTCTTAGGGAAAAAAGAAAAATTCTTTAAGGTCATGAATTCTGTTTTATTTTCCTTCAAAATTGCACAAATAAAAACATGAGCCACCAGACATCCTATGACAAAAGCCAAGAAACATCAGGCATTCAAAGTTGCCAAAATAAACACATACTCCAAGGTGAAGTGTTCTTGACCCTCGCCACAGAATCCCAGAATCCTAGAATTGGAAGAGATCTCAAGAGCTATTTAGACTAAACTACATGTAAACTATTGCCTCTATCTGCCAAGTGGTCAACCAATTTTTGCCAGAAGACCCCTCATGAGGAAAACACCATTAATTCCTGAGGCAAGACATTCCCCTTTGAGTTACTAACAATGGTTAGTAGGACGTTTTTTGTTTTCATGAAGTTTCTCTATCACTTCCATCTATTTCTCCTAATTCTAGCTTCTGGAGCCAAGCAGTGAAAAGAATAATCTCCCTTCCAATACTTGAAAGTAGCTATGTGATACCTAGATAGAGCAATGGATAGAACACTGGTACTAAAGTCAGGAGAACCTGAGTTCAAATCAAGCCTCAGACACAACACTTAATGTGAACTAGCTGTGTGACCCTGGACAAGTCACAACCCCAATTGTGGAGAAGGGGAGAGAGAGAGTGAGAGAGAGCATAAAGATCCCATAAGTAGAACTTTCCATCTATAACAAAAAGGTATGAAGTAAATTGTGTCTAATTCTAGCTTTGCTGCTTACATAATACAAAATAATAGGGGCAAAAAAAAAAACATTTGAGTTTTTTAAAAAATCTTTTATCTTCACTTTTGCAAGTTATGACCATTTGGTCGCTTTATAGCTCCTCCCTCTTCCAAAGAGCATTCAAGAGGATTTATCTTTTAACATCTTGAGTTCTAAATCTGATGAAATCTCTTTTCACCCCTCCTTTTGTGGCTAAGGGTTTCTCCACTGTTCTATTCTTCTGGAGAGATGCATTATACTTACATCAGTTATAGACAATGGGTCAGAGAAGGATGTTTTTGGACAAAAATGATGAGAGTCTCTATCTTCAGGCTAATCCTAACCTGGGGGTTAAGATATTCATGCAGAAAGAAAAATTGGCCCCTCTTCCCAGCCATCATCCCAGTAAAATTAAGCCCAACTCCCAAACAATAATATATATTAACTACAAAATTTGGTTGGTTGGTTGTTGTCCTCTGTTCTCAAACAGGACCAAAATGACATAACTATGTTAGATTCAAGTTATAATGTGTCTGACTGTGGCTCTGCCACAGGCTGGACACCAATAGTCCATATGAACATTTGGGGTGGCTTCTCTAATTTTTCACATCTCACATTTTGTTTTAGGTTATTTCACTTCTACTTTGCTCATATAATACAGCCCCTTCTCTGATGAGAGTACACCATACTAGGTATTATGCTGTATGAAGAAAGAGATAAAGACAGCTACAATCCAGATCTTGCCTTTATGGATCTTTTTTTTTTTTTACTCTGGATCTTCTCTTCAGTCATTCATAAGGTCATAAGTTTAGGGGGATCTCTGGGGAGGGGACCTCAGAGATCTAGTTCAATTCTTTAAAAAATGAAGGAATGTCAGGAGGCCTTGAAGTCAGGAGGACCTGAGTTCAAATCTGGCCTCAGACACTTAATACTTCCTAGCTGTGTGATCCTGGGCAAGTCACTTAACCCCAATTGCCAAATATATATACATAAAGGAATGAAGATCCAAAGAAGTAGAATGACTTGTCCATAGCCACTGGTAGCAAGAAGAAGCCAGTATTTACCCCCAGGTTCTCTGATGGAAAAATCCCCAGTTCTTTCCATTATGCCAGGCTGCTTCTCGAAACCACTTCTTAATTATTTTGCCAGGAGAATAATTTAAGAACTCCTCTGTTAACTTAATATTCTCTAGCTGCATATCTTAGCAGTTCTGCCCTGATTTGCCCAGCTCCCAAACAGCAAAAATTCAACAGATGTTTAAGGACCTATGTGCAAAATGCCAAGATGATTGCTAGTGATTAAAATATACATAAGGCATAAACCCTGCTCTCAGAGAGTTTATATTACAATATTAAATATAAGTGTAGATTGATTTTTTTAAGTTTTATCGTCTTAATTTTTTCTTCTTAGGAGGACAACTTCCATTTATAGCATTCTTCTTATGGAAAAAAAAATTCCCTCTGCAATTATTTCACCTGAAGTCCAGCTTTTCTGGAGTCAATTAATGGCATTAATGTATTGAATATGTCCATATATTGTTTTTTATCTTTTATATTTTTTTCAGCCTAGAAAAAGAAAAAAAAGAACATTTCCATGTGTGCACAACAGAACATGAGAGAAGATTCAAAATATAAAGCAATAAATTTCCATTTCAAGAAAGCCTATATAATAAATACCATACTTTGTATTCAGAATTGTCCATCTTTTTCCTTGTAGGTTTTCTTCTCTGATGTGCACTTTTTATTTTTTAATTTTTTCCCCATTCCTTCCCCCTTTTGCCCCCTGCTACAACTAAGAACAGATAGATATGTGTATATGTATTTATATCTACACATATACATAGATATCTATAATCACACACATATGTACACATATACATTCATATACATCTATGAAAGGCTGTACTATACTTATTTGTCCTCTGTTTCTCTGAAGGTGGATAACATCATCTTTCATATATCCAAATCTTTCCACATTTTTCTAATTCTACCAACCCTTCATTTCCTACACCAGAGCAATCTTCTAACCTTATACTGGTTAGTTATTTTAAATCATTGAAAACAATATTGATTATGTCCATATATTTTTTCCAGAAAGAGTGCATTGAATTAAGTGAATAAATTTATGTATCCCATTAGTCAAGGACCTACAAAGATCTGGCCCCCATTAGAAAAAGTATTGAAATAAAAACAGAAAGTGTAACCTTTTTCCTTCAATTGTACTTAAGCATAAAGAGCTCTATGGAATGAGATGCTTCTCAGGCAGAGCTCCAACATTCCCTAGTAGCCCCCAAAATCAAATTGTAATTGGAAAATACTGAACAAAATAAATACAAACACATTAGTAATGCTTTACTAAGTCAACATGCAGCCCTCAGCAATCCTTTGCATGGTGAGTTTGACATCACTGTTCTAGGGAATGCTAAATTTCTCATTATTTTACAAATAAATGTGAAGAAATTTCTGATACTCTTTCTCCTTTCTACAGAAAAGATTCATAGAAAAGCTAATGATCAGTTGTATCTTAAAGAAAAAAAATGCAGGGGCAGCTAGGTGGCGCAGTGGATAGAGCACCAGCCCTGAAGTCAGGAGGACCTGAGTTCAAATCTGGTCTCAGACACTTCCTAGCTGTGTGACCCTGGGCAAGTCACTTAACCCCAATTGCCTCAGCAAAAAAAAAAAAAAAAAAAAAAAACGCCCTTCTGTATAGGGACAAACTGATCAGATTAAGCCTCTTCAGCCTAGAAAGAAAACAAAATTTCAAAGTCATGAAAGCTACAGGGAAGACTAGTAATCTCATTTTCTGCCATGCTTTGATTATTAGCTCTATGCATGAAACTATCAGATCCATATCCTACTCCCAAGAATTCTGCTTCTGTGGACACCTCTCTTTGGCTATCCTCCCAATTTCTCAAATTCATATGCCCAAAATTAAACTCATCATCTCTTACTTTAAGCCTGTCCTTTCTCCAAATATTATTATTTCTGTAAAAAGCACCACCATTCTCCTGGTCATCTGAGTCCATACTCTCAAAGAAATCGTATACTCTTCCTCTTTCTTCAATTCTCATGTCTAATCAGTCACCAAGTCTTATGATTCTACTTTTAAAACATATCTTTTAATCTGTCCCTTTCTTTCAAAACTTGATCTTCATTACCAGGATTATTGTAATCACCTCCTTACTTGGTCTACCTGCAACTACCCTCTCCCTTCTGTCCACAGAGTTGGCAAAAATTAGTTCTTCCTAAAATATGTTTGATGATATTACTCCCCTCCTCAAAACTTTTGAAAGCTTCCTATTAAATCTAGCAATTGAGTCCTTCCCAATCAAATTAAAATTTACCTTTCCAAATTATCTTTGCACGTTAACTCATTTTATGCATTCTAATTCCAACTAAACAGAATGACTTTCTATTTCTTAAATTCAATGTGTCATATAACATGTCTACATATTCACATAAATTGTCTCCCGAGTTTTTAAGTAATTCCTTCTCATCTCTACCTCTCAGAGTCCTTATTTCTCTCCCTTTATTAAGACTTGATTTTTCTCCCCATAAGTTAAGATTCTCTTTCTCTCCTAAGTTAACTTTTATACTTATCTATGTGAAAATAACTTTTAGGTAGTACTTTTGTACTTGAATCATAGTTTATATGGCATCTAATTTAAATCTCACAACTATTGCATATAGGTGAGCAGTGCAGGTAATGCTATTCTCATTTTACAGATTAGGAAAATGAAACTCAGAAGTATTAAGTGATGTTCCCATTGTCACAGAGCTAGCAAGTGTCAATGGGAAGGATTCCAAACCCAAGTCTGTGACATAATACTGCCACTGTTGTATATATTGTATCAGTATAGCAGAATGTATCCTCTTCAGGAGGAGACCATTTTGTGGTTGTCTTTGTAATCCTAGCATAGTGTAAATCTAGCATCTTGCCTTGTATGTAACAGATTATTTTAAAATGTTTGTTGAAATTTAATTGACACTAATCTAGGGAAAATATATTTTAAAAAATAAGTAAAGGTCTTCCATTTAAACACAAAGTTGTTTTGTTTTGTTTTGTTTTGATCAATGATGTTTGAAGATGGTATATTTGTTAATTCACCCAAGTATGAGGGAATGGGGAGAATATATTTGACATGTTAGAATTAGGATCTAAAAATATTTCAATGTGCTAGAATAAGACATATTTAATAATATGATATTAAATAAAGAAAAATATAGTGTGCTAAACTTTTCTTTAACAAATCAATATGGGCAGCTAAGTGGTTCAGTGGATAGAGCACTAGCCCTGAAGACAGGAGGACCTGAGTTCAAATCTGGCCTCAGACACTTAATATGTCCTAGCTGTGTGACCCTAGGCAAGTCACTTAACCCCAATTGCCTCAGCAAAAAAAAAAAATAGATCAATAATATATAAGTATGAAATAAAGAAAAGCTACCTAGGCAATAATTCATGTGAAAAAGATCTAAGTAGATTACAAATTCTATGAATCAATAGGTCTAAGTGAGAAACAAAAAAAAAATATTAATGCCATCTATTAAGAGAAGTATGGGGTTCAGAATAACAAATTTTAGACCACATTTGGAATTTTTCATTCTATTCTGTGTCACTTTTTAGTAAGGACACTGTCAAAAGGGAGTATATGCAGGGGAAAGTGACCAAAATGGTGACACGGTTTAAATCATCAAAATTGGCTGAAGGAAATAAGGATCTTTAGCATGAGGAAGAAAACTTAGAAGGAGGGAGGACATTAGAGCTATCTCCAAATATCTGAAAGTCTATCACATGAAAAAAGAGATTAGATTTATTTTGCTATGATCAGAAGACAAACCAGGGCAATGAATGAAAACTACAGAGAGACAATATTGGACTTTATATGAGGAAGAATTTTCTATCAGATAAGGTTGTACAAAAGTGGAAATATGGAGCTTTGGCAGGGAGCTCTTCAAGAAGAGCTCTTTTGTTATTTGTTCAGGATGTCAAAAGTGGGACTCTACTCTGGCAAAGGACAAACTAGTAAGAGGTATCATAATTCCCAAGTGTAACCTGAACTAGATTAAATTATAATTAAGCAATATTTAACAAAATTAAGAAAAATATAATTCAAAATGAATGATGTTTATTTTTTATTTTCTAAATCAATTTGCAGGGATATATTTCTATTTGAGTTTGATATTGGGCATATAGAAGGCAAAGTGGATGGAGCACTGGACCTGGAGTCAGGAAGACTCATTTTCATGGGTTCAAATCTGGCCTTAGATACTTACTAAGTATATGACCCTGGGCAAGTCACAGTTTTCTCATCTATAAAATGAGATGAAGGAGGAAATAGCAAACCATTTCCGTATCCCTGCCAAGAATCTTGAATAGGGCCATGCAGAATAAGATACAACTCAGCAAAAGCATTTGATTAGTTGAATTATGAGTTCCCTTGCAATTGAAATTCTTTAACACTATGTTTCCAAGTATAAAATTTTCAAAAGATAGCATGCAGTGAAAAGATCTAATTTTGCATTCCCAATTTGACATATGACCTAAATTTTCTCATTTGGTAAATGGGACTATGTTAAGTGAATCTAACACTTAACATTGCTTGTAATATTAGCTTATTGAGAGGTCCACATGAGATAATATATGTCAAAAAAGCTTTGTATCTGCAAAGCACTCAATCAATACAATATTGATTTTATGGCAAAGAAAATGATTTCTTTGAGCAGAAAATAAGAAATATATGTAACTTTAACCTCCAGGAGACTGTATGAGCTAACAAATATAACCAGGAAAATTTAAATAAATTGAATTAATGGTAGTTTTAAGATTATTAAAGGGAAGTTAGTTGTGCAGGAAAAAAATAAAATAAATGAGGGTAACTAAGGTAACTCAGAGACTGTATACTAAGCTGGAAGAACCATTGGTTTGGCTTAATATAACATTTCTTCTGTTCTTAAAAAAAAAAAAAAAGAAAAATTAGCCAATGTCCCATACAGTCATATTTCTTGGGTGATTAATTATCTCTCCATTCTGGCTCACCCAAGAATGTTACTGGTTCCAGTGACCTACTTTACAGCAATAGACTCAATTATTCCAACATTATGTGAAGAAATGAGACATAGAATATGCAAGGTTCAAATGTGAAGCTATTTTTCTGTTTACTTAGAGGGAAAACACTATCTCACTTGACAATCCATTATCTCTGTATGATGATATCAAAGAAGAGTTACTATTGAGGCTGATGGATGGATGAGGAAGCAAACCAGAACAATCATAATTTTCCTTTTATGGTTAGAGCTAGGATGAGGAATGAATGAGGAAACATTCATTCCATGCTACCATAATGCCAAATCTGTCTGCATCTTTTTATGAATAGCTGGCTATAAAAACAAGAAACAAACCACATAGAAATATATATCCTGTATATTTAAAAGAAATGTTGAGTTACAAAAGGATAAGCACACCAATGTCCCCCTCTAATGTATAAACACACACACACACGCACACACACCCTTTCTATTGCAGTCTTACTCTTATTTTCTACTCAATTTATGTCACATATCAATTTCTATCATTTCCCTTCCCTTTTCTTTCTGGTAATTTTTGCCAAAATATAATGTCTTATTATAATCCTTATAACATTCTAGAGTCTGATATGCTGATTAAATCATTTTAATGGGAATGTATATATTTCACATTAGAAAGAACTTTTCCCCCTTCTTCATATTTTAATTTTCTCAATGTCATATATAATGTCATATACTAAGTTAGTGAAGTCAGGGTACAAGTGACAACCCTTAAGGGGAAGCTAATCCCACAGACTGAAGAGTCTACCTCTGAAATAAAAACCAGAAGATTTCATGATCTTGAGAATTTTGGTTGTTCAGTCATTTCAGGCATGTTTAACTCTTCATACCCCTTTTCCATAGCACCCACTATGGAAAGAGTATTGTGCAGGGTGCTAGGAATAAAACAAAGTTTTGATAAGAATAGTCTCTAGAATTTACATTCATAATCATAATATATGATAGCATATATCATAATATATGAGTTTCTTAGCAATGATACTAGACTGTTTTGTCATTTCTTTCTTCAGCTAATTTTACAGATGAAGAAACTGAGGCAAATAGGGCGAAGTGATGCCCTACATAATACAGTTAATAATTGCTCAAAACTGGATTTGAACTCAGGTTTTCTTGATTTCAGGCCTGGTATTCAAACACCCAAATATACTCTAGTGCCCTCAAATACCCTTTGAGAATTTTGCTCAACATAAAATAGTGAACAGGTTCTTGAAAGTATAAAATTCAATCAGATCTGAGAATTTGAGCCTGACGGGAAAGAAAATGGAAGGTTTCTATGTTCCTCTTTCTTTTTAGTATGCACAAAGATTAAAACATTTGTACAGAGGGATATGTTGGTGTTGCACCAAAATCATTTGATCATTCCTGATTCCTGACATAATAAGCTTTGTATGCTATTGTTTGCCTGAGTCTGTCATGGTGAAAATCTTGCCTAGTAAGAAGCAAAATGGGGAAATAACAAGGGATCAGACATTTGTCTATCACTGATAGGTAAAGCAATAGCCAAATTATCAAGCACCCACTATGGAAAGAGTATTGTGCAGGGTGGTAGGAATGAAACAAAGTTTTGATAAAAATAGTCTCTACAATTTATATTCATAATCATAATATCTGATAGCATATATCATAACATATGCTATCATATATTCATAGTCATAATATAAGATAGTACATACCTTACTGCATTTGGGAACTTAAAACCAAAGTGTTATGTGGGTCTGGGGAGAGTAAGATTTCTACCATCAATGAGAACAGGTGAGAGAGGCAGTTAAGGGCTTCCTAGAAAGGTTTTAGAATTTAGAATTTAAAGTCTGACTAGAAATTCCAAGAATAAAGACAATCAGGAGAAGATTCATCAGATATAGGGAACAGTGGGAACAGGAAGTACAGATGGGTTCATAGAGGATTGGTTTATTAAAGGGTTGGAGCAAATTATTTTGCATGGATTATTGAGCTTATATCAAGGAATTGCATGAGACAAACCTGGATAGGTCAGGTGGTACCAGATCACAGAGGACCATGAACGCCACAAAACGGCTTTTACTTTTCCTCAATAGGCATGTAGTTAATGAAGATTTTTGAGTTCTAATATCATGACATGACAAAATCTAGTCATATTGGGGTATAGCATAGCTTAAAGATGACTTCATTTGATTTCAGTACAAGGAATTTTTGCTGTCAGTTCAATCTACTGTTGAGTTGGGAAAAACAGGTCATTTTTCAGGGCTAGCTCCTTCTTGGTTCATCTGCCAGCCCTTTAGTGATTGTAGCAACTTTTGTAGCTCACAAACTCATAGCCTAATTTTTCAATCTATAATTTCCTTTCACCTAAGATGAGGAGAAAAATAAACACAATACAGACTGAAGAAACAGCAAGGTCATACATTTAAATATGGAATAAGAGCTTAGTGGTCTCTCTCTCCTTGAACACTTACAGCTTTTCTTCCTTAGATCACTACTAGGAAAAAAAGAAAAAGCAATCTAACCCACTCAAGCCTTCTGTAGTATATTCAATTCTAGTTCAGCAAAATATTTTTTTTCACCATGCAGTAATTGGTCAGGAGACAGTCAAAGAACATTTTAATTCTTTCAATCAGACAAATACAGGTAGCAAGAACTGAGGTTCCTTTTGGAGCCTGTTGCAGTGACTTGCTTATAAGAATGTTCAACACGGCGGCAGAGTCAAGATGGCAGAGTAAAGGCAGGAACTCACCCAACCTCTCCCCAGAACTGCTCCAAGTTCCTTTAAAAATGACTCTAAACAAATTTTAGAGCATTAAAACACCCAAAAAGATGGAGTAGAGCATTTTCCACCTGAAGAAAACTAAGAACATCAGCAAAAAAGGTTTATGACATTAGGATAAGAGTCTCTGGGGCAGAACACACCAGGATAGTCCCAATCACAGCCCCAGCCCTGCCCAGCCTGACCTCTGAATTGGTGGCTTCCAGACCTCTCAGCCCAGAGTCACCAAGGAGAACCTAGAAGGTCAGCAGAAAAAGTATGTTGAATCAGAGTGGAACCCCAACAGACAATCCCAGCACAGGCTCAGTCCCAGCCCCAGTTCATGGCCGACCACAGTGTGAGTGAGATATGGGACCTCTGAATCAGCAGCAATGCTGGAGGCTTTTGGACCTCTCAATCCAGGGATACCAGAGAGGACTCAGAAGATCATTGGAGAGGGTATGTGGCAACAGAATGGGAGACTGGTGTGCAGTCCCAGCACAGCCCCAGCCCAGTCCAGCACACTAGATCTTACAGCTACAGTTGTATGGGGACACAGCTAACAATTCTAGGTCAGAAAAGAATGATTGTGGTCAGATTACTAGAAGGATTTCTGAAAGCAGCTGCACAAAACCCTGAAGCCTGGGATAATGCACCCTCCACCCTGCAGAGATCAACTTTAACAGTTAAAAGCCAAGTGATAAGCTAGGAAAAAATGAGCAGAAAACCAAAAATCTTTCTGACTATTCTAAGTTATTATGGTGACAGGGAAGATCAGAATACTTACTCAGAAGATAGTAACAAAGTCAAAGCTCCTGCATCCAAAGCCTCCAAGAAAAATAAGAATTTGGCTCAGGACATGGAAGAGCTCAAAAGGGACTTTGAAAATTAAGTAAGAGAGATAGAGAGAAAATTAGGGAGAGAATTGAGAAAGGCACTAAAGGAAATACAAAAAAAAAACTGAGGAGAAGAATACCTTAAAAAGCAAAATTGGCCAACTGGGAAAGGAGGTACAAAAGTTGACTGAGGAAAATAATTTCTTAAAAAAATAGAATTGAGCATAATAACCTTATGAGAAATCAAGATACAATAAAACAAAACACCAAAAATGAAAAAAAATAGGAAAAATGTGAAATATTTCATTGGAAAAACAACTGACTGGAAAATAGATCCAAGAGAGGTAGTTTAAAATATATTGATCTACCTGAAAGTCATGATCAAAAAAGAATCTGGACATCATCTTTCAAGAAATTATCAGGGAAAGCTGCCCTGATATTCTAGAATCAGAGAGTAAAATAGAAATTGAAAAAATAATCTACCAATCACTTCCTGAAAGAGATCCCAAAATAAAAACTCCTAGGAATATTCCAGAACTCCCAAGTCAAGGAAAAAATTGTTTCAAGCATCCAGAAAGAAATAATTCAAGTATAGTGGAGCCACAGTCAGGATAACGCAAGATTTAGCAGCTTCTACGTTAAAGGACCAGAGGACTTGGAATATAATATTCTGGGGAACAATAGAGCTAGGATTGCAACTAGGAATCACCTACCCAGCAAAACTGAATATAATATTTCAGAGGAAAAGGTGGTCATTCAGTGAAACAGAGGATTTTCAAGTATTTGTGAAGCAAAGACCAAAGCTAAATGGAAAATCTGATTTTCAAATACAGGCCTCTGGAGAAGCATTAGGAAGTAATCAGGAAAGTGATATCATAAGGGACTTAATAAGGTTTATCTGTTTACATTCCTAGGGAGGGTGATACTTGTAACTATTAGAATGTTCTCATTA
>JAJPUD010001601.1:380963-412677 GCA_023553655.1 Myrmecobius fasciatus
ATATAGAGGGCCCAGGTGTGACTTGAATATGAAGAAATAATATCTTTTTTTTAATGATGAAACTAAGAGGTGACAGAGAAATGTTCTGGGAGAAAGGAAAAAGGAGAATTGAAATGGTGCAAATTATCTGCCATGAAAAAAAAAGGCAAGAAAAAGCTTTTACAGTGTAGGGGAAGAGGGGGAGAAGAAGGTGAGTGAGTGAACCTTACTCTCATCAGAAATGGCTCAAATAAGAAATAATCTACATATTCAATAGGTATAGAAATCCATCTTACCTTGCAGGTAAGGAAGGGGGGGGAGGGTGATAGAAAAGAGGGCATATTGGGGGTGGGGAAATGGTCAGCAGCAAAACACTTCTGCGGAAGAACAGGGTGAAAGAAGAGAGAGAATAAATGGGAGGAAATACCATTAGCTATGGCAATTGTAAAAAAAAAATTCTTAAAGTAAGTTTCTCTGATGGAATATTACTGTTCTCTGGGAAATGAGGAGCAGGATGCTATCAAGGAAAAAAAGAGAAAAACATGGAAAGTCCTCTATAAACAAAGTGAAATATACTATATACAAAGGGAGGACCAGTTATAAATGATTTTGCTATTCTCAATAGTATAGTCATCCACAACTACTCTGAAGGACTTAAGATGAAAAATCTTATCCATGGCCAGAGAAGGAATTGATGGAGTCTGAATATAAATCAAAGCATTCTCTATTTCTCTCTCTATCTCACTCTTTATTTTTAACTTAATTTTTCTTGAGGGTTTTTATCTTCATTAAAGTGGAATATCTATGTGTTCTTTCATAACTTGATTTTTCTGGAAATGTTTTGCATAACTTCACATGTGGTTTCCAAATTGTGGGTGGGGATAAGGGAGAGAATCTAGAACTCAAAAATCTTAAAAAACAAATGTAAATTTTTTAATGTAACTGGAGTGGAAATATTAAATAAATAATTTTTAACAAAAGAAGTATCCCCCCCCCAAAAAAAAGGAAAAAAAGAGTGTTCATGACCAAGTAGGATTTATACCAGGAATGCAGGCCTGCTTCAATAATAGGAAAACTATTAACATAATTAACTATTATCAATAACCAAATTAACAAAAACCATATGATTATTTCAATAGATGCAGAAAAAGCATTTGATAAAATCCAACATCCATTCCTATTAAAAACAGTAGAGGGTATAGGAATAAATGGACTTTTCCTTTAAATAGTCAGTAGCATCTATTTAAAATCATCAGCAAGCATCATATGTAATGGGAATAAACTGGAGCCATTCCCAAGAAGATCAGGGGTGAAACAAAGTTGCCCATTATCATCATTACTGTTTAATATTGTATTAGAAATGCTAGCTTTGTGGGTATAATTTGATCTTATTATAATATGAAAAAAAAATTAGAGGTAGAAAAGGGATCATACTGGAAGAAGAAAAAAAAGAAGATAAAATAAGGGAAATTACATCTCAAAAAGAAGCAAAAGAAAACCTATTATAATTGAGGGAAAGAAGGAAAGGGGATAAGCAATGTGTGAATTTTGCTCTCATCAGATTTGGCTCTAAGAGAGAATATCAAGCATTTTTAGTATCACAAAGAAACTTGTCTCACCTTATAGGGAAGTAGGAGGGATAGGAGGAAAAGAAAGGGAAGGACTAACAGAAGGGGAAAAAAAAGAATTAGGGGAAAGGGAGGGACTCTAAAGAGAGATGACTGCTTAAGGGAGGTGATCATGAAAAGCAAAATACTGAGAAGGAGGGAAGGGGGATAGGAAACAGAAAAGCATAATCGAGAATAAATAAGATGGCAGGAAATACAGAATTAGTTATTTTAATGTGAATGTGAATGGGATGAACTCTTCCAAAAAGTGGAAGTGGATAGCAGATTGGATCAAAACCCAGAATCCATCAATATGTTGTTTACAAGGAACACATTTAAAGCATAATGATGCATACAGAGTGAAGATAAAGGGCTGGAAGAGAATATATTATGCTTCAGGTGAACAAAAAAGAGCGGGTTATCAATCCTGATCTCAGATCAAGTAAAAGCAAAGACAGACCTAATTAAAAGAGACAAGGAAGGAAACTAAAGGGTACCATAGATAATGAAGCAATATCAAAACTAAACATATATGCACCAAGTGATATAGCATGGAAATGCTAGCTTTGGCAATAAGAGAAGAAAAAGATATTAAAGGAATTAGAGTAGGTAATGAGGAAACTAAATTATCACTCTTTTCAGATAATATGATGGTATACTTAGAAAATCCTTGAGAATCAACTAAAAAAACTATTAGAAATAATCCATAACTTTAGCAAAGTTGGTGGATACAAAATAAATCCACATAAATCATCAGCATTTTTATACATCACTAACAAAATCCAACAGCAAAAGATACAAAGAGAAATTCCATTTAAAATAACTGTCAATAGTATAAAATATTTGGGAATATATCTGCCAAGGGAAAATCAGGAACTTTATAAGTGAAACTACAAAACACTTTCCACAAAAATAGTTAGATCTAAACAATTGGAAAAATATCAAGTGCTCTTGGATAGGTTGAGCAAATATAATAAAAATGACAATACTATCTAAACTAATCTATTTATTTAGTGCTATACTAATCAAACTCCCAAGAAACTATTTTACTGACCTAGAAAAAATACCCACAAAATTCATCTGAAAGGACAAAAAGTCAAGAATTTCAAGGGAATGGATAAAAAAAAAAAAAAAGCAAATGAAGGTGGCCTGTACCAGATCTAAAACTATTATAAAGCAGATTTGATACTGGCTAAGAAATAGACTAGTTTATCAGTGGAATAGATTAGGTTCACAGGACAAAATAGTCAATAACTATAGCAATCTAGTGTTTGATAAACCCAAAGACCCCAGATTTGGGGATAAGAACTCACTATTTGACAAAAACTTCTGGGAAAATTGGAAACTAGTATAGCAGAAACTATGCATTGACCCACACCTAACACCATATACCAAGATAAGGTCTAAATGGGTTCATGATCTAGACATAAAGAATGATATTATAAACAAATTAGAACAATGTAGGATGGTTTACCTCTCAGACCTGTGGAGGGGGAAGGAATTTGTGACCAAAGAAGAACTAGAGATCATCATTAATCACAAAATAGATAAGTATGACTATATCAAGTTAAAAAGGTTTTGTAAAGACAAAACTAATGCAGACAAGATTAAAAGGGAAACAATAAGCTGGGAAAACATTTTTACATTCGAAGGTTCTGATAAAGGCCTCATTTTTAAAATATGTAGAGAATTGACTGAAATTTATAAGAAATCAAGCCATTCTCCAATTGACAAATAGTCAAAGGATATTAACAATTTTCAGATGAAGAAATTGAAACCATTTCTAGTCACATGAAAAGGTGCTCCAAATCACTATTGATCAGAGAAATGCAAATTAAGACTACTCTGAGATTTCACTACACACCTGTCAGATTGGCTAAGATGACAGGAAAAGATAATGATGAATGTTGGAGGGGATGTGGGAAAACTGGGACACTGATACATTGTTGGTATCTGTGGACACAGTTGGAACTGTGAACAGATCCAACCATTCTGGAGAACAATTTGGAACTATGCTCAAAAAGTTATCAAACTGTGCATACCCTTTGATCCAGCAGTGTTTCTACTGGGCTTATATCCCAAAGAAATCTTAAAGGAGGGAATGGGACCCATATGTTCAAAAATGTTTGTGGCAGCCCTTTTTGTAGTGGCTAGAAACTGGAAACTAAATGGATGCCCATGAATTGGAGAATGGCTTGATAAATTATGGCATATGAATGTTATGGAATATTATTGTTCTGTAAGAAACAGCCAACAGGATGATTTCAGAGAGGTCTGGAGAGACTTACATGAATTGATGCTAAGTGAAATGAGCAGAACTAGGAGATCAATATGCAAGGCAACAACAAGACTATACGATGATCAATTGTGATGGACATAGCTCTCTTCAAAAATGAGATGATTCAAAACAGTTCCAATTGTTCAGTGATGAAGAGAGCCAACTACACCCAGAGAGAGGCCTGTGGGAACTGAGTGTGGACCACAACATAGAATTTTCATCTTTCTGTTGTTGTTTTCTTGCATTTTGTTTTCTTTCTCCGGATTTTTTTTTCCTTCCTTCTTGATCTGATTTTTCTTATGCAGCAAGATAACTGTATAAATATGTATACATATGTTGGATTCAACATATATTTTAATATATTTAACATGTATTGGACTACCTGCCATCTAGGGAAAGAGGTGGGGAGGAGGGGAAAATTTGGAATTACCCATGCATATGTTTTGTGAATCAAAAGCTTTAATAAAATTATTTTTTAAAAAGAAAAGAAATGAGTATTAAACCAGGAATAAATTTACATAATCAATCACTTTCTGTTCTTATCTTTAAAGTAGTTTGTGTTTTCTGGGCTGAGCAGATAAATAAGGAAATCTTCCTCAATGACAATGACAAATCATTGGAGTGGCACTAGTTACTTAGAAAAAAAAATTGTACAAAAGCCATGATCTAGTCAAATTGCCTCTCCATTATATTCATTACGCATTTCCAAAAACAAATTCACTGAGCCTTCCAAATGGGCAGAAGTCCCTGCATTTTCTCTCAGGTCTGGACCACCAATGATCAGACTTCCATTTCATCTATCCATAAAATAGATGCTTTAGAAGGCATTAAGAGGTTACAGCACTAGATTTTGACATATATAAGGTAACTCTAAACATTTAACTTTACATATGACACACAACAATCAAACAAAAGTTATTTGTCTATGAGAGATTGCGTTATGTATGCTAGATACTGGGGATAGGAAGACAACAATGGAAAGAATCTCTTCTTTCAAGAAGTTTATGTTTTATCAGGGAAAACAATTGTCTTCCTTTTTGTAGGAATTGTCTATTTTCATCTAGTGAAATATCTGGTGCATAATGGGTGCTTTAAAGGGTTATCAATGGATTGATTGGCCGAAATGACAATGATGCTAGAAAAGATAAAAAGAACACCAACAGAGCATGTTAAAAGGTCAAATTAGCATATGCAGAGTTTTGTGAACATTAGTTATAAAGCTAGATTAATATTAAATATTGACTAAATTTATTGCCTTAATTACAGCAGTGATAATGTGTTTGCATTTCACAGGGAAATTAGCGCCTGACCCTTCTTACATTCCACAAGGGGAACTAATTCTTAGCCAAATATTTCCATATTAATTTTAAGGTTATTTTTTCATGAGATTAGATTCAGTGGCATACTTACATAATTATTTCTTTTGAGCTAGAATTAGTATGACTTAGTAGAGTCTTAGGTTTAAACTAGCAAGACCCATATTCAAATCCTGCCTCTGATATATATTGATTATATGACCCTGGTCAAATAATTTACCTTACATATGTTTAAGGCAACTCTATAAGACTTTATCTATTAAATTATCAACAATTTGGAAAGTACAGATCTTCTGCTTGGGGATAATAGATATTAGTCAAATTTTCTCATGCTATAAATGACTGGGGCCCAGAGATGTCAAATGACTTATAGAAAGACACACAGCAAGATAGTAGTATAGGAAGGATATGTGTTTAATAAATAGCAAGGTATAGCACCAATACCTTACTCAAGCTTTGCATGGAATTACTTTCCCATTTATGTAAAGCAGGTAAATGATACAGAAAATTTAAGTAATTTTCTAAAGGTTATCTGACAAACTAATGAGGTAAGTGATTTACATCTCACAGTCTCCCAGACAAATGGCCTCAAATGTACAGGGTGTAATTTCAGTAGCTTGGATTACACATGTACAATCTTTCCTACAAAGCCCCCACATGTCATCTCATTTGTCTTTTTAATGTCCTGGTGAAATATTTAGGAGCAGGAATTAATTTCCCCCATTAGACACATAAAAAAACCTAAGGCTATAGGGGTCAAGGGACAAGCCCAAGGTGACAGACAATGGGGCCAGATTAGAAGCAAAGTAATCTGGCTTCAAGGCTACACCTCTTTGCCCTGAACTGAATAAACACATATTTAAAGATTCTCCTTTGGGCAAAAGATTGTCTCCTTTTCTAGTCAAAGGATATATCTAGCAGTCTTGTTTTTTATTTCATAGTATTTCTCACCAGGCTAGTTTCCATTCTGAAGCACATCTAGATAAATAGGTAGGGAGTAGGAGACAAGACAATTGGAATGAGGAAGACCTGAATTCAAATGCTACATTTACTAGCTATGTAACCATGAGCAAGACATTTACCTCTTAGGATCCTAGGAAATTTTTTTTTTTTAATTCTAAGTTGCATATTGCAGATCTGCATAAAAGGACAGACTTTCCATACTGGAAGCATTCCAAACAATGATAATTGCAGGCCAGTTTAAAAAATATATATCCTTGGGAAGGGAATACACTCTGAATATCTTCCAACTGATTTGTTATATTAAAATTCATAGTAATTAACCAGTTAAAGAATTCAGAAGGCCATTTGTATTATATATGTCCTTCCCAGGTACAGTGCAGCAAGATGCCACATTTTTTGTGTTCTATGTAAATATATAATCATTTTTAATGAGTAGTGATTAAAAAAGAAAAAAGAGAAATTCAAGTGATTAGAAAGCAGGATTTTGAGGGGAAGAAATTAATGAAAGAGATGAAGGTGAAATTCACCCTCTGGAAGAATTAATGTGGAAAAGAGAATGGCCAACAGAAAGGAGTAGCTATATGGAATGAGTTCTAGAGAAGGTACAACTCAAGATTTCTTGGGAAGTTGGAGATATAGCTGCCTTTTGAGCAACTTGCCCTGAGCTAAAGGGACAATCTACAGATTTAAGAGAACAAGCTATTACTAAGTAGGGAGAACAGTTTCAAGAGAGGTCTAGTTTTTCTTAACAAAATTAGAAATAGATGGAATTGGGGCAGCTAGGTGGCACAGTGGATAGAGCACCAGCTCCGAAATCAGGAGGACCTGAGTTCAAATCTAATCTGAGACACCTAACACTTCCTAGCTGTGTGACCCTAGGCAAGTCACTTAACTCCAATTGCCTCAGCAAAAAAAAAAAGAAAGAAAAGAAAGAAAAGAAATAGAATTAAAAGAGAAGGCATATTATTTGCCTAGAAATAGAGATCCTTAATCTGGGTACTTAGACCAAGGAATCCATGGATAGATTTCAGAACGTCTGTAAAAGATTTAATGAAGGAAGGTTCACTTTTGTATAGGGATAACAGAGAAAATTAGTAATACCTAAACTAAGTCTTGAAGGAAGAAAATGATTTCATCATGCAGAAGTAGAGAGGAGCTATTATTGATAGCAGGGATGTTCAATAACTGTTAAGAGACATGAAGGTAGGACAGGGCAGAATGAGAATGTGGCACATTTTGGTTAGAATATGGTACATAAAGTAGAAAAATCAATAAGCACTCATCAATTTTTTACAAAATCTAGTACTAGAGATACAAATACAAAGAATGAAACAATTCCTTTTTTGCAAGAAGCTCATGACAGGTAGAATACAAAGGATATGGAATGACAGGCTAAGGAGTTTGTATTTTTTCAAGTATGTAGCAGGAAGCATTTGGCAATTCTTTATCAGAAGAAAGATGCTGTACAATCTTGACACTGGAAAGATTATTTTGACAGGGAAAGGAGAGGGATCAAAGGAAGACCAGTTAAGAGTACATTATGATAGGGACAGCTGGATGACACAGTAAATAAAGCACTGGCACTAAAGTCAGGAAAATCTGAGTTCAAATCCAGACTCACACACTTAACATTTACGAGCTGTGACCCTGAGTAAATCATTTAGCCCGAATTGCCTTGCCAAAAAAAAAAAAGAGTATATTATGATAATCCAGGCCAGAGATAAGGACATGTTACAGGATGATGGCTAAGCACTTGCTCAATAAAGAGATTAGATCTGAAGTACAGAAAAATTTAAGACTGTTTTCTATGTGAAGCTTTTCTTGACTACTTCAGCCTGTGATAACCTCTGTTTTCTCTGAAATCCTTATTTGTAGCAGTATAAATGTACATAGAGCATGCACAAGATATGCCAGTACACTTTAAAATATTACCATTAACTTCAAGGCACGAGTCAGCACATATGACCCACACCCTGTCCACTCCAATGTGTACCAGTCATTTAAAAATTTGTTATCTGTACCAGTCATATCAGCTTGATCTCTCTAGAATTGTCATATTAATTATGTTTAATTATCTTGTCTCTTACTTTCTCAGGGACAGAGAACACGTGCCAGATTTCTTTATAATTTCCAGAGCATTTTAGTTAATACAAAGTTTTTCAGGATTCCCAAAGGATTGAGGAGTCCCCCCATCAATCATGCAAAGAAAGATTTCACTGTTAAACAATAGATATATAGATACAATTTTTTTGGCAAGCAATTAGGGTTAAGTCACTTGCTTGGGATCACACAGCTAGTAAGTATTAAGTGTCTGAGACTATATTTGAACTCAGGTCCTCTTGACTTCAGGACCAGCGCTCTATCTACTGTACCATCTAGCTGCCCCCACAGTTTAATTTTTTTTTAAACAAGCAAACCAGAATATTGAGGAAAACAATTCTGAATGATTTCAGAATGATTTAAACTCTTAAAATTTACTCTTATTACCTATCTTCCTAGAGTTATTCTATCCAATGTAAAACATAAATATATATATGCTATATATTTATGCAACACATATATATGTATGTTAGAACTATCCTCTATATTATATGATATATATTTTGTTGTAAAGTACCATATAAATGTTATTTCTATCCTAACATGAAATGAAGTCACTCAGTCAGGCAACATATATTTATTTACACTTACAAAGTATCAGATTCTGGGTTAAGTGATGAGAGAGACTGCTCTTATTTTCTATTACTGGCTAATATTATAGGTTATAGGAATCCCATGTATTAGCAAGGAATGAAATTATTCTCAAAGTACAGGGTTTTATTTTAAGTACCAATTGATCAGTTAATTTAAAAAAATTAACGAGAAAGCTTAGTTTTAAAATTGTAATTTAGAATTCTAGGTAGAACATTTTGGAAATCAGCACAATTAAAGTGAAAAGGACTACACAGAAATATTCTCTGTGAATTGTGTTCCCAGCTTGAGTCTGAAGGATAATACCAATTAGACACATATACTCACCCCATCTAAAAATCTGGGCACAAAGCCAGTAGCAGCCATATGTTACACTTTGTATTATAGAGGGAAACAAATATGTACTCCCAGTATCTCCCACTATTTACTTTTCTGAAAATTATTTGAACTAGTGAGCAGCTAAACCTCCAGTTTTCTATCCTTCTTTGTCCTCTCTTGAGGATTCTGGTTGGTAACTAATTCCAAGGCAATTATGTAGCATCCCTGTGATGGAAGGAAGAGACAGATGAAATCTGTTGTGATTAATTTCCCCTAACACAAGTGGAAGACTTAGTTAGCCTTCTTGGGAGATATGATCTTGGGAGCAAAATTCTGCCCCTTTATTTTCCAAGGCAATGAAGACAAAGCTGCAGAATAGAACTACTACCTTATAAATGAAATGATTGCTCAGAATTCAAACCTCATGGGCATCTAGGTGGTACAGCAGATAGAGTACCAGTTCTGAAATCAGGAAGACCTAAGCTCAAATTCAGTCTTGGACCCTTATTGCCTATGTGATCTTGGGCAAGTTATTTAACCCTATTTGCCTCAGTTTCCTTATCTGTAAAATAAGCTGGAGAAGGAAATGGCAACTGATTGTGTAAGGGGAATGAGACTGAATAATCAAAGATGATACCTAAGTTTTAAGCCTGGGAGCCTGAAAAAATGGTGATATCCTTAATGTCATTAACATCATCATAATATTGTAACATCATTATGATTGTAATCCATTTTGTTGGTACTCTCGGGTCTCAGTACAAGTTCCACTTCTACTGAATTTTTTTTCCATATTGCCCTAGTTCTTTGTAACCTCTAGCTAGCTAGCTAGCATTTATATCCTAGGCTCTTTAATTGTTCTTTGCAACACCCTATGGGACTTCATAACTGAATGTGGGGGTTGTGAAATTATGATTTATTATCAGTAAATGATTTGTAGACATATTTATATATATATATATATACTTGGGGTCTCAGGTGACAAGGGGTTATGAGTGGAAAAAAGTTTTAAAATTCTGGATCTGTTAGATACTAAACGATTTGTATGTTTATATATGTGTTTATTTGTATGTACGTGTATGATAGATAGAAAAGATATGGGTAAATGTATACATAGATAAATGACAGATACATGAGTAGTGTTAGAAGCAAACTGACTCCAAAAGTCAGATAACAGAAATTTTATTGAGAAAGTCCAGAGGAATTGGACATTTCTGACCAGAAGTAGGCTCCACCCTTCTAATGGGAAGAAGGAGCACTAAATACAGAGGCAGACAAGCTTTTGCTGTTAGTTTTTTTTTATTAAATTTTTTATTTGCAAAACATATGCATGGGTAATTTTTCTTTTTTTTTTAATTAATACTTTTTATTTGCAAAACATATGTATGGGTAATTCCTAAACATTAACCCTTACAAAGCTTTCTGTTACAAATTTTTCCCCCCTACTCCCCACCCCTCCCCTAGATGGCAGGATATCCACTACATGATAATTATGTTAGAATACTTAAGAAATCGAATATATGTATAGTTATTGCATCATTTTTTGTGCAAGAGAAATCATATCTACAAGAAAGAATAATCTGATAAAGGAAATACAATGCAAGCAAACCTCAATAGAGAACATGAAAATGTTATGTTGTGGTCCACATATCACATCCCTCTCTCTAGGTATATATGGCTCTCTTCACTGAACAATTGGAACTGGTTTGAAGCATTTCATTGTTGAAGAGAGTGATGTCCATTAGAACTGATCCTTATATAGTATTGTTGTTGCCATGTATAATGATCTCCTGGTTCTGCTCACTTCACTGAGCATTAGTTCATGCAAGTCTCTCCAGGCCTCTCTGAAATCGTCCTGTTGGTCATTTCTTACAGAGCAATAATATTCCATAACATTCATATACCATAATTTTTTCAGCCACTCTCCAATTGATGGGCATCCATTCAGTTTCCAGTTTCTAGCCACTACAAAAAGGGCTGCCACAAACATTCTTGCACATGTGGGGCCCTTTCCTTCTCCTATGATTTCTTTGGGATATAAGCCCAGTAGAAACACTGCTGGATCAAAGGGTATGCACATTTGATAACTTTTTGAGCATAGCTCCAAATTGCTCTCCAGAATGGTTGGATCCGTTCACAGCTCCACCAACAATGTATCAGTGTCCCAGTCTTCCCACATCCCCTCCAACATTCATCTTTATCTTTTCCTGTCATTTTAGCCAATCTGACAGGTGTGTAGTGGTACCTCAGAGTTGTCTTAATTTGCATTTCTCTGATCAATAGTGATTTGGAGCACCTTTTCATATGATTATAAATAGTTTTAATTTCCTCATCTGAAAATTGTCTGTTCATATCCTTTGACCATTTATCAATTGGAGAATGGCTTAAATTCTTATAAATATGAGACAATTCTCTATATATCTTAGAGATGAGACCTTTATCAGAACCTTTAAATGTAAAGATGATTTCCCAATTTGATGCTTCCCTCCTAATCTTGACTGCATTGGTTTTGTTTGTACAGAAACTTTTTAACTTAATAATAATCAAAATTATTTATCTGGTGTTCAATTAAGAGTTCCAGATCTTCTTTGGACATAAATTTATTCCATCTCCACAGGTCTGAGAGGTAAACTATCATATGTTCCTCTAATTTGGTTATAATATCTAGATTATGAGCCCATTTAGATCTTATCTTGGTGTGTGGTGTTAGGTGTGGGTCCAGCCCTAATTTCTTCCACACTAGTTTCCAATTTTCCCAGCAGTTCTTGCCGAATAGTGAGTACTTATCCCAAAAGCTGGGGTCTTTGGGTTTATCAAACACTAAATTGCTAACATTATTACCTAGCTTGTCCTGATATCCTATCCTATGCCACTGATCGACTGCTCTATTTCTCAGCCAGTACCAAATGGTTTTGATGACCACTGCTTTATAATATAGTTTTAGATCTGGTACAGCAAGGCCACCTTCATCTGTCTTTTTTTTCATTAATTCCCTTGAAATTCTTGACCTTTTGTTCTTCCAAATGAACTTTGCTCCTATTTTTTCTAGGTCTGTAAAATAATTTCTTGGGAGTTTGATTGGTATGGCGCTAAATAAATAAATTAGTTTGGGTAGTATTGTCATTTTTATTATATTTGCTCGGCCTACCACATGAGTAATTTTTCAACATTGACCCTTGAAAAGCTTTCTGTTACAAATTTTTCCTTCTTTTCCCCCACCCCCTCTCCTAGATGGCAGGAAGTGTAATACATGATTGTTATGTTAAAATACTTGACAAATCGAACATATGTATACATATTTATACAGTTATCTTGCTGTACAAGAAAAATCAGATCTACAAGAAAAAAAAACCTGAGAAGGAAAACAAAATACAAGCAAACATCAATAGAGAGTGTGAAAATGCTATGTTGTGGTCCACACTCAGATCCCATAGGCCTCTCCCTGGGTATATATGGCTTTCTTCAATTCAAAATTATTTATCTGGTGTTCAGTTAAGCATTCCAGTTATTCTTTGGACATAAATTCCTTCCTTCTCCACAGATCTGAGAAGCAAACTATCCTATGTTCCTCTAATTTGCTTATAATGTCACTCTTTATGTCTAAATCATGAACCCATTTAGATCTTATCTTGGTATGTAGTATTAGTTATGGGTCAAGTCCTAATTTCTTCCATACTAGTTTCCAATTTTCCCAGCAGTTTTTGTCAAATAGTGAGTTCTTATCCCAAAAGCTGGGGTCTTTGGATTTGTCAAACACTAGATTTCTATAGTTATTGCTTATTTTGTCCTGTGATCCTATCCTATTCCACTGATCAACTATTCTATTTCTTAGCCAGTACCAAATAGTTTTGATGACTGCTGCTTTATAATATAGTTTTAGATCTGGCATAAACCAGTTTCTAGCTTAGTCATCTTTATCAAAAGTTTGGAGTCAAATGTGTCTCTTCTGAAAGTTCATTGGTCAGAGATACTTGTAATCTTATATTACCTTGAGGCTTACAACATTCTGTGGAAACTTAACTTTTTAATATTTCTCATTGTCTGCTCTGGTTTCTGAGGAACTGAATTTTAACTGTTCTGTGGAAACTTAACTTAGTTTGTCTTTCCACTAGGTAGGTAGATAGGTGATAGATAGATAGATAGATAGATAGATAGATAGATAGATAGATAGATAGATGATAGGTAGATAATATCTTATAATTATTTATCTATAAATATGTTGTAGCTCCTTAGTAGACTACAAGTGTCTGGAAGGCAAGCAAGCCTGCCTCATCTTTGTATTTGTATCCATCCCCTTCCTCTTGCTCATTGGCTGGCAAATAGTATGATAAAAGTATATTGATTAGTTGACCTGGTTTGTTCTAATCAACTCATTTTAACTATGATTAAATTGAGTACTAGAGTGATTGTGACTTACAGAGTTATATAGCTAATTTGTACCAGAAATAGGACTAGAACCTAGGGCTCCTGATTCCCAATTCAGTGACCTAACCATTAGAGTATACCTCTTTCTGTTAAGTGAAACTTATATTTAAAAAGTAAATGAATAAAGCTTCAGATGTGGAGAAAAAAAAGTACAATTTTGATTTGTCAAATATATGCCAGGCACACTGTAGGTATTAAATAAATGGGGATTAAATTTAACTTAACTAACTTGACATTTCAGAAGAAAATACAATATAATTTGCCCATTAGTGAAATCTTATCTTTACCCAGGATGTTCTGAGGATTCATTTTTCTGTATGTCTTAGATCACAAAACTGATCTTTTTATCTTTGGAGAATTCATTAACAACACAATAGAAACAACTTTTCTAAGTCCAAGCCAGTGGGGTAATGAAAATATACTTTTTGTCATCTATTGGTTTTAGTTCTTCAGAACTTTTTCTTTGCTTTTTTGAGAGGCATTTGGTGTTGAGTGACTTGCCCAAGTTCAAACAGCTAGTAGTAAATAGTAAGACAAAACAGTAAGAGAACACATTTGAATTCAGGTCTTCCTGATTCCAGGGCTGGTGCCCCATTTAGCTGCCCCACTTTTCAATCTTTCAATTTTTTTTTTTTTTTTTTTTGCTTTTTGCTGAGGCAATTGGGGTTAAGTGACTTGCCCAGTTACACAGCTAGGAAGTGTCTGAGATCAAATTTGAACTCAGGTCCTCCTGACTTCAGGGCTGGTGCTCTAACCACTGCGCCACCTAGCTGCCCCAATTGATTTTTTTTCAATTCCTTTTTATAGATTATTTTTGATGTGTAGCTGATCTCTTTTAGTTTTCCTTTTCACTTTCAGTAAAGTTTCTCTATTACAAAAACTTTTATCATGCAAACACATTCAGCATGTGTATAAAATATTAGCTGCCTAATGGCAGCCAAGTACTTAGATTTTATATGAACATTATGGAAAAAATATATAAAGTATTACACACTTCCTGGTTTCAAATCCACAGCACAAGATGCCCCTGCCAGGTTGGGTCCATCACTTCTAAATTCGCTGTTATGCTACTCATTCAAACCATGACTGACACCATCTCCCTCAGATTTTCCCTCCAATTGGAACACTGGAGGGTGGAGTCTCAAACTCCTTCCAATGTACACCAGAAACTGGACTTTTTAGTTCACTCCACTCTGTATCTGCTGCTCTGCCTGGTTTCAACTCCAGAAAACTGGATGCCCGGACAAGCACCTTTTGGTGTCCCCCTAGACCCAACATCTCTTTCCTGCTTCCTTTTATGTGTTTTCTCCACCTTCCAGATCCCACCAAAAGACTGTAAATTCCTTAAGAGTATGCTCATTTTAATACAATGCCTAGCACAATATAGGCACTTAATAAATGTTTATTGGATTGGATGGTAATAAATAATAATAATGAAAGGCAATATAACCTCAAAGTAGAGAGCTAGCCTCCAAGGCAGAAAGATTTGGCCCACTTCAAATCTTGTCCCTGACTCATCTTGGCTGTATGATTTCTCAGAACCCCCAAGCAACTTTCTATGATAATAAGTTGCCAAGATGTTGATCTGCTTTGGTAAAGGAAGTGCCTCACCAATGAAATCACAAGCCCAGTGAAAAATAAATAAATATATAAATAACATTACTAATAATATTATTGCCTCAATTGAATTAAGCAAAATAAAGTAACACTCCCATTTTAAAATGAATTTTCTACCTTTATTTCTTGGTTTGTTGCCTTTCAAAGTCATTACAGCAGAGTTTTCTAAGTTCTCTTTATAAATGCATATAGTTTTACATTAGAGAGGATTGCATTCAATGATCTTCACATTTAGAAAATATGATCTATTAATAAATACTTTTTTTCTTCCATATACCACATCTCTTCCTCATTTCTACAGACTTGAAAATTAACACTATGTTTTAAAAACTAGAAAGGAGAAAGAATAAGAGATGCACTGAGGACACTGAAAGATTGAATCATCCTTCCTAATGAATATAACAACATAACAATGCCACCAAGAAATCACAGTATATTTCTCCTAAAAATGTGACTTTCAAGGTTTTCTAGTGCTTTAGGACTGACCCCTGCCGTTATTACACATGCTGAGTTCTTTCAGATGACTGTGGGAGCTTTGGACAAAATTGATGACAGGATGTGGCCCCTTGCTGTATTTATGACCCCAGAGCTAGAGCTTCACAAACACACACACACACACACACCTCTTGGAGAGGTCACTGAAATGCAAAATGTGTTCTTGAAGAATGAATTGACTTTTCACTGGAGTGTGGCTTTGTTTAATCATTATGGGTTAAGATAAAAATGAACCCATTTTAAAAGGCTTCAAATCATCATTGTGGCTGGAATTGTACTTCCTATTTGGCCTCTCAAATTCTGACTCTACTGACCTTCTAAGACATCCAGTCCTACTTCCTCATTTTAAAGACAAAGTAACTAATGCCAGGAGAAAATAATGACATACTCAAGATCAGATGTTAGCAAGTAGGAAGTGGAAGAAATCAGAATAAAATCAAGTTCCATGGCTCTTTACCAAGGATCCCTATTACTTCATCTTTCCTATACCTTACTGTAGATACACAAACAGACACAAACACACACACACACACACACACACACGAAAAATAGCATTGAAAAGTCATTGATAATAAGGGAGAAAATGATGCTTGATCTTCTAATTTGAACTCAGTGAAGTGACAGCAAAATGATTTTTTGGGAAAAAAAATAAGTAAGGCAAATGTTTAATAACAGGATCTGGGGAGAAAGGGAAGAAGCAATGTACAAAGGACACACTTTTAAGTTTAAATTGCATTATTAACATTTTCTTCACTACTTTCTTAAATCTAGAAAATCAACAAAAGAATAATTCAAGTCTTTATTAGTGGCACTTGTAATTTCTAAAGAGTAAATGCTGTTATAGAAAATTTAACAATTGGCTTTCTTGAGCTGATTTGAGCCATAACTCTGTAGCAAACATCTTGCATATTCATACTACTCCTGCTCAAGCCTTTCTAGTGTGACACCCCATTGGAGTCTGGTTCCCCTCTTCACCAATCCCTTTAACCTCCCCACTTCCCTTGTCCTATCTATTCTAGATTCCTATCTATCTATGAATTCATAGAATTCATCATTCTATGCTTTCATGCATGAAAATATCTGAGTCTATGCTAAAGTCTGAAATTCACCTCATAATGGACTAGCTTTCCCAGATGTAGTTGTGTTTTATTAGAGATGCTTAGAAACAAAATGGGTCAACTAAGTAGCACAGAGGGTAAGGTGCTGAAACTAGAATCAGGAAAACTGGTCTTGGTGAATTCAAATCTGTCCTCAGACAATTACTCCATGACCCTTAACAAGTCACTTGACTCTGTTTACCTCAATGTCCTTATCTGTAAGGTGACCTGGAGAAGGAAATAGCAAACCACTCCAATATTTTTTCCAAGAAAATCCCAAATGGGGTCATGAAGAGTTGGACACATCTGAAATGACTGAACAACAATAAAATTATCAATATGCCATAATCAATGGCATCAAGACATAGATGAGTTTCTTAGATGAGTTTCTATAAGCAATATCATAATTCATTTTATAAGTTCGCAAAGCAATTTCACATCCATTATTTCATGCAATATTTTTAATAACCCTGTGGAATACAGAAGGCAAATTTTTTTTTTTAGGATGATCATAAAATAAAAGTTTGTAGAGATGAGATCTTAAAAATGATATCATTTGATGCCTTGTTTTACATAAAAAGAAACTGAAGCTTTTACTGGGAAAGTAACTTATCCAAGATTACACAGATAGGAAGTCATTGAACTAGGATTTTAGATCCTGTTCTCATTCCATAATGTCACAACTTACCCCTCCTTTCTAAGAAAACCAAGGATTAGAGAGATTTCTTTTTTTGACAATTAAAAAATATGGTTTAATCTAATATTAGCCTTCTGTTGAATGTTATCTTTGGCAAATATATTTCTGGAGCCAAAAATCTTATCTTAGGAATTTGAAAGGTAGTAAAGTATATGGAAAAGATCACTGGATTGACAGGCAAAGATTGGATTCAAGACCTTGACTATATCATTTAATAGCTATATGGCTTTAGATTAGTCACTAAACTCTTCATACTCTCAGTTCCTTCATCTGAAAAGTGGGGATAATAATATTTGTTTTCCCTGCCTGATTATTAATAGAAATAAATGAGATAATGTATATAAAATGAGAATGGTAATAGCACATTCCTCTCAGGATTGATGTGAGGATCAGATGAGATATTTATAAAGCACAGTGCCTGGCATATAGTAAGTGCCATATAAATTCTTATTCCCTTATTCCCTATAAATTCTTATAGGGCAGCTATGTGGAGCGACAGACAGAGTGCTGGGCCTGGAGTCAAGAAGATCCATCTTTGTGGGTTCAAATCTGGCCTCAGACACTAACCAGCTATGTGACCCTGGACAAGTCACTTCACCCTGTTTACCTCAGTTTCCTCATTTGTAAAATGAGCTGAAGGAGGAAATGGCAACTCACACCAATATCTTTTCTAAGAAAACCTCAAATGGGGTGATAGACTCAGCATGACTGAAAAATGACACAACAGCAACTATCCCCTTTATTATTGACAGACAATGAATATGCTCACCCAGTCTTAGCCCAATTCAACTCCAAATTCAAGGGATCTAGCAGTCACAGCTTTAAAATGATTCAATCACTCTGTCACTTCAATTATTTTACAATAAACATAGGCTTGATTACGAATTAACTATATTATATGCCCATCTTCTACAGAAAAGAAAAATATGTATTTATCTTTTCAGAAGTCAGCTTTCAGAAGAGAAGATTGCTGAAACCCTTACTTAATGTTTTGCCCTGAGTTTTTGTTATTTTTCTTTTCCTTGTATTTCTTAATAGCAATTTTTTTCTACCTGTGGCCTAATAGCTGTGATATTTTGCTTGGATTTGAATTTTGTTTCAAATCCATTTAACTTTCACAACCATTTGAGTCCAACCAAATGAAAAAGTTCAACTACATCCATTTACCAAACCAATTAGTTGAATATTTCTTAGGGATTCTGGAATCTCTGTGGCTTAGTTTATGTGAGGCTGGAGTTATAGGAATGGATGAGGAGATGGTGCCCAACTAAAACGTTAATTATTTCCACTAAGAGGAAAGACTTATTTCATTGGAATTCTTGCCCCAAAGTAGAAAAACAAAAAACAAAAAACTCTTTCTGCCTGCTCATCTCAAAAGCAGTTTGATTCTAATTGAAAAACTATTATCTTTAAGACATTTTAAATCAAATGGCCACTTTTGGGGGTGCTAAAGGATGTAGAATAGAATGTGAAGGTTCGACATGGTCCTTGTTCATGGAAAAACTTATAAATTAATTTAGTTAAACACTAAAAAATATGTACATATATGTATATAAGGTAAGTAATTCAGTCAACAGGCAATTTTTAAGTGCTAGGTACTG
Source organism: Myrmecobius fasciatus (assembly GCA_023553655.1). NCBI lineage: Eukaryota > Metazoa > Chordata > Mammalia > Dasyuromorphia > Myrmecobiidae > Myrmecobius > Myrmecobius fasciatus. Next base: position 400,045 of record JAJPUD010001601.1, read on the forward strand.
TGCTAAATGCTGGGGCATTCAAAGGAAGGCAAAAGATCTTCCTGCAATTATGCCTACAGAACTATAAGACTCTTCATGCCCTTTGATCCAGTAATATCATTTCTAGATCTGTATCCCAAAGAGATTTTTTAAAAATAAAAGAACCTATTTGTACAAGGGTATTTATAGCACCATTTTTTTGATTGCTAGTTGGAAATTGAGGAAATATCCAACAATTGGGGAATGACTGAACAAGTTATGGTATACAGTTGTAATGGAATGATGAGCAGGATGATTTCAGAAAAATCTGGAAAGACTTATATGAACTGATACAAAATAAAGTGGAGCAAAATGAGGAGAACATTGTAAATAATAATAGCAATATCATATGATGAATAACTATGATTAACTTAGCTTTTCTCAATAATACAATGATCCACAACCTCCAAAAAGACTCATGATGAAAAATGCTATCTACCTCCAGAGAAAGAATTGATGGTATCTGAATTCAGATGAAAGCATTTCTTTCTTTCTTTCTTTTTCTTTCTTTTTTTCTTCCTTCCTTCCTTCCTTTCTCTCTTTACTTCTTTTTTCCTTTTCTTTCTTTCCTTCCTTCTTTCTTTTCTTCTTTCTTTCCTTTCTTCCTTTCCTTCTTTTTTCTCTTTCTTTGCTTCTTTCCTTCCTTCTTTCCTTTCTTTACTTCTGGCTTCCTTCTTTCTTTCCTTCCTTCTTTTTTTCTTTCTTTCCTTCCTTCCTTCCTTCCTTTCTTTTTCTTTTTCTTTCTTTTTTTCTTTCCTTCCTTCCTATGAAATTATAAAGAGGGAAAAGGACCCACAAGTGCAAAAATGTTTGTAGCAGCTCTTTTTGTGGTAGTAAAGAATCAGAAAAGGAGAGGATATCCATCAATTGAGGAATGGCTAAACAAGCAGTGGTACATGAAGGTAATGGAATATTAGTTCTATTTTTTAAAAATGATGAACAAGCTGATTATAGGAAGGCTTGGAAAGATTTACATGAACTGATGCTGAGTGAAACAAGCAGAACCAAGAATACATTGTATATAACAACAGCAAGAATGTGCGATGATTAGCTATGAAAGGCTTGGTTCTTTTTGGTGGTTCAATGCTCCAAAGCCATTCCAATAGACAATAGACAATAGAAAATGGCAACTGCATCCAGAAAAAGATCTAAGGAGGATGAATGTAAATCAATATATGCTATGTTCACTTCTTTTTTCTGTTTTTTTTTTTAATCTCCCCCATGGTGTTTCCCTTTTGCTCTGATTTTTCTCTTCCAACATGATTAATAAAGCAATGTGTACTAAAATAAATAAACTTACAACAATTTAAAAAAAAAGTTTTTGATGAGGAACTTGAATCAGGGATATTGTAAAGCAGCTGACATTCAAGGGAAATCCTAAAACAGTGGCTGTCATACTTTTGAGTCTCAGGATCCTTTATCCTCTTAAAATTATTGACATGTTGAAAAAGCTTTGGTTTATTAGGAAGTATCTTAATACTATTATAGAAAATTTTGACCTCAGAGACACTCCAAAAGGGTCTAAGCAACTACAACAGATCTCTGAACCACACTTCGAGATTCACCACCCTAAAAAAAGAATGTGTACTTATTTCAGACTCTGTAACATCTCTCCTGTTAATTTCCTCCTCACCAAAATCATATTTAATAACTATTCATAACTAATTCATTCATTAATTCAATAATTCATTAATTTTTCATAATTAATGATTAACAGCTTTCTTCTCAGAATCTCAAAATATTAACAAATGTTTTCTGACCAATTTTTATAGTATACCACTGGGGGAGAAGGCAATAGTTCACAAATATTGTTAGTTTTATCACAGAATTGTGAAGCAAAAACATATTCATTAAAGACATTTCCACAAATATTATCTTCTATATCACCCCTGGTCCTTCTCATTTTTAATAAGGAATTCTGGAATCAGGCATACTATGCGCAGTGCTCTGGATTTGACTCCTCAATGAATCAAGTATTTCTATTTAGCTCTTGCTTCTACCCCAGAGTTTTACCTCAGGGAATTCTCCCTAATACAATACTTTCTGTCTAAATTTCCCAATATTTTGGTAACAGGGTTTATAACTCTTGCAGTCATTCAATCTAAAATAAAGGTAGTGGGTAGACTATTTCCTTTTTTTAAAATCAGTTTATTATTTATTTAGTTTTAACATTCATTAAAAAAAAACTTTAAGTATGAATTCTCTCCCTCCTTCCCATCCCTCTCACACTCATGGAGGAGGTAGGAAATGTGAAACTGGGCAAAATATATGTCCATGCTAGCTATTGCAAAATGAAAAGAAATTAAGAGAAGTAAAGGGAAATTTTTTTAAAAATGAGAAAAAAAAGTTATGCTTCAATTTGCCTTCAGTCTCTATCCATTCTCTCTCTGGCAGTAGAAAACATTTTTCATCATGAGTTCTTCAGAATTGTCTTGGATCAGTGTTTTAAAAAGAATAGCTAGATCATTCAGAGTTGTTAAATTGTAGGGGATCAAACATATAATATTCCCATTACTATTTACAATATTGTCCTGGTTCTATTTCATTAACTTTGCATCAATTCATATTTCTTCTCAGATTTTTCTGAAATTATGTTGCTTTTCATTTCTTTAGTATTCCATCACAATTATGGACCACAGTTTGCTCAGTCATTCCCCAACTGATAGACATCCTCTCAATTTCTAAGTCTTTGTCACCACAAAATAAACTACTATAAATATTTTTATACCTTTAGGTTATTTTCCTTTTTCTTTGGAATACAGATCTAGTAGTGACATGTCTGAGTCAAAGACTATGTATAATTCCATAGACCTTCAGTGCATAGTTCCAAATTGGTCTTCAAAATTGTTGAACCAGTTCACAATTCTACCAATAATGCATTAGTGTATCTAATTTTTTCCATATCCCATCCAACCTTTGCCATTTTACTTTTCTGTCATTTTAGCCAATCTAATAGATGTGAGGGAGTAGCTCAGAGTTGTTTTAATTTGCTTTTTGGAAATCAGTAGCCATTTGGAGCATTCTTTCATAGATGGCACTGTGGATAAAGTTTCAGGATTACTGGCCTCACACATTTATTAGCTGTGTAATCATGGGCAAGTCACTTTTTCCTGCTTGCCTCTGCTCATCTGGAAAGTGAGCTGAAACCAATTCTAATATTTCTGCTAAGAAAATCCCAAATGGTGTCACAAAGTCAAGATACAACTGGGAAAAAATGACAAAAATACATAACTTTGATTTCTTCTTTTGAAAACACTCAGTTCCAGTTTCTTATATATATGAGAAATGACCTTTTTATTAGAGAAATTGACTGTAAAATTTCCCCTCAGTTTTCCGTTTTCCTTGTAATTTTGGCTGCATTGATTTTGTTTGTGAAAAAGCTTTTTAATATAAAGTAATTATCTATTTTACTTTCTACAATCCTTTCTATCCCTTGTTTAGTCATAAATTCTTCCTATGGTTAGAGGGAGATGCCAAGTGAGGGAGAATAGTCTTTCTATATAAGAGCATATCTGAGTAAGCAATTATATAGACCCCTGTGAAGGAAGTATATGACAGTATTGATAAAGCATATCTATTCTATAATGTTATGTACAACCTTGACTAAGGCAAATTGATTCCTTTGCTCCTCAATTTCTTTAAAGTTATCACAGTTTACAAGAAAATGGACTTAAACAGATGTGAAGATTTAGACTTAGGATCCCTCCAAAAGTCAGTGCAATAGAAAATTGTTATTATTTAGTATGATAAACATCAGCTTGTTAATTATTTCCAAATCTGATACCAAATAGGTGGTGTAAAGACCAATTTTCTCTAGATCAACAATGGGTTTATCCAAAGAAGCTTCACAGTGACTCCAAGATAAGTGCTGCCTTGAATCAATAAATCTGTCTAATCATATGGTGTAGTGGAAAGAACAGAGGGTTAGAAGGATTGGAGACTCCCTTGTTGTACTCCCTGCATAGTAGCACTAAAGAGAAATCAGTCAAGATATGGGAAAAGGAAGCAGGAGAGGAAGCTAAAGAAAACACCATAGGAATCAATGTCTTATAAGGATCCAGAAGCTAGGCTTTAAAAAAAAAAAAAAAGCACCCTTCTGTTCAATTCAGTTATTCTTCATTCAACTATCCTTATATTCTTTGAAGAAATGGTCCTAATAAGTTTCCATATCCTTGGAGACAGAATTTTGGTGCAAACAAACACTAGAAAAAAAGAAGTAAATAGGTTCTGGTGGCTCTTAGGGTCACAACTATTCCCTAAACTAATAATTTTCAACATTCAAAGAAACTTGCAAAGTAAGAAATGCTTCCTGTAAATCTCACCAACCCACCCATTTTCACAGTCAATTAGTAAGCATTACCAACTATTTAATTGCCATTATGTAGAACTGTTATTGTAAGACTTCAATTAAGGGGATCAGGGAAACATTCAGCATCTAAGTTGGTCCTTTAATACATAGTCAAGTAAAACATGGTATTTTGGGTAGACAGCTAAAAGGAATTTATGAGTTCAAATACTACCTCTGATACATACTAGCCAGGCTTGTGATTTAGCTTCTTGATACCTCAGGAAACTTTCTAAACTTATTAATTTTAGAAAAGTTGTAAATGTCCTTGCAATTTTAATTGCAAATTAATCAGAGAAAGTCCATTATACCAAAGAAATCACAGGCTCAGATTGTTTAGAGAGCTATTTTAATTATATTATTGCAATTTACCAAGTGCATTTTTAAAAAGTGACTTTTTCAAAGCAGAAATTACCCAGACCATGAAGAAAAATATATTTTTAAATTTAATTTTTTTTGCATTCCTATCTTTTTTATTAGAATACAAATAAAGTTTGAAAGTTATACTTGTGTATCCTTGACTCATCAGCAAAAAATAAACACAAAGTTCAGAAAGATTTCTTGAGATGTCACCTTGTCTTTTTCCCCATCCATCTTCCACCCATAATTCCTCTTTGCCTGCTTTTTCAATAGGAGGATCAAAAATGTTGCCTAGAGATATAGTCAACAGCCTTTTTCCCCTCTCCAAATTTTGTTCCAAAACCTCATCCATTAAACAACACATAGTTACCCTTTACTCTTAAAAAAGACATTTTTTTCAGAGAGATGTTTTTGTCAAAATGGGGGTGGGGTGGGGTGAGGAGAGGAATGGGAAGTGGTTATGCAGTGCAGGTGGGAAATTTTGAAACTCTTTGTCTAGTAACTCAAAAAGCTCATAGCTTTTGCCTTTCTTTTCAAAATGGAACAATGTCTAAATGAGAACAAAAGCAGAGTAGATTCAACTGATTTGGCATTTAGCCACAACTTTATTAAGCAACCTAATGAAACATATTATTCTTTCACTCAGCACCCCAGAAGGTAATCTATGCCATCTACCTATTGGCTCATTTTTCTGAAAACTATTATATGTATTACCCTCAGGCCAAAACTCTTTCCTGTGGCAGGGATCATACAAATAGTCTAGTCTAATCAAATAGTCTAGTCTAATCATTGCTGTTAGAAATTTCTGGAAAGGGAATTTCATTCACAGTAGTACATGATAACCAGATACCATTCTGAGAGCTTAGAAATAAGCAATCAATCAGCAAGCATTTATTAAATCCTTACTATGTGTGAGGAACAAATAGTATTTAATCATCTCTATTCCATTATATGGTTATATTATATTCTTCTATATGCAAGTATATAGTATAAACATAATATATAGTCTATGTGTACACACACACACATACACACACACACACATACACACACACAGATAAATTTCTATCTACTCTGAACATCATGGTGTTTGCTCTGTACCATTTTTCTGAAATAAGAGTAGCAATCAACTCCACCATGGTTCATTCACCATCCCTGAAATTCCTTCCCTGGTATTACCGGAAAGGCACCTCTCAGGGTCAGTCCCTTGATAGTTTAGGTTTGAAAAGAGAATGAAATGAAATCCTTTTAGAAGATATAACAATTTTAAAAGAAGGTCTATTTAGCCATGGAAGAAGGGAAAGATTTTTAATAAATATAACACATTATTCTTTCCTACATTATCCAGAGCAGACCAATGGTCAAGTTTCACTTATATTCAGACCACAAGGAAGCTTCATCAGAGTCTTTAGTCCTTTTAATAATTACATTTTACAGATGGTTTCAAAATCTTTTATGGAAAAAAATCTACCCCTGCTCACAGGGAAGGGTTTCTGGTAAACATGCCTCATAACATTTAGCCACCTTCATTTTCTCTATATGCATTATTTCCCCTGTTAAAATGTAAGTTCTTTAAATAAAATTTTCTTAATTGTGGATTGTGACTCTATATGGGGGTCACATAACCGAATGTGGGGGTCACAAAAATTTTGGCAACAGTAAAAGGTTTCTGAACACAATAACCAAAAATGAATTCAAAATTAAACACATAATGAATCCGAGGTGTTTCTGGAAGCATTTGCCCATGTTGTATCATGCAAGTTCACTGCAGTCCTGGTTCTGAACATGCAACATATGTACTTTGACTGTGCATATGCTGCCAGAAACATTTTGGCTCAGATCTGAGACAGGGTTGTGTAAAAATGTCTTGGGTGAAAGAGAGTTGCAAGTGGAAAAAGTTTAAGAAGCCCTGGATTAAATTATAGGACTCTCACTTTTTAAAATTGTAATGTTAATACTGTAAGTGGCACAAAGTGCATGCTTAATAAATGATTTTTATTCAATCACTTAATTTTGCATATTTCTATTTCACTAGACATAGACTCTGGTTCTAAATCAATGGTGTCCAATTCAATAGAAAGAGCCACTATACCATACATAAAGATCTTGTGAGGTGCTTAATTGACTTAGAAAACCACACATTAACATTATCTTTTGTGTTGTTATTTGTTTTGTTTAATGTTTCCTAATTACATTCTTTTTTTGCAGAACATTATCACTCATTAAAAACACATCACCTGATATATATATATATATCATTTTTAGTGATGTCAATCATTGTTGGCCTTTAGCAATAAATGAAAGTAAACTTTAATGAGATTTTTCCCCCAAAAAAATGCTTTGTAATACCTCACACATTGCTCATAAACAATCTCAAAATCAGAGTGATCTCCATAATATGTATCTTTAATGTTAAGTTGTTTTTGTGGCTCATAGTTTCCAAGAAGTTCAATTTAGATCTGTGGTTTTTAATTTGATTAACTTCTCTATTCAGATCTCTAACATTGCTTTCATCTATACACAGTGTATAATCAAAGATAAAGAAATCTACTTTGGCAATCTGCCTGGTAATATGATTCATGGGGATGCCATGTTTCTTCATGCAAGTCTATAATCAAGAGGGTTTCCTATTTCATATATAGATGTTGCTGTACTGTCTATTCCCCATTTGTCTGAACTATTTCGATTAGTTTCAAGTTTCCTAAAAACTTTCTGCTAAAGGTAAATGGCAAATATTACCCAGGCTCATGAACAGCACAGAGTTGGTCCCCTCTCGCATGATTCTTCATTCCTTCTCCTCCTAATTACATTTTAATATTGGTCAATCACAGGGAGGGCCCTGTATTTGATACCTCTGGTCCAAATGATTACATTAGATAATTGAATATCTAGAGTCCTCCCCCTCCTCAATTACCTTCCTCACTTTCTGCTCTCTCCACTTCCACATACACCAGCCAAGTATCATAAGTCTTCGGACAGTAACCTTGTAGCAGTGAGTGGAAAAATAGTAGCAACCAAACAGCAAAGAAAGTGTACATTGAGGGACTTCAGAAAATGTATGAGGGGCAGCTAGGTGGAACAGTAGATAGAGCACCAGCCCTAAAGTCAGGAGGACCTGAGTTCAAATCTGGTCTCAGACACTTAACTCTTCCTAGCTGTGTGACCCTGGGCAAGTCATTTAACCCCAATTGCCTCAGCCAAAAAAAAAAAAAAAAGCATGACAGTGTAGAACTAAAATTTAAAAAAATTAAATTTGGAATCTACTTAACACCTACAGCAGAAACTGGAAAATGACCTATTCTACACTGTTTCATTGGTTTAACTTGCACACAACATAATTTTATTATGAAAATTGGTTATCAACAAACTGCAGCGATCATGATTTCATCATCACTGCACCAGACACCATGGCTGCATTATTAAAAAAGAAATTGACAGCTGGGACTTTGTTACTGATGCTGATTTTTATATGAATGTCACTGAAGAATCTTGGAAAGCCAAAATATGAGATATATTCTTCTATAACAGATAAGCTATCCAAGCTGATAGATTCCAATTTTCCCACAGACCCAGAAAGGATGTCTTTTTTTTGGACTTGGAAGGCCATGGAACTAATATTTGTTCTTTAAAGAATCCCAACCCATAAATCTGTGTCATCATTCTGTTCAATATGCAATTCTGTGCTCTGTCATGGTAAGGAAAGACCTTGAATGATTATTTGCTATCAGATCTAAGTAAGTGGGAGGCAGATGATGCTACTCATCTTGTGAATTTCTATACAGATTCTCTGGTAGACATATTAATTGATCAAGGCAAAAATGACCAGTATCTTGAAGAAGGGCAGTTACTTCCTAACTGTAGAAATGAAAATTCCAGTCTTCTAGACTGCAAGAAGAATATGTCATAATTACTGCTTCATTGAAATGTTTATTGTCACATCAGACATCACGCAAAATTTCTAAACATAGAAAGCTTTGTATATGAGAATTCTCACAATTATAAAAATTAACAAATAAGCAAAACATTTTAAAACATAGGATTGCATATTTCAGACTGTTTATGAATGATTTATTCCTAGCTTTTATCAAATAACTGACCACCTTCTGAATAAACATAAATTCAACTAATTTTTCCATAAGCAATCTAACAGAAGACATGTGTCATTGCTTAAGATCAACTTGAAATCTTTGTTACATTAAATTTAAAGATGACAGAAAATGCAAACAGTTGACTGTAATGAACATAGTAATTCAAATGCCCTTACTGAAGTAAAACCAGTCATTGATCATTGAATGTATCAATTCCATAAAGAACTAAATGATGGAATTGTTTCTCAGTAACTGAATAAAGAGATAATAAATTGGGGGGGTGATAAAGAAATATATAGAAGAATAGCAGATACTTCACTGCCTTGATGAGAATGTATGATACTATCAATATCTTCCAACATACAAATTGTAATCCATTTACACCTTCTTATATCATGCAATTCTTGTCCACCTCTTCCTTCACAGGGGATCCTACTCTAATGACATTTCCATAGCTATCAAAATTGCTTTCAATGAAACAAGTTAGAAATTTACCCATTATTGTTCATTCATTTGAACAGTCTGTCTTTTCAGGTTTTATGTTTCTCTTCTTGCAATCCTTTTGGTGCTTCTCCTGTGCAATTCTTCCTTGATTATATGTTGAACCTACTCCCACCCACAATATGCATCTCCATTTTGGGAAAGGTGACCCTCAGTTTTTATTCTTTAAAGGATAAGGTATTACATTAGCCACTTATGAACTTAGAAATTTACATATTAATATTTATCTTTTTATGACTTACAGTGTTACTGGAAAGTATTATTTAACAGGTTAAAAAAAAAAGATGAATTTCTGTTTTAGGAAGAAGCTTGTGGTTATTACAAACCCTGAGCAATTTCCCAAACATCAATCCCTTTTATTTAGTTCTGGACCCAGTTACAGTATTTGTCCAAATCAGACATGTATATGTCATATCAAAATCTGGACAACAGGAATTTATCATCCACTTAATTTTTCCTGCATAAATAATTAGGCCGGGGCAGCTAGGTGGCGCAGTGGATAGAGCACCAGCCCTGAAGTCAGGATGACATGAGTTCAAATCTGGTTTCAGACACTTAACATTCCCTAGCTGTGTGACCCTGGGCAAGTCACTTAACCTCAACTGCTTCAGCAAAAAGCAAAAAAAAAAAAAAGAAGAAGAAGAAGAAGAAGAAAAGAAAAAAGAAAATAAATAAATAATTAGGCCAATTTATTTAAGTCATTCTAGATGTCATCTGGAAGGTTTTGTAATGTTCCAAAACAATGTCTTCTTGGAACAGAACAACTGAAGGAATATTAACATCACCAGGATTTCTCAATGACTTTAGGAAGCTAGCAAAGAAGTTTGGTTACAAAGGATTTCATCAGAATTATTTTTGCTCTAAATTCTAATTGGCCTAAGCTTTGTCCTAATATTCTTACATGAAAGGTGTACTCTGATGCCTCATCTCATATGGATGTAACCCTGAGTTACTGAAGGCTCTGCTAGCAAAGCACAATCTCTAGGAGGTTCTACAAAATAAGAAAGACTTAAGATTGAGCAATGGATTGTAAAGTTTAAAAATCCTGGCTACTAGATGACATTAAAAAAAAAAAAAAAAAAAAAACTCACAAAAAAAAAAAAAAAAAAAAGGATTTACTAAAACATAGTGAAGTTGCAATCTGCATGCAAGAAAGAAATCACCATTAAATCATAGATTGCTGGGGTTTTCTTTAAATCATAGATTATTAAAGAGGATATTTCAATTTCACTAATTTAACATAAAAATATATGATCATTTATGGTGATTACAGCCACCTATCCTTAATCAAACACATCATATTAATTTGGTTTTCCAATCAAGTTATTATTTTTCCCTAAACAGGGTGATTTCTCATGATTGTACTACCCAATATCACTTAATTGATTCAATTAATTGGTGACTAAGTATGAAAAAATACAATTGTCAGAAGTATATTTATGTAAGTCTATCATTTAAGAAGTAAATGACAGCATAACTATATTCATGTCACTTCTCTGATAAAGAATGAGCCACAGATCCTTACCTATACCATTTAGTATATCATGTCCAAACTCTTCTTCTTCCCCTTTGTGGTCTTTTGTAATCTGATCTCACTCTATCCGTCCCCATTCCATCAATCTTTATTCCTTCCTAATATCCAAACTTTACCTCAGTCAGATAATCACTTTATCATCTCGCACATATAACATGATCATCTCTGTTTCCATTGCTTTTTTTCATGGTATTCCTCCGGTTGAAGTATCTTTCCTGCTCCTGGCTACAAATCCTCCTCATCTATTACAGCCTATACTAATCTTGATTTTCATCAAATTTACAATCATTATTAAATTGTTCAGCAACTAATGACTTTGTTTATTTCATTTATTAGTTTTGTCATCCCAATTAGATTGTAAGCTCTTTTAAAGAAAGGATATGCCAGATACTTTTCTATCCTCTTCACAATATTTAATGCAATGGTAATAACAATGAATACTCAATAAATAATAGATTTCTTCTTTTAAAAATTATATGTTGTTTTATTTTCAAACTCAGATCAGCCTTTTCTTATTCTACTTCCTTTCATCCCAAATTAAAAAGGCAATTTCATTCATCCTTACTTTTTTGATTTCTTTTAACTTCTGGGTTTGTATTTCAAAGTTTCTCTGTAATTCTGGTCTTTTCATAGGGAATGCTTGAAAGTCCTCTATTTCATTAAAAATCCATGTTTTTTTCCTACAACATTATACTCAGTTTTGCTGAGAAAAATGTTCTTAACTATAGGCCCATATCTCTTGCCTTCTGGAATATCATATTTGAAGTTCTTTAAGTACAGTGGTGACTACTAAATTGTGTGTAATCCTGACTGAGGTTCCTTGTTACATGAATTCTTTTTTTCTGGTTTCTTGCGGTATTTTTTCTTTGATATAGAAGTTCTGGATTTTGGCTATGATATTAGCTTCCTGGCTATTCCATGAACAAAGCATTCCAACTCTCAGCTCCCCACATTTGCTGCCCATTCATGAAATGATCTCCCTATTTAACTACACCTACTAACTTTCCTGGCTTCTTTCAAGTCTTAACTAAAATCCCTTCTTTAACTGAAAGTCTTTCCCAACTTCTCTTAATTCTAGTGGCTACTCTTTGTTAATTATTCCTATTTATCTTGTATTATATCCTATTTGCAGCTTCCCCATTAGAGTGTAAGATCCTTGAAATCAGGGACTGTCATTTGCCTCTTTTTTTATCCATAGCACTTAGCACATTGCCTGGTTTATCCCTAGTACTTAGTATTTGCAGTATTTACTATACTGCTAGTACTTCTGGTGTGAGGGCTACTGAGCCCTTTTCAGGACTGCTTTCCACCTTTGGTATCCATCTGCCATCTATCTCTCACCAGGGACTCCAAAAAATTACAGCAGTCAGTAATCACATATTGATAAACCATTTCAGCAGAGGGAGTAATACAAGTTGGGGTAATTAATGGGTCTGAAATTTGTTGGTGAGTTTGGGGAGGAGGGTCTATTCCAAATATGTTAAGATTTCCCTCACAGAATAGGTAAATATAAAAATGTATTCCAATTGACAATGAAAGTGGTAGAAGATGGTTATGTGAAGCACTTACTGCTGGGTTAGACATAAAAGGCATGGTTATTCACCGCATCCCAAGCTATTTTCTTTTTATTTATTGTTGAAGCTTTTTATTTTCAAAGCATATGCAAGGATAATTTTTCAACACTGACCCTTGCAAAATCTTATGTTCCAGTTTTTCCTCCCTTTCCTCCCTATTCCCTAGATGGCAAGTAATACAATATATGTTAAACGTGGTAAAAATATATCTAA
>JAJPUD010001602.1:0-26001 GCA_023553655.1 Myrmecobius fasciatus
GAAAGCCATATACACCCAGAGAGAGGGATATGAAATATGGACCACAACGTAACATTTTTATTGCATCATGATCTTAAAAGAAAGCATTTACTATTTATGTTTTTTTTTTACATTTGATTGTGAGGTTTTTTTTGTCTTAATACATAGTGAATTTTTGTGTAGGTGCCATGTATGGCAGAGAAAAAGGTGTATTCTTTTATGTCTTTATTCAATTTTCTGTAGAGCCTTATCATATTTAGGTTTTCTAAGATCCTATTAATCTCCTTAGTTTCTTTTTTGTCTATTTCATGGTTAGATTTGTCTGATTCTGAGAGGGGAATGTTCAGGTCTGACACTAGAATAGTTTTGTTGTCTATTTCTTTCTGTAACTGGCTTAAAATCTTTTCTAGGAATTTGCCTGCTCTCCTACTTGGTGCATACACATTTAATATTGTTACTACTTCATTATTTACAGTACCCTTTATCAAGATGTACTTTCCTTCCTTATTTCTTTTAATGAGATATGTTTTTACTTTTGCTGTATCTGAGATCAGAATTGCTATCCCCTTTTTTTTTTCAGCAGAAGCATAATAAATCTGTTCCAGCTTTTTACCTTTACTCTGTATGTCTCTCTCTGTGTCAAATTTGTGTCTTGTAACCAACAAATTGTAGGTGTCTGTTCTTTAATCCACTCTATTTGCTTCCATTTTATGGGAGAGTTCTTTCCATTCACATTTACAATTCTGATTACCAGCTCTGTATTTCCTTCCATCCTATTTTCTCCACTGTATATACTTTGTTCTCTCTTTTCCCCTTGTTCTCAGTCATGTGGTTTTTTACCCACCCCACCCATTCATTACCATATATCCTATCAGTTCTTCTTCCCTTCTCTTACCTTTTGCCTTAGTGTTTCTGCCCTCCCTTCTATCCTGGACCTCCTTTTTCTTTTTTCTCTTTCTCCTCCTACTTCTTTATAGGCTTAGACAAATTTCTATACCCAATATAATGATTAAATTATTCCCTCTTAGAGCCAAAATTGATGCGATCAGGCTTCGGACAATGTTCATCTTCCTTGCTTCTTTCTCTTTATTGTAATTTGTCTTTTGCACCTCTTCATGTGAACTAATTGTCCCATTATACCTTCCCTTTCTTCTTTTTCCAGTACAGACTTTTTTTCCTGCCCTTAATGTCTTTTTCTTTGATGTCATCATATCAGAGTCCATTCACTAACCACATTCTCAGTCCATGTGATATCTGCCTCTGTCTGCCCCAGTGATGCATACCCTTCTCAAAAGTTACAGATATTGTTTTCCTATCTAGGGATATAAGCAGTTTAACTTTTAAATATATATTTTCCCCCTGTTTACCTTTCTATAGTTCTCTAGTCCTGTGTTTGTAGATTAAATTTTCTGTTTAGTTCTGTTTTTTTTCAATAGAAATAATTGAAAGTCTCTTACTTCATTGAAGATCCTTCCCTGACAGATGATGCTGAATCTCACTGAGTAGTTAATTCTTGCTTGCTTTGTTGTCCTTTTCCTTCTGGAATATGGTATTCAAGGCCCTCCAGTCATTTATTGTAAAAACTGGCATATCCTGAATAATCCTGACTGTTGATCCTTAATATTTGAATTACTTTTTTTTCTGGCAGCTTGCAGTATTTTTTATTTGAGATTATAGTTTTGGAGTTTCTCTTTCCAGAGGTGATCATTCAATGGATTGTTTCAATGAGATTTCTTCCCTTCTGTTTCTAAAATATTGGGGCAGTTTTCCTTAATGATCTCTTGTAAAATGTTATCCAGACTCCTTTTCATGGCTTTTAGGTAGGCCAATAATTTTTAAATTATCTCTTCTGAATCTATTTTCCAGGTCGGCTGTTTTGCTAAGGAGGTATTTCACATTCTCTTCCATTTTTTCATTATTTTTAGTTTGTTTGATTGATTCTCCATGTCTCACAAATTCATTGGCTTCCATGTGCCCTGTTCTAGTTTTTAATGTGTGATTTTCTTCAGATAGCTTTCGTATCTCTTTTTCCATTTGGTTTATTCTATTTTTTAAGAAGTTATTTTCTTCAGGCATTTTTTTTCTTTTATTTTCCCAACTGTTGACTCTCTCATGCATACCTTTCATTTATTTTCCCATTTTTTCTTCTACCTGTCTTATGTGCCTTTTGAAGGCTTTTATAAGCATTTCCAAGAAGCCTCTTTGGGCTTGAGATCAATTTATCTTACTCTTTGATATTTCTCCTGTGGACATTTTATCCTCAATTGGATTTGTGTTTTGGTCTGCCCTGTCACATAGTAGTTTTCTATGGTCAAGATTCTTTTCTGTTTCTTGCTTATTTTCTTTCCTTTTCTTTTGTTATTTCCTCTTTTTTTACTTTTATAGTTGAACTTTGCTCCTAGGGTAAAAGTCCCAAGCTTCCTTTGTAGTTCTGAGGCTTGGCTTTGAGGACAGGGGCTCCCTGTGTTTGTAGGGGATAGTTTTGCCTGCTCTTTTCAGTAAACAGTCTGATTTCCCAGAGTTTGCTATCTGAGCTGGAAGATGCCCCTTGATTTGCTCCTCTACTGAGCCAGGAATGAGGGTCTTAGTTGCTGCTTTGCTGTGATTAAGACCCTCTCACTGGCTTTCCCAGACTCCATTTGACTTGGGCTGAAAACCCTTTTCACCCCAGTGAGTCTAACTTTTCTTGAAGTTTTTCATTCTGTCTTGAGCTGGAGAATTGTTTCATTCTGTCAGACTCTCTTCAGAGGTTTGGTTTCATGTGGTTTTGAGTTAAACTGGGAGAGCTTTAACAGCTTCCTGACTTTACTCCAGCATCTTGGTTCCAGCCCCAGAACTCCAATTTAATAAGCTCCCTTAATTTTTAACAACATTAAAAATAGTATGGTAAAAAGAGAATCAGACCAGAAATTGAAAGGATTCTAATCCCAGCATTGATTCTCCTTCATGTCAGGACTTTCAGGTTATCACTGAACCTCTGGGGACAGCAGTTTATCTATCTATAAAGTTCTGACTTTTCTGGGAGACATTTCAAGGTCCCCCTCTTATAGAATAATGAATATAGCATAGGTTTGTTTTCAAAGATACTTGAATTTATGGAATGTGGCCTCTGACTCTTAGAAACCGTGAAACCCTAGGCATCTCATTTTACTTTTATAAACCTCAGTTTCCTAAGTTGGAGAGTGGCTGAATAAGTTATGGTATATGAATGTTATGGAATATTATTGTTCTATAAGAAACAATCAGAAGGATGATTTCAGAGAGGCCTGAAGAGATTTGCATGAATTGATGCTAAATGAAATGAGCAGAAGCAGCAGATCATTGTACACAGAAACAGCAATATTATACAATGATCATCTCTGATGAATATGGCTCTTTTCAAGGTGATTCAGGCCAGTTCCAATGATTTAGTGATAGAGAGAACCATGTACATCCAGAGAGAGCACAGTGGAGACTGAGTGTGGATCACAGCATAGCATTTTCACTTTTTTGTTTTCTTTATCATTTTCTTTGCTTTTTGATTTTATTATTTTTTGGTGCAACATAATAATTGTGGAAATATGTATAGAAGAACTGCACATATTTATACATATATTGGATTACTTGCCACCTAGAAGAAGGAGTGAGGGGAAGGGAGAGAGAAAAAATTTGGAACAAGTTTTTGCAAGGGTGAATGTTGAAAACTATCTATGCATGTGTTTTGAAAATAAAAAGCTTTTGAGAAATAAAATGAACCTCAGTTTCCTTGCCTCTAAAATGGGGATCATAATACCTATAGCATCTATTTAACTATTTATCCTGAAGCTGAAATAATATGCATAAACTGAATAATTAACTTCAAATTACTATATAAATGTCAGTTACTATTGCTTGAAATTATCATGTTCTATATGCTGTCGAAACTATCATACATTAGAAGTATAAGGGATGGGTAAATAGGAATGTCAAGTCCCAATGGTTCTTAGCAATTTCTTCTTGACTGCTTAGTTCAACATAATGGTTATTTGAGTTTTGATTTAGGAAGGTTTTCAAAAGTTTATTGGGTTTTTTTATAGATGGTGAGCCTACATTTCATAAGTGAAGTTTGAGGAATATAAATTATACCAAAAAAAAGAATCTCCATAGGTAAAATTTTAAGCATCACTGTCTGAGCTGTGATCTTTTGTTCTGTGAGGAGGAGGAAAGGATATCACTTTCCAATGAGCCATAAATCATAATCACAGCACTTATGTGCTCATTTATTTGGCCTATACCCACGAATAACACAGGTTCAAGTATCATTTAAGGATACCCTCATCCTCTTGTATATTTATATAAAACACATGTGAAAAGCATCATACCCCTTTGAAAAATTCAAAATTATTGATTGTTACTATTTTACATATTATTAATTTATTAATCTCTAGAGCTAAGTTCTGTATTAATATTATTTAATAGCCTTTTTAAGTGCATTGCAAATTTTTGAAATCTGACTGTGGCTGAGTTCACATTGTATGCTCCAAAGCAAAGGTGCTTATTTTAAATATCTTATGATTACTTAAGAGCAGCTAGGTTAAAGGATTGAGATAGAATACCAAATCTGGAGTCAGGAAGACTCTTCTTATTCAATTAAAATCCAGCCTCAAAAATTTACTAGCTGTGTGACCCTATTTCACTTAAACCTGTTTGCCTAAATTTCCCCATCTGTAAATTGAGTTGGAGAAGAAACCCCAAATGGAGTCACAAAGAATCAGGTACAACTGAAACTGACTAAACAAAGATAGTGGTATGAAAAGAGTTTTTTTCTGAATTTTTTACTGAAATATTGAGGTAACTTTTAAAAAAAATGAAAATTTAATAAGTAATCATAAAACAATCTCCATTACCCCTGAATGGCTATAAATTAGTAGATTTCTAATTGGAAATAGGATTTAAATATCAATTAAAAGTAGACAGAGAAGGGAAATGTTCTTGTAGCAGGCTAATTTTGGAGAACTTATTATAATAGAATCATATATAGATTGCCTTCATTGTATGAGGCACTTCTGAGTGAAAAGGCCACTGTCACTGATGCTGTCAGAGATTGCATAGGACAAACCATATAGCTATTATCCTCTCTCATGATTACCATCATTATCATCAACAACAAGCAATTATGAAGCACTTACTATGTACCAGACATTGTACCAAATACTGGATATAAAAAAAAATCAAATCCCACCCTCAAGGATCTCACATTCATTCTAATGAGGAAGACAAGCATAAAAATATATGAGAAAAATAACCTCCATCTCAGTGGAAAGCACTAAGAGACATGAATTCACTAGGAAAGGTCACTTGTAGAAGGAGGAATATGAGCTTGATCTTGAAGGAAGTCAGGAGGCAAAAATTAGGGAGAGAAACATTTCAGACATAGAAGGCAAGCCGTGAAAGGACATGCAGTGTCATGTATGTGGAACAGCAAGAAGCTAATTTCTCCAGCACTGAATAGTGACATGGAGTGACCCAATTTAGATGGTGATCAGTTCTGGCTTGTCCAGGGATGAAATCCCATTTAGTCTCCCAAATACCAATGGGCCATTTCCTCTTTTCGCAGAAGGGTTCTTCCCCTGGGGGACTGTTAATTGCCTCTCATCACTAGTTACCATCAGCTTTATTTCTCCTTAGGGTTCATAGACCCTACAGTAAAAGTCTCTGGAAGCCATAGGGCATTTGAAGTTGACATCATACTTGGAGATGCTCAGGCACTAAAAATGATGCCATTATTTATTTATTTATAGAATAAAACAAGCATTTCCATAACATAGTATAATAAAAAATGATTACACATGAAACTGTAAATCTATTTTACACAGCTTGCTATTCTTTTAAAATATATAATGAAGTCATCATATAAATTTCTTCCCCCATTTTAAATTCTTCTTTCCCCCTACCCAGCCCTTGAGATAGCTACCATTGGTCACAAATAGTTATGTGTATATGAGTGTATATATATATACACTCATATATACATCCATACATATGTATATATGTGTGTCTTATATTCCTTTGCCTCCTTTTCCTTCCAAAGACATTTTAACACATTTTTTTTTCTGAGGAGGCACTAACACTAGGGAGATAAAAGCTGCAACTTCACAGCTGAGACATAGAACCTCACTGAGGGGAAAGGAACCTGTTTATAAAATATGTTAAGTGATGTCTCCTCTGGAAAAAATAATTCTTAGACCTTCCAGAAGGTGTCTCCAGACTACAGCACTACTCTTCCTCAGAAGAGAGCCCACTAAGATAAAATTCTCTACTGCAATCTTCCTATCTTCCCCAATCTGTATTCTTATCCCTTCATTTGCCACCAGCTGCTCTGCTGGTTTTGTGATTTGATGATTCTATCATCACTTTCATCAAACCCAGCCCAGGATAAAGTCATTACTAGATCAACTCATTGCCAGAAAAATTATCATCATGGAGATTATTTCCTCTTTGCTATTCACACTTCCTTAGAATCCTCAGTTGTTTCTGACTCTCTGATTGGAGGGCTACAGGGCAGAGGAGAAAAATTTCTCCTTTTATAGAGGACTTAAAATTTTAGGATTACTTCATTTGCCACCACCTGTTCTATTTGGTTTCAACTCCACCAATATCTTCATGTCCTTTCTGGTAGGCACTGGTTCTTCCCCTTTCAGATTCCTTTTATGTATTATCTTCCTTCATTAGATAGCAAGTTACTTGAGAACATGAGCAATCTTTTTTCCTTCCTACCTTCTTTTCTTCCTTCCTTCCTTCCTTCCTTTCTTCCTCCCTCTCTCCCTCTTTTTCTTTCTTTCTTTCTCTTTTTCTCTTTCTTTTTTTCCTTCCTTTCTCTCTCTTTCTTTCTTTTTTCCTTTCTTTCTTTCTTTCTCTTCCTTTCTCTTCCTTCCTTTCTTCCTCCCTCTCTCCCTCTTTCTCTTTCTTTCTTTCTCTCTTTCTATTTCTTTTTTTCCTTCCTTTTTAGTTTCTTTCTAATTTGCATCTCTCCCATTTAGCATAGTACCTGGCACATAATAGATGCTTATTAAATATTTATTGTATGGGATCCTAATCTCACTTTAATGATTATGACTGAAGGTAATGCTTACTGCCTAGATGTCTGCATGATAATGTTTTAGTTTCTGGACTGGGAATCAAAAGAGCTAAACCTTAATTTCAACTCTCTCATTTGCCAGTTAATTAGGTAGGTAATGTGGTACAGTGGGGAAAATGCTTGATTTAAATCAAGAAGCCCCAGGTTTAGATATTGGCTTTGCTACTTATGAATGTGTGTGACCTTGCATTTTCTTCACTTTAATTTTCTCAACTGTATACAAAAACATATTAGATGAGATGGCCTCTCAGGACTAAATTCTATCATTACTGATCCCCAGTCAATCATGAATTTAGATTTAGAATCCAGATATATAGAATCGTGGCATTTGGACATGGAAGGGAATATATGGAGATCATCTCTTCTATTACCTTCATTTTAGAGAGGATCATAGAGGAGATATTATTTGCCCAAGGTCACAGAGGTAGCAAACTATAATTCAAAACTAGTTGTACCAGGGATCTTTGTCTGGTGCTATACTGTTCAACAGTTATTTTAATGATGCCCCAAAGGCATAGATGTCATAGTTATCATATTGGCAGGTGACGCTAAACTGAGATGTATAACATATTGGATGACAGACAGTCAAAAAATAAAATCTCAACCTAGAAGAATACTGACTGAAACAAATAACATGAAATTTCATATTATTTAACATAAAGTCGCAAACATGGTTCAAAGAATCAATATATAAGATTATTAGATATAGGTAGAAAATGAAAAATATGAAAAATATCTGGAAGTTTTACTGGATTACAAGACTGATGTGAGTCAAGAATGTAACCTAGAGACAAAAAAAAATACATAAGCTTGGGCTTTAATAGAAGAAGCTTGGCATCAATCTAGAATAGGAAAGGTGATAGGCTACTGTATTCTGCGCTAGTCAGTTCATATTTGAACTATTGTGTTCACTTCTAGTAGCCACATTTTTTTTTTAAAAACACCTTGACAGTTAGGAAAGAATGCATCTAACATTTTACCAGGAGGGTGAGAGAAGTGAATGGTTGAGAGATTTTGGAATATTTTGCTTAGAGAAGAGAATATTGAGAGTTATTTCATAGAGGATAATTTTCTTCAAGTTTTAAAGGGTGACAATATATAAAAAGATTAGACCTGTTTTAGGAATTAGATCCACAGAGCAGAAATAAGATCAATGGATGCTCAACAATAACAACAAAATGCTTCCTTAGAGTTAGTTATTCCAATATATAATGGGTTGCTTTGGAATGCAGACTTTCCTACTACTAGAAGTTCTAAAAGAAAAAATACATCCGGATGAGTACTTATAAGAGTGATTGCAAAGCATATTCTTTCTTGGGCATAGTTTGGATCAGATGCATTCTGAGACTCTTTCTACCTCTAAAATTTTGTGAACAGTATACACTTTATAAAGTTGTCCCTAAAGGGTTAGTCCTTTCTATAAATGTGTATGATTGAACACAGCTGAACAGGAACTCCCAACAGCATTCAGGCTAGATAAATGTTGGGAATGACCACAGCCAAGTAAGATTATTTAGGGAAGACTTGATGAAGGACATGAGTTTTTAACAGTGTTAGAAAGTGGGAAAATCATGTCTTTTGGCAAAGAGAAAGGTGTTACGGGTGAGAAGAATGTTGAGTGGGAAGCTAAGAGTGAGGAACCATAAGCAAGTTTTCATAACCAGAATGGGCTGGGGAATAAAATGAGATCTTGTATGACTTTTCTATGGTTGCAGCTTGTCAAATACCAATGAGCTGTGATTTCCATCAGTTCATAGCTTAGATAAGTCTAACGCAATTGCCTGAAGTCTGGAAAATCTATGGAACTGCATATGGTATCAAAATTAGTACTGTAAGTGTCAGAAGCAGATTCTGAACTCATGTTTTTTTTTTTCTGATTCCAAGCCTAGCTCTCTATTGCTTAAAGCCCACTATCTCTCTATCACAGAACTATGACTGAATTATTAGATGTGCTCCTATAACGGCAAAGAAGGAAACTGTCCAAACATCCTAACTTTTCATCTTTGCTTTGCTTTGATTCTTCCATATATCACAGATTTGTAATTTGGCCAGTACTTCTACTCCTTCCTATACTAATAGCAACTTATTCCTATACCTAACTGCAAAAAGGACCTTTGAAACTAGAGTTTTTCACCACCAGTGATGATTATTGGAGCAGAACTATGCTCCAATTACCATTAGGATTATATTATAAAACAATGCAAAAGTCATATTTTATCAGAAGTTAACACTAATGAACACTGGTGGCTAAGGACTTGATTTTTAAACCCTTAAGATATCTGACTCTAGTTACCATATCCAAAGTCTTCTCCAAGTTAAATATCCCCATTTTCTTTAAGTATGAACTCAAGGGCTATGCTATTTGACCTTCCTAAATACTCTCTAGTTATCAATATTCTGATTAAGTAAATTATATCAGTTCTGTGTTTGTCCAATTATGAAAGCTTACATTTTTGTGTAATGAGTTTATAGGGCAACTTTTCCCAATTTACGCGTCTGTTAAGGAAAACGCCCCATCCCTGACCTCACAGCACAGATTAGTCACAAGAAAGAACATACAAGAAAGAAAATTGTGTCAACACAAACTAATACATCAAAATGAATTTTATACACATACAGAGTGTGTTTCAATATACTCAGCTGCCTGATGGCTTAATCACAGAAGTTTCTGACAGCATTTTGCTAAGCTTGATTGACCAGCCAAATGCTAATTATCATGGCTATTTTGGCCTTTTGAAAACATATACCCATCCTCCTTTCATTAGAGAGCTTAGGAGGACATGAAGTGCAGTAGTCACAAACTCAAATAGAAATAGGGGCCATTAATCCCTAAAGAAAGATCCCTGTGGGATACATATCAGTTTGAAAAATGCAATATCTTTCTGCATAAGAAAAATCAGATCAAAAAGAAAAAAAAATGAGAAAGAAAACAAAATGCAAACAAACAATCTTTGTGACTGGCTCCACAATGTATCATGTCTCTGTTAAGAGTTAAATAGTAGATTCTTCCTAAATGCTTGTTGAATTGAATGGAATTGGAGAGACTTGTTCTACCAGCTTTTGGCCAAACCCAATGGGAGATGGTCTCTGTGAGGAATACAACTATTAGTCCCCCCCAAAAAATCAGAGATATTTTGAAAAATTGAGTAATAGGAACAATAGTCAAGATGACATTCATTTATATAATGTTTATTGACTTGCCTAGGGTCCCCCTCAGTGTCAGAGATAACACTTAACCTGAAACTCATTTTATGACTACTTTTGTGTTTTTCCCCCAACTTCAACATGTGCTGAATTATGTTAAATTGTCTACTTTTTAATTTTTGTTTTGATTTCTTGCAGTTTGTAGAGACTTTTTAGCTATGCAGAGAATAGGAAGCTGAAGGGCTGAGTGTCAGGCAAAGGTAATTTCCCTCACCTCTTGATCCTCTGGGAGAAATCCAGAAGAATTCAATTGTCCTGATATTCCCATAGGAGCATTTGGGGTTTCCAGTATAGAGTGGCTATATAGATACAAAGCTGAGTTGTTATCACAGCTATAACTAGGGCAGAGCAAGTAAAGCTTTGCTCTAAGGTGCTGGAATTTAGAAGGTGCTAAGAGCACTGAAAAGCCTTTAGCAGTATAGAAACAACTTTTTTAATTGCTGAAAATAAAACTTTAAAATAGAAAATATCCTTCCCTCCCCCTTTTAGGCTACTGCATCCTATAAGTTCTTGCCATCCACAAGGAAAAGTCTTGAAGTCACAGGGTATCTATCTATAAAGTTTGGAGTGCTGGGGTCTTTAACAATTATTCCCAACCCAAATGATTTTTGTCTTTAATAAATTGTTGACTTCAGGACATATTTTGTGCTCCTTAATTTGGTTGCATATCAGAAAAGCTTGAAGTTGAGAAGGAAGGGACAGTTTCATAATACAGATTATCACTGGGATATAAAGTGGAAGAGTAGAAAGATTTATATGATGCAGGAAGAATGTTTGGCAAGATCTGAATAAGAAATAAGGTGGATAAGAGTTGGCATAGGGAGTTGAAAAGGATGGTACACATACTTTTTCAGGAACAGACTCAGCTCTGAAAATTTTCATTTGGGATCTTGAGACCTCTGTTATTAGAAAGTAGGGAAGGGGTAGACTGAGTGATTCCCTTGATAGGAAAGGAACACTCACTGAGAGAGCTTCTCTAGTCCTCTGATTTGAGTTCTAGACCATGTTTTACTGCCATACCCAAAGGACATGGGAGATTTGATGTTTATCTAAATATAAGAAAAATAGGGGTCATTACTGGGTCACAAATTAATTTATAGGATCCTAGAGCTAAAAGGGATCTCAGAGGTTATCACATTCAACTTTTTTTTATTTTACATGTAAGAAAAGCAAGGCAGAGAAACATTAACTGACATAGCGAGGATCAAACAGCAATCAGGTGTTAAAGAGGGGTCCAAGATTTTTTGACTCCAAGTCTAATTCCCTATTCATTATACCAAATCACCTCTTGAAGTTCTTGAGGTAATTATACCAAATTACCTACAAGTGATTTATGACTGGAAAACAATAATAATGATGGTGATTTTAAGAAAAGCTTCCTGCCTAGGAGCTTCAGACTCCTTGAAGGGACAACCTGTTACCTGTTCCAAATACCAACCCAGATGCTTCTTGTAATTCTTCACAAAAAAAAAAAAAAAAAAAAAAAAAAAACTTATCTGAATTGATGCAAACAGAAATGTGTGTATGCATATATCTGTATATGTGTATGTGTATAAAGACTACAACAATGTAAAATGGAAAGAATAAGAAAAAAACTAAAGTTGATGCTGTTTAATTTTAATGACAAAGCTTGAGCCTAGAGAAAAGACATTTTTGGTAGAAATGAAGGAATATGGGTGTGAAACAGTGCCATGTTATTTATTTTTGATGAACTACTTCCCTACCACCTGTATTTTCTTTTTATCCTTTTTTAAATAGGATGCTGCATGACATACTAGATAGAGCACTAGGCCTGCAGTTTGGAAGATTCATCTTCCTGAGTTCAAATGTGGTTTCAGACATTATAATTAACTATGTGATCCTGGGCAAGTCACTTAACCCTGCTTGCCTTATTTCCCTCATTTGTAAAATGAGTTGGAGAAGGAAATGATAAAATACTTCAGTATTTTTGCCAAGAAAATCCTCAAAGAAGAATAAAGAATTGGACATGATTGAAACGATTTTGATATATTTTTCTGGGTGGGAGGAAAGGAAGGGATATATTGGGAAATGAAGGTGATATAAAAACAAAAATAATATTGTAATTTTTTAAAGGAAAAAATGCCTTCTACTCTTCTTACCACTCTCAAAGCTGCTGTTTGCACCACTGTTTCCTCTGTAAAATTGAAGAATATTAAGAACCAAAAGGCAAGTAATGATAGACACAGATGGTTGTCATTATCTAGAAATAGTGAGTGAGCAGGTGACCAGATTGTATTGCTTTGTGTATGTTTGATCAGAGGAAACGGTGATGGAAAAGAGACCAAGGATCTGAGCACATCTGGGCTGATGTACTATCTTCTGCATGTATGTGTGTTTGTGCATGTGTGCATATGTCTCTGTGTGTCTCTGTGTGTTGAATAGGGGGCTGATCTGCTGGTCTGGGTTGTTCATTGTATTACTCCTGAATCTGGGTACACAAGGGAGTGAGAAATAAAAAAAACTTTATTTTTCTTTATTATAATATATAATTATTATATCTTATTATATAATTATCATATTATAATTATATAATATAAATATTATATTGTATAACATATATATATATATATATTTAGATCCAACTGACACCAGACACGTTTGATCCCAAGTCTAGTCTTGTCAGTCTTTCAAAGGAAGTGAGGAATTCAGATAACAAAATCTGAGGGGACATCAGACAATCATCACCATTCTACAGTAATTGAAGAGCAAGCTTCCTCTCTGGGATGCTCAAGCACTACTTAAGTTCCAAAGAAGGGAAATAGCATTCCTAATTATGGTCCATTTACTTTGGACTCTGAAGAACAAATAACATCCTCCTCCAGTATTTTGCCTCAAATTCCAATCTTTCATCGGTTTTCAGCATGTGCATCTCCATTCTGTTTTGAAAGTGTGGAGAAAACAGCAAAAGTTCCGTTTTCCCCGTCAACCCCTTCTTTTCCCATGTGCAGGATTCTCTTCAAGCCACAGGATGGCACACTAAGCATCTCCAAGTCTCAGAAAGAGCAAGGCTGATATCTCTAGGTGAATGGCTATGTGCTCAAAAGGTCACTCTGGGAGGACTTACTGTCTAATAGATCCTTGACAGATATTTCAATATGCAGTTCTTTACAGTCTACATGCAGCCTATGCTTGCATATGTTTTTGCTAAGGATAAATTATCCTTCCCAGATAGTTTTGCCACAAAAATAAATCAATAATCCATATTATTTAATAAGCAAATTATGATTGCTATTGATGTGTTATAATGTCCTAGTGCTAGGAACTTCAAAAAATATAGATCACCTGTTTCCTGTCACAAAAAGGTAATTATTGTCACTATTATTATTATTGTTTCTATTTGGATCATGAATCAAAAGAGATGTAAGGTACCTTGAAGATCATCTAGTCTTCAGCTTCTTAAAGAGAGGATCATAACCCCATAAAGGATTTTATAACTGAATGTAAAGGTTCACAAAATTCTGATTTATTACCACTAAATGTTTGACTTGTATACTTCTTTTACATAGCTGCATAGCTGGGATCATGTAAAATAAAAAAAATTGTGAAAATTTCTGGGATGAAAAAGAGTCACACGTGGAAAAAGTTTAAGAAATCCTGATTCTAGTCCAAAACCACCTTTGACAGATGAAGAACATTGGGCATCCAAAGATCATGTAACTTGTCCTATGTCATAAATGTAGGAAGTTATTAAGTCAGAATTTGAACTCACATTCTATGAGCAAAACTTCAGAATATTTCCCTAGCACTACAATGTCCTTTCTCCCACTATTTAATTTACTTATCACTTATTTACATAGTACTTTGCAGTTTAGACAAGCCCTTCCCTTACAGACTGGTAAAATAGATATAATTCCCCTTCAGAGCTATAACCAGCAATGTTTCCCCATGGGATGTGGAAGGAAGACAGTGCTAAGGCGAGCAGAATAGACAATTCAGCTCATCATGAGGGTATAGCTCTAGAGCTGAAAGGGATTCTTAGAATCCATAAAATCCAATCCTTTATTTTCAAGATCAGGACACTGAGGCACCTTAAGGCTAATTGACTTACTCATCACTACACAGCTAATATGGCAAGATTTGAGTTTCTAATTCTACTTCCATGATCTTGCCCATGATGAAATGCCATCTTGCTTGATTCAGTCAAGACAAGAAAAGGAGGATTTTGACAAATGTGTATATGTGGGTGGGAGTTCAAGTAGCCTAGTGAGAGGAGTGATCAAACAAATGGATCTTGGAGAAGACAGTCCTAGGGGATAGCCTTGTGTGATTGGTTGAGGCAAAGATGAATCATTCTATCATGTTAATACCTAAGGGCAAAACTTTTTCTTATTTATCAAATATTTAATGGTTCATTAACAGTTGTGCACCCATTTTTGGTACAATTATAACTGTAAATGTATAATGGTAAAAATATAATTTTTGCAAGTTACTTCCTGGTCTCTACATCCCAGTGCCACAAACAATCTTCTCTTGTTTCATTTTTTATAAGAGGTATAAGAGTCAGAACCATTGTACAGTCTTAGACCACATTGTCTCTCTAAAATCTGAGAGAAAGTTAGACACATGAAGCAATTATCAAACTTGAAGGTATCATGGTATCATAAAATAAGTGCTGGACTTGTAGTTAAAAATCCGTTCTTTGGATCCACGAATCCATTAGCTTCCTTGTAACAATGGGTAATATATTTCCCCTCTAAGTCCTTCAGTTTCTTTATCTGCAAAATAGGGATAGCAGCATTTTTTCTACTGCTCCTGATAGAAATACATCATAGAACTATAGAGTAAAAGCTGGAAGAGACCTATGGGATCATGGAGATATACTTCTTTATTTTTTCAGATCAGGTAACTGAAGCACAGGAATGTAAAATGGCTTGTCTAAGGTCATACAACCAGTAGGGATCTAAGCTCAGACCTAGATTCTCCTAACGCCAAATCCAGTGTCCTCTTCGCTGCCTTATATTATTCAATAAATCAAATTAAATCATGTATGTAATGTGCTTTCTAAATATAAATTAGTATAAAGAGCATACCAAGAATTTTAGTGCTGTTTTAAACAAATTGTTCTAGTTTAAGTTTTATAGTTTTATTTAAATGTTTATTTTTACAATAAACATACATTTAAATTTCTATTTTATGAATATAATTGATATTTGATTTATAATACCTTATAATTTTAAGCTTAAGAAGGTACTTAAGAGAGTGACACCCTATATAAACATTTAGTATAATTAGTGTTTTATATTGTCTAAAGGAAAAGTATTTATGTGCTGATAAAATACATAATAAATACTGATCAATAGAGAGACTATGGTGTAATGAGAATGTTCTACCTCCTCCTCATTACTTCTTAGAACTCTCACTCTCTCCTTTCCAGATTCAGCTCAAATGTTACAAAGCCTTTCTATATTGGCCCAGATGTAAATGCCTTCATCCCCTGCCTCTTTTCCACCAAAGAAAAGATAGAAATATACTGCACATATTTTGTGTTGATTTACTATGCACATGTTGTCTGCTCCAAATCGAATGAATGTGAAGTTCTGAAGGTCAAGAATGTTATTGTTTGTCTTTCTATCCTTGAACCTGCCACATTGTCTCCACATACACAGTAGGCATTTAATAAATGTTTGTTGAATTGAATCCAGGGCTGTTAGACATGGAATCAAACTCTAGCATGTTGTTTTGTTTCCATAAATCAACTGCCACAGATTAAATATTAGTCTCTGAAATTATTGATTCACTTCCAAGGTCATGATTTATATAAACAAAGTATATTGATTTAAAAAAAGAACAACAACAACTCTGAACAGTCCTGTGTCTCAGACATCTCAAAGGAATTGTAATTCCTTCTAATTAAATGTTTCTACATGCAAATCTGTACCATGAGGCATTGAGCACCATATGTTGTATTGTAATTGGAGCCTGCTAACAACATCTCTTTAGTCCTGTAGATGATGTGACTGCTTCCCATTCCATAACTTTAAGTAATTTTACCTTTTTGGGATTAGATTTTCTCAGGTCCAGTGTGCCAGGAGACATATTGCATTCTTAAGGATGCATGTAAACATCCTTACTAAAGGGACCTCAGAAATAATAACTGAGGTCAGAATGGTAGCATTACAGTTAATTCCTGACTGAGCTATCAGTGTACATCAAAATAGCCAGTGATGGATTTATTTGGCTGTATTAGGTCTTTTCTTTTTGTTCATTTGTTTGTCTTAACTTTCAATGATGAATTATAATTTTATATGAGTTATTTCTTGGTCTATACACCCCAATGCCACAAACAACCTTCTCTTGTTCCAAAGTAAATAAGCAACATCAACCAACATAACCAAGACAATTAACAATGTATTCCATATCCTGTATTCATAGTCTCTTATACCTTTCCTGAGAAAAGGAAAGGCTATTTCATTATCTGTTATCTCAAAAGGAAATTGGTTATTCCAATTACTTATACTAGTTACTACTGACATTCCTTACATGGTTGATACAAAATACAGAATGCTTGATTTAGAGTCAGAAGACCTCAGTTCAAATCTTACCTTAGATACATACAACTATGTGAACCTAAGCAAGTAAATGAACGTAATCTTAATTTCCTCATCTGGAAAATGAAAATAACAGCGTCCACATCATAGCATTATCATGAGAATTAAATGGACTAGAATATATAAAGTGCTTTTCAAACCTTAATGCTTTATAAAAATATCATTATTATTATAGTTTTTGCATATGTTATTAGACATTGTATATAAATGTTATACTGATTCAGTTTCATACCAATTCAATAAGTGATTATTATCTTCACTATCTGACTGCCCTGTCAGACATTTTGGCAGTGGGAGTTGCTATGGGTTACCAAGAAGTTATTCCTTTCCTCCCTTTCATTGATTCAATATGACAAAAGGTCTTGGGCAACAAACAGCCTGAGGACATAAAGTATATTCAGCTACTTTGGGAAACAAGTGAATGTTTCAAGTAATGGCTGCTTAGTGTTTTCCTCACCATCTTCTAAGTAACTATAGAGGAATGGAATGGGACATTCCAACTAAGAGCTGGGTGTCTACATAAACAAATGCCTCCCAAATGCTCAACATGATTATTGTCCCACGAGTTATCTTTTTTACAGGCTTTTCACAACAATAACAAATGCTTATCTACTTAAATGCTACATAAAATTTAAACTCAGTGAACTTTAGAGCCAAACATATAAAATAATATTGGGACAGGACCCCAATTTTGGCAAAATGGGTTCTGCATTTTCAATTAATAGCATGACAAAAAAAATAAATGCCATATTAAACTAATAAACTAAAATAACAATAAAATAATATATATATTAGTAGCTGGATAACTTAACCACTTAACTACTGTCACATAAACTAAAATTATTTACTATTATTAAAGATCCTCCATGAGCCATGCATTCCAGATTCAGGGAAATGTCCTTAAGCCAAGCTAATAACTGGAGTCCAATTATTTGAAAATACATTTTGTAAATGATCAAACAGAAGAAAACCCCCAGATGAATGGCTAGTACACCAGCACATACGCTTTTCATCATCCATTGTTAATTGGAATAGATAGAATTTTACTTTATTCAAATAATGCTTCCAAGTGGTATGGGAAAGGAATGAAGTCTCAAGAGGACCAACATAGCTCCCTCTTTAATAAGCCTGATATGAAAAACAGGAGGTTGGGGAAGGGAGAGAAAGGGCTTTTGGCTATGAAAAAGCAAAGCAATAACTCTACTTACTGTAATGATTGTCAACTTGACAGAAGTTTTCTCCCTAACTACATGTGTATAATGCTCACAGACACTAAAGGGATTTATAGGTACTCATAGTAAATAGCTACCAATGATGGCTTGTATGCAAGAGGCAAGATAAAAAAAGAGAATATAGATCAGAATGTATATAATTGGAAAAGGAGAAATAAGGTAAACAAGATGGATAATTCAAGAAATATTCTGGTACCCTTGAGACACTAGAACAAAGATTTTTAAACTTTTTGTTTCATAGAACCCTTTTACTCTCTTGTTAAATACATTAAAAATGTGTGTATATACATAATTACATAGGAAACCAACTTCAATTTTAGTATCAGAATTAGCATTATAGTGTTATAAAAATGTGAAAAGGACATGTACTCTGTGAACCAGAGGAAAGTCTCAACTACACTGGAGCTCTTCCATGGAAAATTTACAGAAAAAGTGAACAAGATCATAGGATGAAAAATCAAAAAGCAGAACCCGCCCAGGAGTAAAGAGTATCAAATCAATGATACTAACAATTTTTCAAAATAATTAACAAAGCATTAATCAAAGATAAATTGAACCCCAGATGCAAAGGTTTTATTGAACTTGAATTTTATAAATTTGAAATCAAAGTCCAAATCAACTTCTAGGGAGGGTTTCTAATAACTATCAGTATTTTGGTGTGTAACTGCCAATTTCTTTAGATAATGTCATGTGTCAATTACCCTATGACACACATATTCTTATAAACACACCGTTTTCCTTTCAAATAAAGAGCAAACTACTCAACCAAATTTATTTAAATCTTTATGGAACTGTCAGATTAAACACAACTCTGAACAGTTAAGGGATTACCAATAATTCCAGAGGACCAATGCTTCCTTCCTCTTGTTAAGTCTTACCTAGTTCATATATAAAATAAAAATATTGGATATCCTCTAGATGGAGAAGGGATAAACTCAAGAAGAATTAAACATATTTTTTATATTATTATATTATATATTTATATTTTTAAATATGGCCAATATTGGACTTTGTTTTGTTTTAGTATGTATATTTTGTTTTTCTTACTTCAGTTAGGAGGGTCGGATGAAGGAATAACAAATACTTGTTAATTGGGGAAAAACAATAAGTTGTCAAGCTAATGAAACACAAGCATTTTCATTAGAAAGCTACTATTCTGATCCTGTTCAGCTATAATCTGGGGTCTAGAAGATCTGTAAAAATGTGTTAGGTTAAGATCCTTACATATTAACATATGGCACCTCAATAGTTTAAAATTAAATACTATTAGTGGGAAAAATAACATGTGAAAGTACTTGGTAGTCTGTTAAAAAAAAGAAGCAGTTAAGAACATAACAGAAATTATGATTACTATTATCATCTACTATTCTATTCAGAAACCTCATGTTGTTGGTCTTAAAGTAGCAATCAGTGCCACAAAGTCCTTCCTCTGCAGGTATTTCCAGCAGAGAAGGGGCATGGCTGGCAGTTACCATTGTTACCCAGTTCCATTGCTCACTACCATTTTACCTCATGCTTCTACAGGCAGTTTTTCCCTCATAAAAATATTGTAAGTATATCAGTAGCACAGGTGTTATTATCCCTATTCATGGAGAAGAAAACCAAAATTCACAGAAGGTAGGTTGTGTCAAGATATTTTGGAGACATCCTGTTTTCCAGGGCTGAGTCTCAGCAGACACACTGTGTCTTGAGCTTGCCATAACAACAGTCCTTTGCATTCTGTATGATGTCACCCTCTGGCAAAGTGTATTGCTTTGACCAGCACCAGGTTCACTGAAGGAATTATGACTTTAGATTTGTTAGCGTTCTCCCTATTTCCCAAGGACCTGAGAACCAGAAGCAAGTGATTCATCACATCTCTTGACATGTCCACAATCTCTTTTTCATCTACCTGCCAAGTGAACTGCACCAGATACTGTCCTTCTCTTCCCAGTACATTAACTCTGGTTCGGTACCTTCCTGAACTAGCACAAGACTCAGATACCCTTCAGATATGGAGACTATTCTCCCAAGACCCAGAAATGTCTACATTGTCTATGCATGAGCCTGCCATGGAAACTGTTACTCAAGATCTAAGGATAATTGTGTCATGGTCCAGCCCACTTGTGGTTTTTTATGCCTATAAGCTCTGCCTTTGCTCTAGCATGTTAATTCCTTCTCAAGAGGGGGATTCTACTTGTAATCACTTTCCTCACTCTGAAATTAATTAAACTTGTACTTGATTCCTGACATACCTAGAGGTGTTAGAGTTTCCTGGAAGAGATTTTGGAGGGGTTTGTCATTTCCTTCTCCAGCTCATTTTACAGATGAGGAAACTGAGGCAAATAGGATTAAATTGGCTTGCCCAGGGTCTCACAACTAGTAAGTATCTGAGGCTAAATGTGAAACTCATGAAACTGAGTCTTATTGATTTCAAGAACAGTGTTCCTTCTACTGTGCCACCTCATAAGGTTTGCAGAATAAAAGCTTCCGCCAAGAACTAAACCTGGGACTTCTGATTGCAACAATGGCATGCCTTCCCTACCTTCCTATAAGAGCATCTAAAAGTTAAAAACAAAAAACAAAATCCCATTTCAAACCTCAAACCAGCCTCCAATCAGGGACTTCCTCTGCCCATTAGCTTTTCTCTTTAGGGGAAAAAAAACTATATAGTTTTTGGGAGAAATTATGAAATCAAAGATAAAGGCTACTAGCAGGACCCTCTGTAAAGTCATAGGGAAAAGAAAAGCAGAAATATATGCTCTCAAAAATTTTATATTCTGTGTAATGGAAAACTATTGTGTAATAAAAAAATGATGAACAGGCTGATTTCAGAAAAACCTGGAAAGAATCATGTGAACTAATGAAAAGTAAAATGAGCAGAACCAGGAAAACATTGTACATAGTATCAGCAACATTGTGTTATGATAAGCTAAAAGTGTCTCAGCTCTTCTCAGCCACACAATGATTTAAGAAGTATAAAAGACACATGAAGGAAAATGCTCTCCATAACCAGATAAAGAAATGATGGACTCAGAATGCATATTGAAGCATATTTTTTCACTTCATTCTTTCTTCCTTTTCATCTGTTTCTGATTTCAAGTCTAGTGCCTTTTGAAAGTTATCATGCAACTTCCAAAATTGACTTGTGATTTATATTGGCTAATAATTTGGCATGTATATGAATTCTCAAAGAGTTAAGTGAAGACAGGGGTTGATATGCTATTTGGCTATTGTCCCTAGGATGGAATGAGAATGTCTCCTGAACTCTAAGATGCTCATAGAAACAAGAGCATTTTAAGTCAAACTTTTGTCATATTGGGCCTGCCTGGAAAGAACTTCTTGTATGAATTTCAGTCCAAGTTTGATATTTTTTTTTGCCCCAGGCTTCCACTTGTAGCTCTGAACCCAAATAGCCTGAAGATGAATCAGAAAGATGTAAAAAGCCCAGGAGAGGTAAAAAGTTCAATTCACAAGTGCCAAGTGCAATCAGAATTGTTGAAGCAGGGACACCATGCAAAAAGTGATAAAGCATAGAAGAAAGAGCACCATATTGGGATTCAAATTCCAGTTGTACAACTTATATGATTTGAGGTATATCAGTTTGCCTCTTGTGGCCTCAGTTTTCTCATCTGAAAATTGAAAGGGTTCTAATAGATGACTTCTTAGTACTTTCTATCTCTAATTCTTATGATCCTATGAATATATATAGGAATTAGCATTTCAACCAATATTTAGTAAATGCCCAGAGGGTTTACAGCTGGCTCCTGAATAAATAATAATATAGTTCCAATTTCACCAACACGAAAAAACCGACTAGAATTTTAAATGAGTAAATTCAGTTTTCTCCTGATGAGACCACAGTAAATATGGTTAGTAAAGGGACCTTGTGCAGTAACTGAAATAAAAATCAGAGACTAAGAACACTTCAATTAAATTCAATTCAGTAAAAAGTATTAAGTGCTTATTCTTTTCTATTAAACTCAATAAACAAGTATTGAACTTACTATATACAAGGAAATATACCATTCACTAGGAATGCAAGATGAAAAAATGACACAGTCCTTATTTATAATCTATTGAGAAAATATGCCATTCTTCCCAGTATATACACAAATAAGTCTATAATAAAACTTAGGGCATGGAGAATCTCTCCAGACAAAGGGCTCTTAAAATAAGTAAGGAGAGAAAAAACTGTCAACTGGGGGAGGAGAGGAAAATCAGAAAAATCTGAATGCAAACAGGTGGCATAATCCTCTTCCCATGGCAGCCTGATAATTCAGAATATGCCACTTCCACAATATCTACCCAAGAAGGAGAACAAAACCAAAACCAAAAAAATGTTTTGAAATTATATTAAATGTGAAGTTTTACTGGCCTCAAGAGGTGGGATGGTTTGGTGGAAAAGACACCAGACTAAAAATCATGATGATAACTGGGGTTCAAGTCTCAACTCAACACAAACTTGCTACATGATCCTGGCTTTTCTGGTCCATAAGTTGCCTCATCTGTATAATAAAACAGTAAGACTAGATTATAACTAAGGTCCTTGTACACACACACACACGTATGTATATATATATGTATGTATTGTGTGAATATGTATATATATACATTTATGTGAACACATATCTAATGTATTTTATGGGTGCTTTGAAATACAAATAATACTATAATGTAATATAATCTAATATATAAATAATGATATAATATAATATATGCTTATTGCTCAGTTTTATCAGTAATGTCCAACTCCTTATGATCCTAGTTGGGTTTTTCTTGGTAAAACTATAGTAGTTTTCCATTTCCTTCTCCAGTTCATTTTACAGATGAGAAAACTGAGGCAAATGGGATTAAGTGATTTGTACAGGATCACACAGCTAGTAAATGTCTGAGGCCAGATTCAAACTCAAGTCTTCCTAACTTCTATCCACCTCACTACTAAGATGTCTATATAGAATATATATGTGTCTGTATGT
Organism: Myrmecobius fasciatus; assembly: GCA_023553655.1. Taxonomy (NCBI): domain Eukaryota; kingdom Metazoa; phylum Chordata; class Mammalia; order Dasyuromorphia; family Myrmecobiidae; genus Myrmecobius; species Myrmecobius fasciatus. The sequence goes on from JAJPUD010001602.1 coordinate 23,039, forward strand.
GCGTGTTATTTGGATGTGGATGTGTATATGTGTGTGTGCATATAAAATGTATGTGGTATATGTTTGGATGTATGTGTACATACTGTAAGAGATGAAGGTCTTCCTAACTCTAATACTTGCTCCAATAATATATGACATATATATATTGAATATTCATTGAATATTATGATTCATATGAATATTATGATCAATATATGAATATATTGAATATTTCCCAACCAACCAAAAATTAAACTCATAATGGTAGAGACAGGAAAGATTTGTATTAGAAGATGTATAGTTCTTGCCTGGGAGTTCTCTATACTATTGAAGTCATATGTTCATTTCCAAACCTTATGTAATATTCTTCTCTTTCACTTGTTCCTGTTTCATCCAAATATGACTATTCCAGCTAATATTCATTTTGTCTTCTCTCATATCCATGTGTTGGCTCAGACTGATCCCCTATAGCTAGAATCTACCCCATCTATCACCTGTAGAAATTCCTCCTTTTCTTGAAAATCTATTATCTTTATCTGATTTCTCATCCTCCATGCCTCATCATCCTAACCAGCTCAAGGAGATTTCTTTCTCCCCAAATTTCTCACAGCTTTGATTTTTTTCTTGGTAATTATCTCACTCTTCCCTGTATGAAAGTCATCTGGAGTTACATACACACACACACACACACACACACACCCCTATCATTGATTTCTAAGGCCCTTGAGAATTAGGTCTTGCCAGGAAAAGGTAATAATGAATGTTGGAGGGGTTGTGGGAAAACTGGGACACTAATACATTGTTGGTGGAGTTGTGAACTTACTCATTCTGAAGAACAATTTGAAACTATACCCAAAGGGCTATCAAATTGTGCATACCCTTTGATCCAGCAGTGTCTCTACTGAGTCTATATGCCAAAGACATCATAAAAAAGGGGAAAGGACAGACATGTTTGTAGCAGTCATTTTTGTAGTAGCAAAGAACTAGAAATTAAGTGGACGCCTATCACCTGGGTAGTGGCTGAATAAGTTACGTCATATATATGTAATATTATTGTTGTATAAGAAATGATTAGCAGGATGATTTCAGAAAAGCCTGAAAAGACTTACATGAACTGATGCTAAGTGAACAGAATCAAGAGAACATTGTATATAACAACAGCAAGATTATATGATAGTCCACTCTGATGGACTTGGCTCTTTTCAACAATAAGTTGGTTCAAGACAATTCCAATAGACTTGCAATAGAAAATGCCATTGTTATAGAGAAAGAACTAAGGAGACAGAATATGGATCAAAACACAGTATTTTCACTTTTGTTGTTGTCATTTGCTTTGTTTTTCTCTCATGGTTTTTTTTAACATCTTGATCTGATTTTTCTTGTATAAAATGACAAATATGGAAATATGTTTAGAAAAAATTGCACATGTTTAATCTATATTAGATTGTTTGCTATCTAGAGGAGGGGGGAGAAAGGGAAGGAGGGAGAAAAATCTAGAACACAAGGTTTTCCAAAGATGAATGTTGAACACTTTGCATGTATTTGGAAAAATAAAAAGCTATTTAAAAGATAAGAATAGGGTCTTTCCTACCCCATTTATAGTTTCACAAATCAGAGTATCTATATCCCTAGAGTTGGAAGAGACTTCAGAAGCCAACCAATTCAGTCCTCCCTTCCCATTTGATAGGTGAAGAACTAGAGGACAAAGGAAGTTAAATGATTTACCTGAAGCGACAAGGGTGCCAATGGGAAGAATAGAACCAAGATCCTCTAACTCCAGAGTCAGTGTACTTTGCCTTATAATGCAATGCATCCTGTTAAGGCAAGTGTTAAACCACTCTATGAAGAAATTAATATTACTGCAACCATTATTATCTTTCATTGTGCCCCTAATAATTTTCTGTATCTACTAAATCTTAGGGCTAACTAGGTATCTGTTGAATTAGTGAATACACTAATATTCAAGATACCAAATACAAAATAATTACAAAGATAAAATGTTTTTAAGAAAGGAAGTTTAGAGCAAACATCCCAATGAATACAATCAAACAACCATTTTTGAACTTTATGTAGAAGGCAGCAGGCTCTATGTTATGGGAGATACAGGCCATTCCTATTTAATGTAGCATGCCTTTATTTACTGAGTGTCTTCTATGTGCAAAGGCATTGTGCCAAGATATAAGGACAAAACACAAAAGTATCAGATATGAATAAAACATGACTTGTTCCATTAGAAGGCAAGGTCCTTCAAATAAGAATCTATTTTTTTTTTGCATCTTTCTTCCTTTTTTTGTATCTCTAGCATTTATCACAGTAATTGGCACATAGAAATAATATATGTTGACTTTACTCCAGACCAGGTGTGAATTCATAAGGAACAGATCTAGAAAAAAAAAACCCTGGTTTCAGCAGCACCTGGCCCTCTTTGCAAATTATATGACTAAATAATTTCAGTGAAGATCACAAAATGGTCAAGAAAGCTGACTTCTCAGGAAGCCTTAAAGCTGGAGGGCCAGATTTCAGGCAGGACCACTGGACAGAAGAGATACTTCAAGAAAGCTTCTGGCTACAGGAAAACAAGTTTGTTTGTACCATACTCTGGCACAGGAACAAGAATCTTGTGGCAAAGAATATGTTAGAAGAGTCAGCTCCAAATATATCTCACATTTCTTTGTTTTTTTTTTAAGTTGCTATAAATGAAGGGTCCCTAACTTAGGATCTATGAATTTGTTAAACACAGATAAGGAAGGAAGGAAGGAAGGAAGGAAGGAAGGAAGGAAGGAAGGAAGGACAGATGGATGGGAGGATGGAAGGAAGGATGGATGGAAGGATAGAAGGAACGATGGATGGAAAGATAGAAAGAAGGATGGGTGGAAGGATGGGAGGAAGGATGGATGGAAGGAAGGAAGAAAGGAAGGAAGGAAGGAAGGAGGAAAGAGAAAGAAAGAAAGAAAGAAAGAAAGAAAGAAAGAAAGAAAGAAAGA
>JAJPUD010001602.1:26401-92329 GCA_023553655.1 Myrmecobius fasciatus
ATTTAAAAATACAATTTTGAAAAGGATTCCCTAGATGTTACTGTAAGTGTATAGAGCACCCAAAAATGTTAAGAACCTTTCCTATAAACATGATCTTGTTCATTCTTATTCATGCATAGAAGAGTTTGATTTATATTTATGCTGATATTTTATTAAAAAGTCAGTCTTCATAGAAAGAGATTGAAACATGATCATCAATAATTTCCATTCCATGTCTTCAGAAGGGAACCTTGATTCCCCTGAGAATCAAGATGGTCCTATGATCAGGGCACTCAAACCCAGGGAGTATATAGTTTGTAAATGTTTTGTACTGAATTATTTATGGATGTGTTATTTATCTCTTAGGTGGATGTAATCTGCATGTACCAAGAACTATTTCTTATATTCCTATACCTACAAACACAGATATATACATGTAAACACAAATATACATGCATGATATCACAAAATAGATTGATAGATATGAATAGAGAGATAATAGGCTACTACTGCCCTTCTCATGTTCCTCAATACTAAGCAAGTTGTCATAAACTAAAAGAGCATCAATTAAGGCTTGTTGACATATTTATGATTCCTATGACCAGGATACCAATTGCATTGTATCACCAAGAATCACCCTACCAATGGACTGAGTTTCTACTATTTCTTTCACTAGCAGGTCTCAAAACCTCCCTACCACAACCATTGCTAAATTGCCACTAAGACCAAATCAGAATTTACCTTCTATACATTCTAATCTTTCAGGACTTGCTTTTTTAAGTGACAACAAATGAATAGGATAGACTAATCAGTTGCAGAATGTTAATAGTATGTAATAGAATTGATATGAACACTCAAAAATAGAATCTTAGAACCTGATGGTGCCCCAGGGGATAACAAGCCTAAGATCCCCCTCTACAATATGTCCAAAAAGTCACAATTCCATTTTTCCATAGAGACCTCAAAGACCAACACAGACAGAATGTCAAAACTGGACAGGAACTCAAAGATCATAATCTAGACCAATCCACACATGAGCAAGAATTTCTTTCTTCATTATCCTAGTCAAGAGGTCTTATAGTCTTTTCTTGTAGAACTCTAATGAGGGGGATCCCATTATGTCCACTTTGGTATTGTTTCAATTGTTAGCAAATGTTTCTTCATAAAGTGAAACAAATCTACCTCCTATTTACTTCTGCCCATTTGACTTGTTTATGTTTTCTGGGACTAGGAAAATCAAGTATAAGCTTTTTTTCCTTATGAAGGCTCTTGGAATACTTCAAATACAGCTAGCTTTTCCCCTTAATTCTTTTATTTTCCAATTGATGATGCTCTTCCTTTTTTTCTGAGGTAATTGGGGTTAAGTGACTTGCCCAGGGTCATACAGCTAGGATGTGTTAAGTGTCTGAGGTCAGATTTGAACTCAGGTCCCCCTAACTTCAGGGCTGGTGCTCTATCCACTTTGACACCTAGCTGTCCCCCTGTTCTTCCAAACTGAATCCAAGCAAATCTATTCTTTGGGTTCTACCATTCAACCAATTCTGAATCTATTTAATTATTCCACTCTCTAATCTATGGAGCAGCTAGGTTTCACAGTGGATAAAGTACTAGGCCTGGAGTCAGAAAATTATTATTTCAAATTTGGTCTCAGACACTCACTAACTGCATTATTCTGGGCAAGTCATTTACCTTGTTTTGCCTCAGTTTCCTCATCTGTAAAATGATCTGGAAAAGGAAATGGCAAAGCACTCCAGTATCTTTTTCAAGAAAATCCCAAATGGGATCATGAAGAGTTAATATATGACTGATAGAAGTGAATAACAACTAGTCTATGTCCTCAGCACTTAGCAATTCTCAGCATGAAGTAGACACAATAAACATAGAGATTTTTATTAATATCATAACTTTTTTAAACTAGAAAAATAGTTTGAAAGACTTTATCAAACATTAGACTGGAATCCAAGGACTCTTAAATATTTCACTTCCTTCCCTAATGTCCCCAAATGACTTATATTCATATATATGTATATAAGTGGTGGTTCTCTCCAATAAACTGTAACCCCTTTGTGGGCAGAGATAATCTCACTTTTGCACATTTATCATCAATAATAAGTATGCAGTAGGAATGTCAAGTGTTTGCTTGCTAGAATCTAAATTTTATCACACAATGTGACTTTCCTTTAAATTCACACTCATTTTTTTCTGTTTGTTTGTTTATTCTTTACCTGTTAAATAGAATTCGAATGAATAAGGCTGTGGTTTCCATTTCTTCTGGGAAACTATGGTTCAAGATGCAAAAGTCATGATCTATAAGATTCCTTCTAGCATTGTATGCTATGAACTCCTTTGAACTAATCTGACACTGCCTCTAAGCTCAGACATTCTAATTTTCTGTTTTTCTATGCATTATGCTCAAGGGTAAAGAACATTGGGTTGTGAATTGAAAGAACATGGACTTAAATCCCAGGTCTGATCTTTATACCTGTGTGGCCTTAGGGAAATGATTTCTCTCTAAGAGATAATTTCCTTCTCAGTAAAATAGGCAGTTTGAGCTAAACTCTCTCCAATGACCCTTACAATTCTAATTCCCTTAACCCGATGATCCTATGTCCAAAAATGGGTATAGAATTCCAGTAAATTTATATTTGTAGCAGCTAGGTGTTACAACACTGAAAGTACTGTTGCATAAAGTACTGGGCCTGGAGTTTGGAACCCCTGAGTTCAAATCTAGCTTCTGAGACTTTTCTAGCTACATCATCTTGGGTCTGTCATTTGAACTTTGCTAGTCTCAGTCAATTGAAGATTGTAATTGAAATCTACCTTTCAAGGGTTTTGTAAGGCTCAAATGAGATAAAATTTGTAGAGCATTTATCTACCAGTATCTGATACAATAATATATAAATGCTTATTTTCTCCTCTCACATCTATAGAAATAAATACATACATACATTTGTGTGTAAATACATATACTATATATATATATGTGCATATGTATACTCACACATAGCATGCATGTATATATATGTGTGTATATATGCATATATACTTCTGTATTTATATATATGTATGTATTTATACATGTATATGCATATAACATGTTTATAAATATATGTTCACATGAGGAAAAAAGTAATAATGAAATCATCATTCTTGCTTTACATAAGCTCTTGTTACCTTTATGAATGGGATAAACTGAGTGAAGACCTCTTATAAGAATGTGGCCTTGATCTATGTCCTAATTGTGACTTGGGACTGCAATAACAGGATGAGCTATAGCTAAAAGCTGCAGGTGTACCATTATTTTAGACAACAAATATTTCCCTCCTATTCCCCTACATACCTTTTCATTAGCATTTAAGTACCTAATATAGTAAAGAGTGTGTTATTCTTTATTTCTGGGCTCTGGGTAAATTAGAATTCCCCAGTCAATGGAAAAAAAGGTTGGGGAGGGGGTGTGGAGGTTTCTGGTTAGAGTCTATATAATCTTGTGTTTTGTAGTTTGCAGTTTGCACTCTTATACTGATACCTTGTGTGTTAGGAGTTGCCTTTTCTCAGGAGATCATAATAATTTTTTTTTTTTGCTTTTCACTTTGAGAGTTTTAATTTGGGTAAGGATCACCGTCTCACACAATTTTAGGGGCTCTTCCAAAATATTTACTGTTCTTGAGGGTTCTCTCCCATCCTGAATCCTTAAGCAGGTGCCCTTCTCTGTTGGTCCTGGGACTCAGTTTGGGTAGTCCTACTTTCATGGGGTAAATTCCCAAAGAGAGACACTTGCAGAAAAAAAAAAAAAAATGAAAGTGGACTAGTGAAGATAGAGGATTAGTTCAACCCAGGAGATAAGCCAGCTGAGAAAAGTTTGGATTCAGTCAAATAAATTGTGCATAATCCAGGGGAGGGGCAGAGAGATCAAGCAGTTAGAGTCCATTGAGAGGACTTTCCCTTTGCCAAGAACTGGTGAGCCTCCAGGATGACTGAGTTTGGGGTTGAGAGAATTTAAGTGGTCAGAGTTCATAAAAGGCTCCTGTTTGGGAAACTATAATCTGTTAGAATCTCTAAGAGTTCTACAATTTTCCTTTGGTAAGATCAGTTGAGTTTTCCATCAAAGAGCACAAGACACAGTGAATCAAAGAACAATCTAAGGAAGTTGACTCTAAAAGCCTATCTAGTGTCCCAAAAGATGGCCCTTTAGAAAGAATTGGGGGCAGTTAGGTGGAGTAGTGGATAGAGCACCAGCCCTGAAGTCAGGAGGACCTGAGTTCAAATCTGGTCTCAGACACTTAACATTCCCTAGCTGTGTGACCCTGGGCAAGTCACTTAATCTCAATTGCCTCAGCAAAAAGCAAAAAAAAAAAAAAAAGAAAGAAAGAATACGGATGAAGTGCTAAAATTTGTAGGGATTAAATACTGTTTTGTCTGACCTGTCAATCCCCTTAGGGGTAGATATAAATTCAAAGGAGCCTTCAATACTCAGTGGCCAGGCATCTAAGGCTTTGGCTCCAGAAGTCCCCTCCTCTGCCTCCACCTCAAGGAGGAACCCAGAACAAGGAGCTTGATTGATTTAGAAAAGCAATTTGTGTTTGTTCATGTGTGAGCCTGTGTTTTGTCTTTTGTGTTTGTCAGCCAAATTACAAAGGAAAAGATCTGGCTGTTTGGGGTTTAAAAGTGCTTGTTTTGTACATAATTGGACTTGTGCAAAGTTTTTAGCTAGAGACAGGAAGGACTAGTTCTGAGATAGGGAAAGCTTTTAACTGCCACACCAAAATCAAAAAAACAAAAACAAAAACAAAAAAACACAACGTATTTCTCTGGACTTAGAACTGGCCAATTTGGATCTGCAAAAATAGTTAATTAAGGTTATATAGCTGCTAACACATTTTAGCAGATTCTGGGTTTTCTGAAACTAATCATTAAGTTGCTTAGCATTGTAGCTCTATCAGCTAACTTGAGTTAGTCTACAGAAAGTCTTTAAAAGGAAAAAAAAAACTATATTCTGGGATTTTCCAAGCTTCTCTCCCTTGGATCTGTCCTTATGGGATCTGTCCTGACTAGGCTGGTGTCCCTGGTTGGCCTGGATTTTTCTGGGATTTGTGCTGGTACCCCAACATCTTCAACATGGCACCTCTGGCATTTCTGGCTGGGGGGTGGAGGGGTGGGCTAGTCACTGGGCCACACACTTGCAGCCAGTTACCTGGGTTCAAAGTTCTCCAACCCTCTTCCTCGGGGTCTTAATGTCTTCCAGTTTCTTAAAGCCCTTCATGCATGTTTCCCTCCCTTGTAAATGGACTTGAAAGAGCAGTTTTCTGCCACCTTAAATTTTGGGGCTATGTTTAAATTAAAATTCTGATTCTGAAATTGTTTGAGATAATTACTATTTAACTAGTTTGTATTAAATTGTGATCTTGTTTATTATGGTATAAAATTTTAGAAATATGAATATATTAATACTGCAGTATTACTACTAGAAGTTTAAATCTGTATTTGATTTAATTTAAGTTTAAAAAATTGTATGAGCTATATTTTAATATTTTGTCAGCCCTGATGGATATGTTATATAAATTTTGCAAAATTTGGTCCAAAATTATTGAAATATTACCTATATTCTGAATCTTAAGGTGTGTCTTGCTTTCCCCCTTTAACAAAGAAGTAAAAAAAGCAAGAAAATTTAGTGAATAGGGATATGTGTAGTTACAAAACAAATTGTATCTGAAATGTGTGTAATATGTTCTAAAGATAAATAAGAAGGGATTGTGGTGTCCCTCTGGAGGAAGGGAGCCTGGCTCCAGAATATTCAAATTAAGTTATACTGAAATGACATCACTGGGGAAATTGAGATGTAGTGAGCCATTTGATAGGATGAGTGGGAGCTTTCCCCTGAGCTCTGCTGTTTTAAGAGGGGTTAGTAGAATAACACTGAAACAAATTATATCTAAGTATGGATTGGTAGACTATTTATTGATAATGGAAGATACTTCTAAGGTTTCATAAGAAATAATGGGGAGGGATTGCAAATTGAGTGACAATTCCATACACCTGGGCATCTGCCCTCATCTGGGAAAGTAGAATGAATAAATCAGATTCTTAAGAAAAGGATTATTAAACTGATATTAGAGACTAAATTGCCTTGGGCAAAATGTTTGCTTATTGCTTTGCTAAAGAATTAGAACTGTCCCCAGAAGTAACCTGAGATTTTCCACATATGAAACTGGTTTATTTTATTTGGGAGGAGAAAGGGGAAGACCCTCTTTTGAAACAAAGGATAAGTTTTTAAGGAGTTGTATATAATTCCTGATCCCTTTTAGTCCTTAGGAAGCAAGGATTGCTGGCCCAGACAACACCTTTGGAGTCTGCAGTTCCAGGAGAATGGATGCTAAATCTTGGAAGAACAGAGTGGAAAGGACCTTACCAGATATTAAACTGCAGTCTGGAGGCTGAGAACACCAGGATTAAAGGTGTTTTTTGTTTCGTAAAGTTTTGTGTGTGTAAAGTTTTTGAACTTTAGGAATGTTAAGAACAATTTATAACCTCTAAAATTGACTTTGCAATTAGGAATGTTTTGGTGGGAGGAGGATTAATTGTGCTTAGAGAAATTTTAACAATATTGATGTTGTACCTGTTATTTATATTTCCAGAAAAGTTTATACGGACTGTTAGATTGGAGGAAGTTGAATTAACAATTTTTTAAGATGAAGAAATTATTAATGTTAATTCTGATCAGGTTCTTTAATGTGAAAGCAGGACACTGTATTTTATAATCTATGTGAGTTTTAATTGGTTGGACTGAATCATTTCAAAGCTGTTCCCATTGTTTATGGAGATTATTATTGAGCATCTTAAAGTAAAATTATTTGTGTAATGTTAAATTTAAAACCTATTTAGATGTGAAGATAAACTGTGAACTTTCTGGGATGAATCTCTTATTGTTATTAATGTAAGATTATAGTCAATACTTCTTTAAGATATGTGATCATTAAGAGCTAAATTCACTTGAAGTTTTGATTAATGATACTTGCTATTTGAGATAAAATCTCTTGGGACTGTGGCTGATATTATTTGATTGTTTGGAGTTTTCAATTCAGGTATGATTGTCTGATGGATCATCAAGAATATGTCGAAAACTATACAGAGGAATGTGATCCCTGAAGTGTTACAGGTGGAGATTAGCATCTGGGCAAAAGTTGGGAGGACAACTTAGACCTTCATTTAAAGTGGGATTCTTTTGATTCAGTTTCCTAGTGGCATTCTTTCCTGATTATTCCTGAGTCTGGTTATAAGGCGCAATTGTTATTGAATATAATTACCAAAAGTCAAACAGAGCTAAGGATGCTTTATCCTGTCATGTATGTACTCTCAGACTGAGGCCTGAAGGACCAGTTTTTTTTTATTATTATTATTATAATCATGTCCTGTTTTTTACTCTTATAGCAAATTTTTATAATCAGAGTAAGTGTTCAGTAGAAACCATGAACATAAATTAAGTAAGTAAAATCTTGCAGTTTCCTCTCTGAAAATGTGTGGTTATTATATCCTAAATAGGTAGGTGAGTATTTGGCTAGTCATCTATCTGTTGGTAGATGCATATGTCTGTCTGTTTCTTTTAGCATTTCTGTTGTTGCTGACTTTCCTGATAGACATCTTTATTTGTGAAATTACCTATTTTAATTACAGGGGACACAAATAGTTGGGATTTAGATGGTTTCAGACGGGAGTTGGGAGTACAGAACCCTGCTGAACAGGTTCATTAAACTCCAGGTCAGAATCAAAATAATTACTAACCAGAAAACAAAGGCACTGAATTTGTTAGCAGACCAGGCACTCCAACTAGAGAAGCAGAACTCCAGCACAGGTTGGTATTAGACTACTTGTTGGGTGAAGAAGGTGGAATTTATGGGAAATTAAATGTTTGCTATGTGAAAATGATGATAATGGACAGGTAATGAAGGAAATTGCCAAAGACATTTGCCCATGTATCATTCCAGACCTCATCACTCACTATTTAATACCTCTTGGTGATCTGGAGGCAACTGGTGGAAACAGGTTCTTTGGGTCCTGCTGATAGCTTTAAGTGGACTCATACTACTCCCTGTCTGGCTCCCCTATGTGATGCATCTTATCCCAAGGGTAGTACAGACATCACTGGCCAGGATGGCAAAGACTGAACAACCTGGAGGGGGAGGTCCAGTTAGACTTGAAGTATTGAAAGGAAAAAACAGAATAAGAGGGATTGGAGACTGAGAACAAGATGGTTGAAGAAACTATCAAGAATGGAGTGAGATCTTCAAAGCTTAATGAATAAAATGAGGGATTGAATGGTATAAAATGAAGACTTCTCATAAGAATGTGGCCTTGACCTATGTCCTAATTGTGACTTGAGACTGCAATAACAAGTTGAGCTGTAGCTAAAAGCTTGAGGTGTTCCATTAATTTAAATAAACAAACATTTCCCTTTTCATTAGCATCTAAGTACCTAGTACAGTAAAGAGTGTGTTATTTTTTTTTCTGGGCTCTGGGTAAATTAGAACTCCCCAGGCTATGGGAGAAAAGAGGGAGGGAGGGAAGAGGAGTTTCTGGTTAGGGTCTATATAATCTTGTGTTTTGCATTTTGCAGTTTGCACTTCTACACTGATACCTTATCTATTGAGACTTGCCCTTTCTTTCGAGATCATAATAAATCTCTTTGCTTTTTACCTTGAGAGTCTCTGATTTTAATTTAGGTAAAATCATTATCCCACACATTTAGGTATAAAAAAAACTTATAATTTTCCAGAATTAAATCACATGAGGAAAAATATGGAAATGGATTTGAAAAGGGTTAATGGACTAGTAAGGAATATCATTACTTATTTGGGTTGTTGGAAAAATGAAATGTTATAGAACTAACGTTTTTCATTCTCCTAAGACAGTGTGTTGTGCTACAGTTCCCCTGTCTCAGTTTTCCTTGATTATTCTGCCTCAATTTCCCTGAATTGTTCTGCCTCGGTAGCAACCCCCCTTCCTGGCCATTGGGACTGACATAATTAGGGCTGCAGAGTTATGGCTACTAGCATTCCAAAGAGTCATAAAACTCCAGATGGCTTATCTCTAATGTTTGGGCATATCTTTCTGATCCCAGACTCAGTGTCTCCTAGCTCTGTATCAGAATTTATGAAATCTAAACTAAAGGCGCCCTAAATTAAATAGTTATCAGTATTAAAAGTTGAAAACTCAGTCATAGGGGTCTAAAAAGGTATCCCTAACCATATGCTGGGGGCTCTCTACTTGGTTTCTGTAGGTAAGTGCTGAGACTCTGATTAAGGAACTGGTAGCATTTGTCTACTAAGAAAAAGTTCTAACCCCTATTCTCTAGTTAAATGAAATTGAGGTTTCTTGACTGATCCTGAAGAAAGCAACTATCCCAGGAGAGATGTCACAATCAGCCCAAAGTGAATTAGAATGAAAACATCAAAAGGCACCAAAAGATCTGAAATGAAAGAGCAATGAGTTGAATTGTTCTACACATATTTTCCTATATATGGACCCATATTGCTTGATTCTTACACATGCTCATTCTGCCCAATGAGTGCATATATATTTGTAGGTGTGTGTGATAGATTAAGTAGGGGAATGTCCTATTGCAAGTTTCTTGTTAGTATATTTCTTTAAGTGCCTCCATTTTGAAATCATTTCATCCTCTGGCAGGAAAAAAAAAGGTAAACATATTTATAGTGGCTTCTATTAAATTTTGAGTACATGTAGGCTCACAGAGCTCCTTGAACTTGTAGTAGCTATTCTGGGTTGCCCCTCTGTGAGAAAGGGAAACCTTAGGTACTTCATAACTAAATGGTTTCTTTTTTGTAGTGAAATGAACTTAAAAAAAAAGAAAAGAAAAGAAAAGGAAGGAGAAAGAGGAAGAAGAGGAAGAGGAAAAGAAAGAAGAGGAGGAGGAGGAACAAGGGAAAGAAGAGGAAGTTAAGGAAGAACAAGAAAAGGAAGAAAAATGAAAAAGGAAGAAAAGAGCAGAAGAAAAGGAAAAAGGAATAAAATAGAAATAAAAGAAAAAGAAGATTAGAAAAAGAAAGGAAGAAAGAAAAGAGGAAGAAGAAAAAGGAGGAGAGGACAAGAAGGAGGAGAACATGAGGTGGGAGAAGAGAAGGAATATTTTTATGTGTGCAAGAAATTTATTTTAACTCAACAAGAAACAATTTGTATTTCACAAAAGTGCAGGGATTTTGTAGTACAAGGCCCACATGTCATATTAGCTTCTCTAACCTTGTTCTACTTTCCAGTGAATTGCGTAATAAACTTTTTTATACTGTACTATAAAAACCACAAAGCAGTAATACCTCAGGCCTCCAGAACAACCTTGTGGAAGGAAGAGGGTCAGCTTTACTTAAATGACTGGCTTCTTGTTTTTCTTCATTATGCAAAATGAGGACAATGCAAAACCCTGCCTCTAGTAGAAATCAGACATTGCTCCAATCCAGGGCCCCAATTTTTGCTTTATAATGAGAAAATGAAGACCTGAAAGTCTCATTTAGCAGTGTTGTATTGTGTCTAATTACTACAAAATCATTCTAGTTGAGTGTATTATTGTAATCTAAATTTTTTTTCTCTTTTAAGAAAAAAAAAAAAGACTGACTCTAAAAAGTTGGAGGGGACATTGGCAACCATCCAGTCCAGCCCATTCTTTGGGGAAAAAAAAATCCTTTCTACCCTAAATTCAACAAGTCATCCAGCCAGACTTTGCTTGGATATGTCTATTGAGGGAAATCCCATCCCTTCAGGAAGCAGCCCACTTGGGAACTGCTCCAAATTTTTGGAAAAAATTTTAACCCTTTCACAATGAACAAAAATTCTATAATAATTCTACTCAGTGCTCCTAAATCTGCCCTTTGGGGTAAAAGAGAATGAAGGAATTCCTCTTTTTGAACTGGTAAAAAGTTTTTCCTTATCTCAATTCTGAATCTGAGGAAATTTAAGGAAAATTAATATTTCTTTCTTGTCTTTGTATTCTCAGTGCCTAAAGTAGGTGCTAAATAAATGCTTTTTATGTGATTTACACCCATTGTTCCTCCAACTGCCTTCTGATATTAAGCTGAACAAATCTAATTTTCTAGGAATAGCCTTTCAAATACTTTATAAATCTCTTACTAAGTAGTATTAAGAGTATTCTATTGGACCAAGATAGTCACAAAGACCCCTTCTAACCGAAAATATGCCTCTGTGAGTGAAGGCATTTACTTAGAAACAACCCCCTTTTTCCCTCTCCCTCCCCCCTTTTTCCAACAAGTCCCTGAAGAGTCAGTATTCTGGATTGTGAACTGCTTGGAGGGATCAGTTTTCTAAGGACTTCAACTCTAAGGAAAAGGCCCTTTGTGCCAGTGGATAGCAAATATCACCAATGAATCCACTGTGTAGGTGGCAGACTGTGTCTCTCCCACTGCCACTACCACACATGTGCAAGGATTCTGTTCCAGGAAACCACATGGAGTGCTGAGGGGGCTGTTGCATGCTATGATCACAACTTTTGCCAGGTGGCAGGAATGGGTTCTACTTAGATCTCCAGCCCCTGTCCTACCCACAGTTCCTCACCTCCTTCTTACTCTATGATGAACCACAGAATGATTCAGCATCCTACACTCTGTGGGGAGAAAGAAATCTCCCTCTCCCTCTCCCTTTTCCTCCCTCCCTCTATCTCTTCATTCTTATAACATTCAGCTAATAAGTAATTCCTATTTTGTTATTCACCAGCCAGCAGAAGTTAGAATCTTGATCATAGAAAAGTCAGAATCCAATCAAGACCCACTAAGCCCTGAGGCTCCATACAGGATAGTAACCTCTACTCCTTTTCCTATATTTTATTCACCAAGGTTTGTGTTTGATTCAATCAATTCTCTAGCTGTGGAATTCTCAGTCTCATATTCAGAATCACAGAATCTGAGAGTTGGAAGACACCTCCAAGGCTAGCTAGTAAAGCCAGAGGAATCCCCTCTATGATACTCTAGATAAGTCACTGCTGACATTTTGATTGAAGAACTGAAAGGAAAGAAGGATAAAAAGAATAACTCCATATATATATATATATATGTATATATATATATATGTGTGTGTGTGTGTGTGTGTGTGTGTGTGTGTGTATGTGTGTGTATGTATATATAGATAATATATGTGTACGTATATTATCTCTCTATATATAATTTCTGCACATAAAAAGGATAAGAATAACTCCATATGTGTATATATATACATATATATATATATATTTGCGCATCTTAATTTTTTTTCAAAATCTGATGAATATCCAGGCAGAAAAAGCTTCCCTCTCATTTAGTTTTATTTAACCATAATAAAGTTTTAGTCAGAAATGTACATAGAAAATTTTCAAGCAAAGCAGTTTTCATACTCTAAAAGTGGTCCAATGGTTAACATTGGAGAGCCAATGCACTGAAATGTGTAATGGAGTTTGTTGCATGCCCAATTCACCTAAAATGGAGGCACTTGTGTATGAGATGTTGAAACCTCATTTGCAGGACAAAGAAGAACTGGGAATGTAAGGGACCTTTTTTATTGCTTGGCCACATAACTATGTGTTTGGGACATTTTTGTTGATATTATAGCCAAAATGCCTGCAATCTTTAAAAATTCCTGACTAGTATTATCCCTCTGTTTCTGGTGGAATCCATAGATGTATTTGTTAATTGCAGGGGACACCAGGCTATTGATGAGGTCTTTAATGTTAGGTGTGATTAGCAGAGGAATTGATAAATTAATTCCTTAGTCAAACAGGAAGAAGGTTCTGATGTGGAGATCAGTTTAGTTCCTTAGTTCCATCCTCTAAAGGAAATCCAGTCAAAAATCCAAGTAATACCAAGACTCTGAGGCTAAAATTTCCCTAAAAAACAATTTAAGGTCCTAATCCCATTATACTTCTCATTCCCACTTCTCTTCCTTACAGCTAACTAACTCTTTTAGGGTACTGAGTCCTTTTCAGGATTTAGCCTACCAGCTAAGAACATGCCCCACCCTCATGGGGTGCTTCCTTTTAATTGGATAATCTTGACTTCCACTGAGGAACCTGTCTTTCATATGCTCTACCTCTCTATTTCATATCTACCATTGCTAGTGTCCCATTGTATCCCTTCTTTTGTCTGTAACTTATTCCCCTAAATAACTCTATCTTTTGCCAAAGAGACTGGCTATTGTGAATTCTTCACATGACTGAACCCCAACTTTTGGTGCCTTCCATCTTTTGGTGACAAACCCACGTCATAGCTCACTTCACAATAAGTTCCTTTTCTCTTAGGTCATGTGATACCAAGAAATTTGAAGATTTGATCCACTTCATTTTTTTTTTCATTCAGTTTGAGGTACTAGTAAACTAAGTTATAGTGATCTGGGAGTCCAAGATTCTAGGCTGGATGTTGTAGCCAGTCCACCAAAGAAGTCCTGAGGATCCAGGGTTTTGGAAACACAAGTCTAAGAGAAATTTGAATTTGATAGAACTAATGCTACATAGGAATTGAGCTAAGCTGTGAACTTGATCTCCCTCTTATAGGGCCTAAGGGAAAGTTGAAAGAAATATCCTTATAGGGAAAGAAAGAATGTATCTTGCCAATGTTAGAAGCATCATGTGTATATTTGTTCTCACTTTATCTTAGGTACTTAGGAGATACTTAGACTCCCTCCAAAATTGAGGGAAATAATTGGCGAGGGCTCTAGCCAATGGCAGAGAAGACAGACCCTCCTCCCTAAACCAACATTCTAGTACTTCTACAGATTCCTAGGGGAGGAATGGAAATATAACAGATCTGCTCTTAATAGGTAGGGGCCAGATGTCTCCCATGTTACACTTAATCTCAGACATCCCTTCAAATTTTAATATGCTATCTTCCTTTGCAAAATGTGTCAATAGGTCTTGGTGATGATGACTTTCAAGTAAGAAAATTCAAGGGAAAATATTGTTTTTAGGGTTTTTTCAAACAAAAACTATATTCTTCAAACTCCTTGATGGTAGATTGGGGAGAAGATTTAATTACTATACAATTCTTTCCTTCCATCAACTCCCCAATGTACTTTCTTCTCATTCTCACTTTGTGTTCCTTCATGATTCTGCTGTGATGTTATCTCATTCATGAAGGCTTCCTAAATTCCCCCAGGTTATAATGCTCTCCCATTCCTTAAATAACCTGGCATTACTACATGAACTTTGTATCTGTAATATTTTCCACCTGGTCAAATGTAAACTCCTTGAGGGAAAATACTATTTTTGTTCTTAACTTTTTACTTTTGAAATTTTCAATATATGAAACATAGCATACATTTGTTGAATATAAATTCCTTCAGTTTTTTTGGATGGCAATGATGAGCAATGATGGTAAGAACAGAAAGTTCTATGAGTAAAAAATTTTAAAAAGGCATAGCAGCAGCAGCAGCAGCAGTAGTAGCAATAGTGGTAGTGGTGGTGATGGTGATGGTAGTGATAGTAGTAGTAATAGTAGTAGTAGTAGAAGAAGAAGAAGTAGTAGGAAAAGTAGCAGCAAAAGCAGCAGCAGCAACATATTTGTAAGTGCTTTCAGCTTTTAAGAATAGCACTTTTAGCAAAATAACTACATGAGATAGTACCATAATTATTACCCCCATTTTACAAAGAAAAGAACTGAGACTTAGAGGGATAAAGTGAATTGCTCAATTTCCCAAAACTCATAGATATCAAATCAAGAGATTTGAACCAATTTCATAATACTCTGAGTTTAGTCTCTGTTTCTAGAAGGATGAAAACATATCTTCAAGGAGTGGGCAATGGAAAAAAGTAGAGCATGTCCTTATGTTTCCTAGGATACAGAACCAGTGTGACTGAGCCAAGAGGCAAGAATAGGCTATGTGTGAAATATGGAGTAAGAGAAACATCTCAGATGATGAGTAAATTCCATATCTGCATATTATATATATATAACCATGTACCCATCTTTGTATCCAACATATGCAAATGAGCAAATTAATAGTTTAGATGATGATACCTCTACTTGTATGAATTGTCACATCAAAAGTTATTTTATTAAACTTACAAGAGTAATACATTTTCCTCTGATTCCCTTATTGGTGCCCTATTATTGTAAATGCATTTTAAATGTTCACCTATCTCTATCTCCTTCACCTCTATCATAATCTAATGATGTGTCATAGTTTGAAAGTGACCTAGGTTCTCAAAGTCTAGGGGAACTCTAAAATATTCTATAAATCTGGAAAAGCTGTGAGACTATATGTCTGCCATCTGAAAACCAGTCCAGTGAAGTTTGGAGAAACTCAGAATCTAAATGACCAGAAGTTAAGGCTTCAATATCTCCAAAGTCAAAAGAAGTTCACTGATAGAGCAATATCCACAATGATGAAGTTATATATATATATATATGAATTATTAAAAATTTGTCTTTTCTATCAATGTTTCATAGTGGCATGAAGGTGACCCAGGGTTCTTGATGATTCAAGCTATTTCAGGACCAATCATATTAGAAAAGTCACAAGTACAGATTTTATGATGATGGACTATTATGTGAGGACCAGACCTTCCGTGCTCAGAGAGCATCATCGGAAAGTTGGCCAATAGGAGATGATTTTTTTTAAGTCCTAACAAATAATAAATTCTATCTATCAAAGTGTAGAGGAGTTGTTCTCCTGACCCATCTCCTTATATCTCTCCTGCCTTCTCTCTTCTCCTCCATCTCTCTTCTTGTTGCCTTCTCCACTTTTAACTCCTGCCCTTTCTTTTTCTCTTCCTTGTGTTCTCTCCTTTTGTTCCTCTCACTGCCTCCCTTCCTCTCACTGCACTCTCCTTTTCTCCCTCTCATTTCTCTTTCCTCAATTATGCATGTGTCCCATAGGACAAATCATCATACTCTTTGTAAGTTGATGAAAAATGGGCTAGAATATGAGTTGTATGATAGCAGAACCAATATTCTGACATACAGGGATGATCTAACCATCATTGCTGACACCTCAGATCCTCTTGCTAAAATATGGAACGATATGAGTAAGGCTGCCATGAGGAAGCATTGTATTTTAATGAGGTAAAATGTGTGTATTTTTTGAATGATTCCCCCAAAAGGGGAGGACTCTGTCTAGTTTCAAGTTCAAAATCAAAAGATTTTCATGATGTTGGACCAAAATACATGTCTCTGTCTTGGAATCCCAAAGGAGTGCCACTCAACCAATTTGGCCAGTGTTGCTATAATCACCTTAGAGAGAGATCAAAATTAACACCCTGGCACATAACTAGATGTTTTTATTTTACCCTATGTCTTTTTTTTCATCTTAAGAAGAGTATAGACCCTCAGAGTATCTATCCTCAGTCCCTGGATAGAACAATCAAAAGGAATGATAAGAGATAACTGCATCCCTCTCTCAATGAGCCAACTTTGAATGTATATTTATATCTTTCATGTAAAATGGGAAGAGTGAATTTTTCTGGTTGTTGTGGTGGTGGATATTGGGCAGATGTTTCATGATATGACACTACTGAGATAGAGACATTTGACTTATATGGTGATATTTGACTTTCATGTTATCTAACCCAAAACACATTTAAAATATATCTAATATTCATAACACACTGACTATGAGAGAGTCCAAAGATAAATGAAAACAGTCCCTGTCCACAAGAAGCCTAACTTTCATTGAGGAAATCCATTATATACGTAAATAAACATATACAAGCTTATTTGGGGAAGAAGTGAATATTAATTACTTGAAGGAATAAAAAAAAAACAGGTTTCCTTTATGGAATGATGTGTGAACTAAGTCTTGAAGGAAACTAGAGATTCTAAAAAGCTGATGGAAAATGGGGAAACATTTTAGGTATAGAAGACAGGCTGTTTAGAAACATGGAGATAAGAGTTGGAATATGTTTGGAGAGAAGGAACTAGGCCCTTTTGGCTAGAATAAAGAAGGGGGAATAATATAAAATATGCCTGAAGGGTAGAGAGAAGCCAGATTTTGATGGTTTATTAAATGCCAACTTGAAAAGTTTGCATTATCATATTACTATGTGGAAAACCCAGGTCAAGGCCTGGAGCTGATGCTTCTTGAATTTTGGGACACTTCCTAGAGCTATTCTAAGTCTGTGATGAAAATAGTATCACTACCACTACCACCACCACTACAAACCAACAGTTTATGATGTTAGCTAATCCAATCCAATAAACATTTATTAAGTGCCTACTTGGAAAAAGAAATGGCAAACCACCCTACTATCTTTGCCAAGAAAACCCCAAATGAGTCATGAAGAGCTGGCATGGCTGAAATGACTGATCAACAAGTGCCTACTATGTGCCAGGCTCTGTGTTAAGCACTAGGGATACAATTAATAAAAAGGCAGCCACATTTATGTCTTGATTTATGACTATTAAAGCTCTTTTGAATAAACTGCTTTCTTTGAGCCTTTCAACGGTTTAGTCAATCAGGCAAGACAAAAAGTGGAGTATTTCTTCCCACATTATTTTTGCATAAACTCAGAGAGTGACTTTCCCTACATGTGGCAAGACCAGAACCTAGCCTTGTCTGACCTCCCCAGCTGATATCAAGTTTGTCCCACTCAAATTCTACCACAAATTTTTCCCTTCCCATCTCATTGGACTATAAATTCCTTGAGTGCAAGGACAGTGTTCCTAAATGTATGTCCCCGTGCCGGGCATAGTGCTTGGCAATTTCTAAATGTTTAATACATATTTGTCTGCCTGAAGGTCTTCATTTCTCCTGAACCTTGCCTTTAATCATCTATATGAGAAAAGCACCTCATTTTGTTTTCTTTCTTTATGACAGTTTGTGAATAAAGTGAATTCTTTTTATGATTCATATCAGAGGGATGGAGAGGGGGCCTGGAGAGAAATCTATCTTTTGACATTTAAGATGCTTGCTAAAATTAGAGAACATTTAGCAATCCTGTTGAACAATGAAACAAGGCCACAAATAATCATCCATGTTTTAAATAGCTCAGTTCTGGCTTCCTGCTGACCACCTGAGTTGAGAGTAGAGTAATGCAAACTAAGAGTGTAAATAAAGAGGAATAAGAAACCTGGCTTGATCACAAATAACATATTGAGAGACTTGCCACATCTAATTCAAGAGCCTCCCCCCCCCCCCCGGGGTTTCAGAACACTTTAAAATCTAAAGTATATTCAGATTTCACCACACTAAATTAGACATTCAGATCAATTGATCAACCACAAGGCATGATTCGGTGCACTGTAGGTCAGAGCTGCTTCTGTACCCCTTCCTGAGGCTTTCTGATATTTGAAACTGATGTAAAAACAGGATTAAAGCCCATCATCATAGCTTCCTTCTCTGCAGGGTATGTGCAGAGAAACTTCCTCCCACCCTCCGCTTCTGCTCAGGAACTAGCAATTTGCCTGGTTTAGCACAGAGCGCACTCAGGACAAATCACATGAAATATGCCCTCAACGTGGAACACTGATCTGCTGTGGATGGAAAACCCGTGATACCAAAAGGTTGCTGCTAGAGAGAGGTAGGGACAATCTTGCTTTAGTACACTGAGAAGGGGAGGAAAAAGTTACCTAGTTTTTTTGTTTGTTTGTTTGTTTTAACTAATATTTTCCTGTTTCCTGGGTGATAATCCCTGTAGTTTCCCCTGCTGAAGGACTGGGAATGCTTTTGCACTCTCTCAATTTGGCCCCATGAAAGCAGAATTCTGAGTGCCCAGCCTAAATTATGGTACAGATGAGCTATTACACACTAATCCAGACAGACAGAAGAGAGACTCTAACTCCTCTCCACCCACCTGCACTGCTATCTAGTGCTTTCCCAGTCTTATGTACATGTCCAGGTAAGGGACAAGGCAGCTGCCAAAAGAAAAAGAGAATCAGATTTAGAAGTAATGTTGTTGTTGTTCAGTCATTGCAGAGTCAGCTCTGACTCTTGATGATCCCATTTGGGTTTTCCTTGGTAAATAAATGGAGGTGGTTCCAAAACCTTCTCCAGCTCATTTTTACAAATGAGGAAAACTGAGAGTTAAATGATTTGCTCAGGATCACTTAGATAGTAATTGTCTGAGGATACATTGGAACTCAGGTCTTGCTACCTTCAGGCCTGTACCACCTAGCTGGAATGGACCTCAAAAAATCATCTTGTTCCAAAGTCTTTTTATAGCTGAGAAAAGTGCATGGCACAAAGTGTTGCAAATTGGTCATGGTTATATAGAGTTAAAGGTCAAAATGAGAATTCAAACCCAGAACCTGTGATACCAACATCAGGATATTTTTACGCTGTAGTGAGAGGCCTTCTTGAGCTGGAAGTCCCTTGTTGTTATAGAGAAGGTATTTTGAAAATCAGCATTTTCTTGGGAAAAGGACAGAACTGAGATTCAGGAGAGCCAGTTCTGGTTTTCTTCAAGGTTCAGTAGAATCTTACTTTCTACAGAAGATTTTTCCTAGTGGCCCTGTCTTCCTCCCTTCCTCTTATGAAATTATTATCCATCTACTCTGTATATAACAAGTACCCACATAGCATATTTATTGAAAAGCTGTCTCCTCCATTAGAAGGGGGATATCTGGAGGGCAGGGGCTCTGTTTTTGCTTTGTACCTGTGGCACTTAGCTCAGTGCCTGGCACAAAGTAAGTACTTACTTTGTTTCCTGAGTAAATAATGCAGATTTTCTATTCACTCACTTTGTCATCTTGATTAAATCTTATTGGGCATCAGTTGTTTCTGTGTCTAAATAGGATAAAAGAACTACCTTACATCAGAGCCTCTTAATCTTTGATTTATATCCTTATTTAAAAATACTACTTCAAGGGGCAGCTAGGTGGCGCAGTGGTTAGAGCACCAGCCCTGAAGTCAGGAGGACCTGACTTCAAATCTGGTCTCAGACACTTCCTAGCTGTGTGACCCTGGGCAAGTCACTTAACCCCAATTGCCTCAGCAAAAAAAGAAAAAAAATACTACTTCAATAGCTTTGTTTTTTTTTTTTTAATTTTATTTTGTTTGGGGCAATCATTCATTTTATTCATTGAAAAATGTTATCCCAAGGAATTTATAGGATTCACCAGACTGCTAGAGGGTTCTCTGATATACAAATAAAGTTTGATTCCCAACTAGATTCCTAATACCACTTCTAAATGTACTATCTATGAATCATGATGAGAATTTTAGATAAAGGGGTTATGAATTTAAATTGAAGAAGCAAACATTTTCAGAAATAGCCAATGAGGGAATTTGGTTGGCTGGACAACATATTGAGGGATGTAAGTGCTTTAAAAAAAATTGCTCAAGGTGGATAGCAACATGGATTATTTATTCATTATAATGCATATAAATAACTATTTAAGATATAAAATTATTAAATATTAAAAATTATATTTAAAAATGTAACTTGAAAAAATTTTAAAGTAAAATAGAAGACAATAGATGCTTTTGTTTCCAAAAGATATACACAGCATTAAGATAACAGATGGCAAGAGAGCCTGCAATACATACTGAAAGTCTTAATAAAATAAGATGGTAACATTTTGTGTTCAAAATTAATGAGCAGTAAAAAGTCAGATTTTTCCACTTACAATTGGAGCAGATAGGTACTGGATAAAAATCCTTCTCAAAAACTGCTCATAACCCAGTTAGCTTTCTTTATGGCATGTAAACTTACAATTGAATTTTGACTCTAATGCAGTCAAGTAAATTAAACACTCATGATCCTCAGAGAAAAATCATAAAATTTCAGTTACAGAAAATTTGAAATCCTTAACTTTAAGACATTTGTCTTAAATCCCAAGACATTAGAACAAAGTCATTGGGCTCAAGTGGGACACATTGTGCAATTAATTTGAAGTTTAGTAAGGGAGTAAGGGAACATTAATTTATACTAGTATTTTCCCAGAGTGGAAATATAAGGTCTATATAATACATTATTTCCATATCACTAGGCTGAAATCAGTGGGTCATTCTCAAATGACTGTTAGTTAGGGAATTAAAAAAAAAAAAAAACAACTTATAGTATTAGTTTGAACAGCTAGGTGACATAATACACGGAGTTTGGGGACTAGAACGAGGAAAAGTCATCTTTCTGAATTCAAATCTAGCCTCTGACAGATTTGTGACCCTGAAGAAGTAATTTCATCTTGTTTGTCTCAGTTTTTTCATTTGTAAAATGAACTGAAGAAGGAAACCACTTTAATTCTAGGCTAAACATCATGAGTTCTAAACTTAGTCTTCCACATTTGGGAGTTGTTCTATCTAGAACCCTTTTATCTTAATGTACATTTTCATTTTCTAAATCAGTTGAACCTTTAGTTGAAATCTGTTTGTTGGGGACCCTTCTACATTCTTTGGCATTGGTAGCCCCTGCTTCCTTTCCTGAGACTCTTTCTTTTCCTGCTGAAATAGATTCACAAATTCAGTGTTTCTATTTCACACACACACACACACACACACACACACACATACATAGCACAGAGGAATTCCACAGACACTTCTGTCCATTTTCTTCTCTATATTTTGGCTCAGTGTCTCCAAAAGGTGCCCAAGATCTATTGGTGCACTTGAAAAAATAGTCTACCAGCAGCTAGAAAGAGAAAGAGAAATTCAATTTAGAGTAACTATAGATAATGCAAAAAGTTTGGGAGTCTTATCTGTCAAGACAAATTCAGAAACTCTTTTCACACAAATAAAATCAGAACTAAACATTTGGAAAATACCAATTGCTTATGGGTAGGCTAAATTAATATAATAAAAATCACACACACACACAAATACACACAATTAATAATTAAAACAAACTCTGAGGAGCTACCTCATAACTAACAAAATGGCTAATATGACAAAAAAAGGAAAATGATAAATGTCCGAGAAGATGTGGGACAATAGGAACACTAATGCACTGTTGGTTGAATTATAAATTCATCCAAGCATTCTGGAGAACAATTTGGAGCTATGTCCAAAGGATAATCAAACTCTGCGTATCCTTTATTCCAGCAATACCATGACTGGTCTATATCCCAAGGAGATCATAAAAAGTGGAAAGGACTCATATGTATAAAAAAATAGTTATCTTTTGGTGGTGGCAAAGAATTTGAAATTGAGAGCATGCAGATCTATTGGGGAAAGACTAAACAAGTCATGGTATGCTAATGCAAGTTCTCAAAAAATAGTATGGATTTGTTTCAGAGAAGGTAGTGATCTCAATGGATGTTCAATAGTCATATTTCAGAGATGCTGTACTGAGAATTAATAATGTGTGGAGAGACCGGACTAGATGACTTTGAATCTCCATTTATACTGGAAGATTCACAGCCAAGTTGTCTTTGCCTTAAAAACTCCCAAAGCATTTATGATCTTCACCATTATTTTGGCATTTAACAATTATAAGTTACTTTTTACATACTTTGTGTTTACTCAGAAGTGTTCTGGAGACAGTTGAAATGGGAGCCTGGCTTAAATTTTCAATGTGGGCCTTTACACTTGGTAAATAAGTCCTATCAATCAGGATCTGATTTATTGTTTTATTATTTATATATAAACTTAGGTAAGTTATTGAGAAACTGTTAATAATGGCCACTAAAGTTAAAAGTAGCTCCCAAAGTAGGTTCTTAAACATGTACCAGCATTCTCCAGTTTTACTTATCTCTGTAGAGATATTCTATTTTTGTCCCTTAATCTTTTTAATCATGTCAAACTTTGTGATTCGCTTTGGCATTTTCTTGGCAAAGATACTGGAGTAGTTTGTCATTTCCTTCTTCAGCTCATTTTACAGATGAGGAAACTGAGGCAAGCAGGATTGCATAACTTGCTCAGGGTCATATAGCTAGTAAGTGTCTAAGGTAAGATTTGAACTCAGAGAAGGGAGTCTTCCTGAGGTGCTCTATCAACTTCACCACCTAGTTGTATATTAAATTGTATTATTAGAATGTAAACTGCTTGAAGGCAGGTACTGTTTTGTTTTTATCTCCAGAGCTAAGAACAGTATCTTCCACAAAATAGATGATTAATAAATAATTCTATTTTATTGCTTTGAATATCTAATGTCTTTTATTTTTAACTTTTATGTGTGCTTTTTTTCTTCCCAGTTAGAATATAAACTCCTTTAGAGGAGATTATTTATCAGTTTAAGTATTTTAGATTGATAATTTGTTATACTTTGGGATGGGGAGGGATAAAGACTCATTCCTATGCCCAGATAAGGCTTTGTCAACAAAAACTAAGATTCAGTGGATAAAGGTTATAATTTAAGCTTCAGGTATAGTAAGATTTATGGATATTGACAGTGACAGTGATTCCATAGATATGAGGAAGTTCCAGGTGAGAAAACTGCAGACATTTATCTTCTTTCCTAGAGAACTACCTATAGCAAATGAAAATAAGAGACAAATTTAGAGTAACACAGCCAGTATGTCTCAATAGAAGACAGATTTGAGGCTAGCTCCTTGTCTCTCTTTCTTAACTATTTAGAGCTAGTTCAGAAAGTCTAAAATGCCAAGATAAAGTTCTATTTATTTTTCCTATTTGTTTTAAAATATTTTAAGCATAGATACTCTTTCTAATTCTTTCTCTATATATCAGGCATATAAACAGTATATATTAAATGATATATGCCCATTGATTTAGGGAACTATCAATTTTTTCTACTATAAGTAATCATATGCTCTTCAGTTTATAGTTCAAGTTGTTTGAAAGGGTAAGGATCACTCAGGGCCACAAACTTTCTCATGGTCACACAGCTGGTATGTCTCAAAAGTGGTACTTGAATCTTTTTTTAGGTTTAGAAGTCTATTCCTTATGGACTATACCAGGCTGCCTCTCATAATTTTACAAATGAGATGATATTTGATGTAGGTTTTGAAGGAACTCAAGAAAATTACTTTATTGAGAGGGATTTCTATTGCTATAAATCTATACAATCCAAAGGAAGGATGAATTTGCATGAAGGAGTTTCAGTGAATTAATTTTCAAAGCAGTATGAGAAATTCAAAGCCTTCTATTTCTCTCCCAGTCTACTAAGAAGTCACATTGAAACATCATTTTACTGGGATAGACTAATTTTTTAAAACATGGAAAATGTGGTTTGTCAATTTGTGCCACCTTGGTCAAATTCCTTAATGTCTCAGAACATTGGTTTCCCCCTATATAAAATAAAAAGGTCATATTAAATGGCTTTGACGGTCCCTTCTGGCTCCAAATCTATGATCCTGTATCATGAAATCACCAAGACATTGAAGTATTTATTAAGAAGTAAAGCCTCTCATTGGAGATAAGATATTGAATGGTAGTATCAGACCTCTACCTGGGTCCTCCTAATCTAGTGCCCTTTCTACTATATCACTGGCTGTAGTTTTGATGATTTTGCATATAACTTAATTCAGTTGAATTACATAGGTCAGTGCTAAAATAGCAGCTTCCAAATAATGACAGCTTGGCATACTAGTGCCATATTTATAATATTTATTCCTTTGATCTTGTATCCAGAAGGCATGGGTAAATCTTCTCCAAGGTGTCATGAATAAGTTGATTCTTTTTCTACCCACTTCTACTTCTCTCTCACAAGACATCTGCTATTACATACAGAAGATATGTCACTACAAACAGTTGCCTTGTTGGGAAAGTCAGAGATTGACTTTTGTCAGTGTTTCCATGCATAACTGAAGTCAAGTCCCAGAAAACAGAATAGTAAGGGTAGGAGCTATGTATGCTATTCACCTTGTAGGTTACTTTATGGGTCCTCCTTATGGAGAGTAAGGAAAAACAACAGTTCAATTCCAACATGACTTAATGTTATTTAGTTTTATTTTATCCTGTCATATTTGAGAACAAGACTTTTGAGGTTAGGGACTTAACAATGAATAATAGTTCCCATTTCTATAACTTTCCAAATATGATTTCTCCCATTTTACCAGTAAGGCAGATACATGGCACAATCGATATAGTTCCATGACTGGAGTCTGAAAAGCTTTGAGTGAATTTAAATCTGGCCTTAAATACTTACTAGCTATGTGACTCTGGACAAGTTATTTAACTCTGTTTGCCTCATCTGTAAAATGACCTGGAGAAGGAAATGGCAGATCACTACAGTATCTTCGCCTGTCGAAAAGAGTTGAACATAACTAAAACAACTCAGCAACAACAAGAAAAACCAGTAGGGGAACTGAGGCTTAGAAAAAATAGTTACCTTTCTATAGCCTTCATAGCTGGGGAGCCAAGAGTCACAGAACTTCTGACTAACATACCCCACTGGACTCTGCTATTTTCCATGTAGAATTGATTGAAAGATAATTTGACTAAGGGGTAGGACATCTGGGTTCCAGTGCTAGTCCCACTACTTTAAGAGTTGTCACTTCATCTTAATTGGCCTCTTTCCTAGTCCAAAGGACCAAAGACTCTAGAGAAGATGCTCTTAATGATTTGTTGTTATTGTTTCTTTTTTGTTTCTTTGTTTTGTCTTGTCTGAGACTCCTCTGGCAGTATGGTGAAGCTAGAGTCCTCTGGATAATACTTTTAGAGATCCAGTCAGAGAACAAAACTCCTCCACCCACTTAAGCATCTCTAGTCCAGCTGGGATCCACCCACAGGCTAGGGCAGAAATATAGCCAGAGGCCACAGGATCTGAGAAGGTGTTCTTTAAGTGGGGGCTTTAAGATCCAGATTTCTGCCCTCTACTTGTGGATCATCAATCAAAGAACTTAGATTCAAATCTTGAGTCAGATCCTTACTGCTTAATTGACATAAGTGGTGGTGGTATTCAGTCATTTCAGTTCTTCTGACTCTTCATGACCTCATTTGGGTTTTTCTTATTAGAGATAATGGGATGATTTGCCATTTTCTTCTCCACTTCATTTTACAGGTGAGAAAACAGAGGCAAACTGGATTAAGTGACTTGTCAAGAGGGTCACACTGATGTAGTATAGCTCCTAGGGAGGATATATTGATAACCTTAAGGGAACCCAACTTTGGTAGTGCCACAAACAATGTTGGCTATCAGATAACAATATGTTGGTCAGTAATAACAAAATTTCTGTGACAATATAAGCCAAAGAATTCAATAATGGGGTGTATCAACTCTGCCTCTAAAATCACTCCTCAATTTTACCTCTAAGCTATATAAAATTAGCATATCAGCAACATAAAGCACCAGATCTTTTTAACTTTTTCCTGTAAATTATCTTCTTGCTCCTAGTTGTTTGTTAAATTTTCTTGGAACTTAGCCCAATGTTAGCAGTGTAATAAATTTTTGCCCCTTACCTTGAGGATGAACTGAGTTTGCGAATATTTTTGCCATACTTGCAACACTGACCTGAGGACCCTAACATTGTTGGGATGTCTTATGCCTCAAAAACATGGCTAGGAAGTTTCTAAGACCAGATTTAAACTCAGGAAGTTGTGTCTTCCTCACTCCAGCCCTGACATCATATCCACAATACCACTTACCTGCCCTATTTGACATTAAGCAAATTTTTTAAAGCCTCATTTCTTGGTGTGTGAAATAACAGGTTTGGAAGAGGTGACTTCTAAGATCATTTCTGGTTCTAAATCTATGCTCTAGAATTAGTTTAACAGTAGGATCCAGAACTTGTCAGTAGAGAAGCCTTAAAGGTGACAAAGTCCTCATACTACAATACTGAGAAATGTTTTAGCATAAAAACAAGAATGTTTCCATCCCAAGTGGAAACAGTTAAAACAAAGGGTCAAATTTGTACATTTGGAAGACTAGGAATAAAGTAAATCAACAGGAGGATCTTGATAGCCCAAAGAGCCCAAGGCAATGTGTTATACACTCTGTAACCTGGGAAGTCTGAGAGCTTGTAAACTGGACTTGGGGCTTGTTCAACCACCTGATTTCCATCTGCTACTGTGGATGGTGCTGGCTCAATTCCTAGTCTTTCTGAATTATAAGTAGCTGTGGTAATCATGTTTGTGTCTTTGCTAATGTGAAGGACACTTGATGGGAAAGATTTGCTATTCTCTTCTAATTTTCATTTATGATAGCAGGGAAATAAATATCTAATGCTCCCTTCTACTCAAATCTAGGTTAGTAGATCTAAATGGCTGTCTTTACAGAAGGGGAATTAGTTCTGCTCTGCTTGGACCCAGAAGACCAAAGTAAAAGCTTCTGACTAAGGGAGAAAGCAGCAGACACACAGATTTAAGCTTCATGTACAATTAAAACTTCCTATACATTCCCTTACTAAAGTTAAGTCTTTTAGAATTTTACCAAGAAATGCCTTCCAGAATATGAAAAGGATTGACAAAGAGAGGAGTGGGGATGGATCAGTGAAATAGGTGGTACAGATAGGAAGGGTTAGTTGAAGGAGGAAGCAACAATGGTACAATGTTGAGAACCATCCAGCCCATTAGTCAACCTGGGAGGTAAGAGAAGACAGCTTTTATTCTAGAAAGACTTGCCTGCACCCTTATGGTTGCTGAAATAGGGAAAGTAGTCCAGGATGAAGAAGATGTCTTATGGTAATGGAATGCTTGGTTTGGTGCTAATAAGGTTTGCAATGGCCAAATGCACATCTCAGGGACTCTTTCCAAGGGATTGGGAATTCCACTGAACAATATAATAGAGCAAAGGGTTGAAAATGTCTAGGATGACTGTCTTCATAAGGCAGAGGGGCTGTAGTGTGGACCCTTTAGATAGAAAGCTTACCTCCACCTGAGCCCTCTCCCCCTCAAAAATTATTTTCCAAGGGCAAAAGTTACCCACTCTATGGTAATGCCAGGAAGTTGTAGGTCCCTTCTCACTGAAAATCTTGAATAAAAACTGAATGACCACTTCCTAGGGATTTAATAAAGTGGAATTTTGTTCAGATATAGTAGATTAGAATGGGCCAGCTAGGTGGTACAGTGAATAGAGTATTGAACCTGAAGTTAGGAAGATTCATATTTGCCAAAAAAACTTCAAATGGAGTTATGAAGAATCAGACACAAATGAAATGACTGAAAAATAGCTATAGATTGAATTAAACATAGTCCATGGGCCCTTGAAACTCAGATTCTGACATTTAGAAGAACTCTAAAATGAGCAAGTGATAACTGTCATTATTATTATTATTATTTTGAATTTCAAAGGGTAAGGAATTTGAGTTTTATTCATTGTGGAGGAGGTGGATGAAGCTGAGCACTATGAATTTGGGGAAATATTTGCTCCAGAGCAAAGTAACCTCTGAAACCAAGGAAACATAGCTCTTAGGTTGTGAAAATAGAGCCCCTCAGGCTGCAGATAAGGCTCCAAAACAAATACATTTTCCCACATGAATAAACCTCCTATGACCCTAAGACCAAGCTGGCCTACAAAGCTATAAAAATCCAATCTGTAGTCTCAGAAGCTAAAGTTGATCTTAGCCCTACTGATATTCCTTGATACACTAACACATATCATTTCCTTTCAGTCTACCTACTTATTATAGACATCATCATCAATGCTATTCTCCCTGGGTTTGCATGGAACCCAAGTTGGAAAGTTCCTCTGAGAATGTGTTTCTTATATTATAAAGTGATTCTACTTGAATATTTAACATCAACACATTTGCTGAAATTTCTTGTTCAAATTCTTATGATTCTCTTTAGCTTAATAAAAATGGAGGAAGGAAATTCACAGAGGATTAGGAGGAAGAAGCAAGAAATTGTTGATATGGAAGCTTTATATTGTTTAGTGTTTCTCACTCTGGCAGGTGGGACTCCCCCAAGTAGGGGAATCAAAGAAGTTAACAAAATTAGCATTGCAAAGACCACAGCAATCACTTATGGTGGGAAGGATCCAGGTTTCTAAAATGAATAGATGAAGCAAACAATTTCAAATTTCAAGGATTCCTTAGTTGTCTCCCTCTTCAGGAAAACAACCGCAACCACAAACAAGCAACAAAAAAATCCCTGTATTATCTAATGTGGTATTATTTAATAGAAATAGAACTAGAGGGATAAAAATACATTAGTCAAATGTATTTATTGACTAGCACTTAAATACCTAGCACTTAAATAACCTTTTAAGGTCTGCATAGAGCTTTATACATATTTATTATACATATTCTGACAACAACTCTGAGAGGTGAGTATTATTATTATCCTATTTTACAGAAGAGGAAACTGAGAAAGACAGAGATTAAGTGATTTATTCAGAGTCCCTCTGCTTGAATCTGGGTCTATTCTAATTCCAGTTTTAGCATTTTATCCACTGTACCATGTGGCTGCCCTGTGAATTAGTAACCTCAGAGGCATTTTCATCTAATCTATACCTGAGCAGGAATCTTGTATACAATCTTTTTGACACGAAGTTAAGCCTTTGCTTAACTCTGACAAAGTAATGGTTCACAAAAGACATTTGTAATCTCATTCAGTCATTTCAGTCATGAGTCACTCTTCATGAACCCATTTGGAGTTTTCTTGGCAGATTTACTGGAGTGGTTTTCCATTCCCTTGCTTAGCTCATTTTACAGATGAGGAAACTGAGGCAAATAGGGTTAAGCAACTTGTCCAAGATCATATAGGAACAAGTGTCCAAGGTCAAATTTAAATTTAGGAAAGTGCTTATTTAGTTTAACCCTAAGGACCAATTATTTTTTAAGAGGTTTGATGACTCCTTTTAATTCTACAGTGTTCAACCAGGACCTGCATAAGCACTTAATAATTTTTATTTACTGACATAGCTAGTAAGTATTTAAGATTAAATTTGAAGTCATGTTTCCATGATTAGGGCCCAGTGCTTTATCCATTGCACTGTCAATTTAGTCAGTTCTGTCATCATCTTCTGTCTTTGTGCTTTGCTTATATTGTTCTATGTAAGTGGAAGGTCCTCTCTCCTTTTTTTGGCTGTTGAATTCATATCTATTCTTGTTTTTTAATTAAAGCTTTTTATTTTCAAAACTTATACATAGATAATTTTCACCATTCACCTTTGTAAAACCTTGTGTTCCAATTTTTTTTCCTTCCCTTCCTTTCAACTTCTCCCCTAAATGGCAAGTAATTTAACTAATTCAAGTGCAATTCTTCTATGCACATTTCCACAATTATCATGGTGCACCAAAAAAAAAAATCAGATTAAAAAAGAGAAAAAAGGAAAAGGAAAACAAAATGAAAGCAAACAAAAATTTTAAAAGGTGAAAATACTATGTTGTGTTCCACACTCAGTCCCCACAGTCCTCTCTCTGGGTGCAGATGGCTCTCTTCAGCAAGGACCAATTCTTCTAGGAAACCAATTTTATTGAAATATTGTAATCAATAATTTTTAAAAAGCTTCCAATCCCCAGAATGTCTTACTCTATTTCCAGACAACAAGCTCATACCCTGTAAAAGAACACTGTAAAGTGTTTTTCCCTCACAACAACTCTGTCCTAAGATAACATGTGTTATTATCACAGATGAAATTAAAAGTAACACAGTTTTGTTGTTAGGAGGTTTCAGATCTTGGAGTTCTTACTCTGAAAATAGTCTTTTTGTCCCCCCAAATGCTATACTTCCCAAAGCTTTCTTTATACAATTAGTAGAAAGCCTTTAGTGGCTTCTTGGAGCCAAAGGAAGCAAATTCACACATCTTATTATAGCACAAAATCTGGTCTTGAACTGCTTTTCTAGACAATGTCCTACTCTGTATATATGAATTAATCTACTTAATGTTTCAACAGCTGGGTGGTTTAGTGGATATTGTGCCAGAGTGTCATTCTGAAGTAAGGAAAATTCATCTTCCCAAGTTCAAATCTGGTTTCAGATTCTTACTAGCTGTTTGAACTTGGGCAAGTCATTTAATCCTGTTTGCCTCAGTTTCTTTATCTATAAAATCAGCTGGAGAAGTAAATGACAAATCACTCAAGTATCTTTGCCAAGCAACCCTCAAAAGAGGTCACAATGAGTTGGACACTGCTGAAATTACTTACCCAAAACAACTATTTAATGTTTACAAACACACTGATCTATTTTTATTCAATGCCTTTGATCATACTGTTCCCCAATCTGGAATGGCCCCACTTCTAATTAAATCTTTGTTGTTGTTGTTCACTTTTTGTGACCCTATGGGACTATACTATCCATGATATTTTCTTGGCAAAAATATTGTAATGATTTGCCATTTCCTTCTCCATTGGATTAAGGTAAATTTTAAGTGACTTGCCTAAGCTCACACAGCTAGTTTCTGTGATTATATTTGAGCTCAGGTCTTCCTGGCTCCATAGCCAGCACCATTGAGTTATGTTATACCTTTGTTTACCTCATACCAGGACTTGCACAAAGTTCAATATATTTTTCTTATTTAATTGAGAGAATCTTCTATCAATCAATCAATCCATATTTATTAAAGATCTACTATCTCTACTACAGTGCTAAGAGCTAGGGATACAAAAAAAGAGAAAGACAGTTTCTCCCTTCAAGGAGCTTACAATCTAAAAATGCAAACCAATATACACAAAGCAAGCTATAAACAAGAACAAATAGGAAACAACTAAAAAGGAAAAGCATTGGAATTAAAAGGGATTAAAAAAACCCTCCTGCTGAAGGTGGGATTTGAATTAGGATTTAATAGAAAACATTAACCCTATCCTCCAATATCTCATTTTAAATGGGCAGGTGGGGATAGATAGAAGGGTGGTGATTCTGGATTTTTTTTAAAAAATTGTATCTATCTGTCCATTTATTTATTTATTTATTAGTTGATTTATTTAGATTCTGGATTTTTGAAGGCTGTACCAGCAGATGTCAAGCTCTGGATGCTACTACTAATAGGTTGAAAAGCATCTGGTGATGGGCCTGGTAAAAGCCTATATAGATTATTAGAGGCTCCTCACTAAGGAGATGGCCAGTATTGGTTTATTCCCTCTATTCACTGAAACTAATGTAGAATGTAATTGATGAAATCAGGGATCTTTGAAGTATAAAATTAAAATTGAAGGAATATATTGTATGATCTTATGTAGAATGAAATGAGCAGAACTATGAAAAAAATTTATACATCTCTAACAAAAAACTCTGATCAGTACAGTGATTTGGAAGTACTGATGAACATGATAACCACTTCCTAATACAAAGATAATAAACTGAAGGTGCAGAATGAGACATAAATTTTTAGATGTAGTCAGTGTAGGAATTTATTTTGCTTGACTGCATGTATTTTTATAAGGGTTTTTTTTTTTCATTCATCAAAGAAGAGTTAGAGGAAAAGAAAATCAATCTATTAATTGAAATTTTAATCTAATTTTAAGAGCAATTAAGTAGAATTATTTCACAACTGTCAAAAAGTATGTCATATACATATAATAAATAGAGAATGTATATGTTGTATATGCATATTTCTGAATATATTATGGATATCTATATGTATGTACATATGAATAATGTGTACATATGTACATATGAATAAACACATATACCAATATACATGACCTATAAACAACTTATAAATTATCAGGTGGGGTTAAAGGAAGCTGAATAAAGCTGTAATTTACTTCTCAATATGACTGTAACATTGCTGGTTCATTTTTATATGGCACTTTATGACTTATAAAGTGCTTTGCCCAGAATACCCTTATATATATATATATATATATATGATATAGGTAATGTAAATATTATTGCACATGAGAAAACTGAAGATAAGAGATGAATGGAGAGGGCTATTGCCAAAATGAGGATTTGAACTCAGAGCTCTTGGCTGCAAAGCTTTTATTAAAACAAGTAATTTAATTACATTTGCAAGTTACCTGCTATCTCTATTCACTATCCTGGTAACATTTCTAGATCCCTAATAAACTGTATCAGGAAGGAGTTTTCATTGTGTCTAGCCATTAAATAATACTGGAATTTACTTCCTTCTCCTCTTTC
Source organism: Myrmecobius fasciatus (assembly GCA_023553655.1). Classification (NCBI taxonomy): domain Eukaryota; kingdom Metazoa; phylum Chordata; class Mammalia; order Dasyuromorphia; family Myrmecobiidae; genus Myrmecobius; species Myrmecobius fasciatus. The sequence goes on from JAJPUD010001602.1 coordinate 59,156, forward strand.
CCCCAGTAATTGAGCCCTGTAAAGTTGTTACCACTGGCTGGATGAAGAAATAATAACATGGACGAGATATTTACTCTTGCACAGGAAAGTAGCCAGCTTGACTAAGTCACCTCATGAGGTCCTTTTCTACACTACAATCCAGTCAATTTCACAGAATTCTTTTATCACCATATTCCTTAGATTCCAGGTTTAACTTTCTGCTCAGTGATGAGTGAAAGTAGAAGGGACTCTGATAGGGAATCAGCTGGGTCTGTGAAAAAGAGAAATCAAACCATTTCTCTCTCTTCTCTGAGTATATTACTCAACTACAAAGTCTACCTACTTTGTGCACTTATAATGCTCTGATTGATATTCTATTTATTCTATCTTATCTGTCTATGTCTTCTGTCTCCTGCTGGAGGATACATTTCTTGAGAGGAGAGTTTGTAGCTATGTGTGTGTTTTGAAGGCTTTTAAAAAATTCCTTGGGATTCTAGAATGGTTTCTTGCATTTTTATTCAAATGAGGCTTGTGACTTCCTCAGGGTAGAGAATTCCAAAAGAGGAATTTCATCTGCCAATGATGATGAGTGCCTCATCAAAAACAGTCTTAGAGAGTTATTTGGTGCCACTAAGAGGTTGTGTTCTGCCATTGTAAGACTTAGAATTCTAATCCAGGTCTTTCTGAATCAGAAGCTAGATCACTATCTACTAGAGCATATTACCTTTCTTGCATTTAATAATTATATTATATAAACTATGCATATTACATATTATAATGCATCATAATGTTATATACAACATGTATATATATATATATTCAACCTAAGCAATAATTTTAAATTAAAAAATCTAATCATTTTTAATAAATCTTTATGGAATGAATTTCTGAATGAACCCTCGATGTTTGCTACTAGGCAGTTTGCCTATTTTTCCATCAAAATTTTTCTGTTCCATTAAAAAACAATACATTTAGTATGATGGCTTTTGTATCATACAAAGACAAGAAGAGTAATCAATACAAGAATAGATTTTTCCACTTTGATCACATTTACTCCATTCTTTCAGCAATCTGGAATGGATTGAACTGGAAAAATGTGTTTAATATCTCATTTATTCTACTATCTTTCCATGTGTCTCTTAAAAAAAACATTAAATCTCTCAGCAACCTATTTTTAAAATGCTTTAGGGCAGAGAGGGAAGGGAATGGTGCTCATATAATTTTTAGGATGTTTCTGACTCCAAACCCTTTGAATTGCTGGGAATATTATAGTGGGGATAACTCTCATGTACTTGGACTAGATGCTCCTTGAATTTCCTTTCAACTCTCTTAATTCTTTAATTCTGAGGTGTGGTTGCCTCCTAAATATTTGATATTATACAAGTATCTAGTATTTTTTAAAAATTATTTCACTGTACAAGATAAAGAAGAACACAGAATACTAGATGACTTTTAAATGAATAATGGGCTTCATTAGTGTATATTTCCTCCAGCAATGATTTGTTTGATGTGGACAAGAAAAATGCATCACCAGTTTCTGGTAAAATCTTTTTCCTAATAGTTATTCTGAACTTTATACAAAAAAATAACATGATTCCAGGATTATGCTCAAAAATCTTTCCAGGTTACTGGAAACTCTTAGAACTTGCACTCCATTGCTATTATTTTCAAGAACACAAAGGTCATTTTCTATGTCACAATGAGTCATTGGAAGAAAACTTTATTGAAAGATGAAAAAGGCAACCAATATTAAAGTTCCACCTCTGTGATAGTTCAATGTTTTGAATGGTTTTTAAATATTTGATGAAAAACAATAAGCAATTAGATTTGTGGTTACACTATGTCCTATAGCTTTCTTTGCAGGGCAACCTATAATTAGGATGTACAGAACAGAATACTATTGGGATCCACTTCTGTTTTATTTCCTCAAAGAGAAAGCAGTCAGATGCTATCCCTAAATGATCTGACACTGCAGGAAATTATCCCAGATTGATTCAAATCACAATAACAAACAGCGAACTTCTTCCCTTGAGTATTTTTTATTACCATTTATTTTGACATTTGATTTTAGGTTAATTTTGAATGCTATTGCCATTTAATGTCTTATTTGATTGTTTAACCTTTTAATTATGTATGCTTTATTTACCACCAAATTGGACATACTATGAGAACACTGATTATTAGTCAGGGCTTAGATATTTTTGTCTGCCAACAAGGTAGCATATAAGCTATCCAGAACATGCAATTAGTAAATGCCTGTTAAAATCGATAGATCTGACATTAATGATGAAATTATCATAATTTAAAACAACAGTTTATCTACTTAAACATTATTGTTTTTCATTGGCTGGTCAGAGAGAAGGAGTAAGGTAGACATGAGGGGAGGTTACCATAAAATCATTATTTTAAAGTTGCTCAGAGAGGGAGAAGATTGACTGTCTCCATTTCCCAAGTGATCCATCATAGAAGGTAGCTACAAAGAAGACAAAAGAATACAGCTGAAATACCCAACAATTCCAAAGAGGAAAAAATCCAAAAGGGAACTGATTGTGAAAACCCACAGCCTGGTCCAATGTCTTTACAAAATGTCAGAAGATTAGGTAACAGAGAAGAGACATTAAAAGTATTAAAACAAGAAGGCAAGCTTATTGTGAAAAGTATCAATGGGATTTGTTGCATAAACTCCATGAATGAATAATAGATTTTTATTTAAACAAGCAGGATAACTGTATTACATATATATATATATATATACGTATATATATATATACATATATATATATAACTATATATTATAGTTTCTACCCATTTGAGGAAATTCAGGAACAAGATGGGGAAAGCAAAATGGAGAATATCTGGATCAAGTTCAAAGAAGGGAGAAATAGAAAATATTTTTGTCACTGGAATATACTATAGACCACCAGAACAGGAAGAGGAAATAAATAAGGAGTTTGGAGAAAGGATCACATGTGGAACAGAGACCTGATATAGTAGCAAAAGGAGCTTTAATTATCCAGCTATCTGTGGGAGTTTTCTCACTCTCTGCCAAAAAATTTTGGGCAAGAAAATGTCAATTAATTCAGAGGAAAGATTATTAGATTCCCAAGGAGTGAAATGCTTCAGTAGAAGCTATATCAGAAGAGATGGGAGATGTTCAAGAATCAAATAGTGAAGACCCAAAAGAAAACAACTCTGATGAGGAGTAAAATGGTAATTTGTCTCAAGACTAATGTCAGTACACATTGCATAGAATTTGCCAACAGCTTGAATCTTAAAAAGAAAAATACAGATGATGAAAAAAGTCAGATAATGGAAGATTAACATGAATTTGACATACTTCTGTAAAAATAATGCCATCCATAAGTGATAAATCACAGAAGGATCTGAGGCTATCAAAAGTAGGTAAGGTTAACAACAACATTATTTACTTTTAAAGTTAGATTGAGAAGAAAAAGAAGGCTCAGAGAAATTTATAATCCTTTGACTGGCTATGAGATGATAATTGACAAAAATAAAAGAAGTTAAGGACTATTCCATTATTATAGTACTTTTATTTTCTTTGCCAAAAGAATGAACTTAGCTCTGTAAATGATGAGGCAAAGTGGGGTGGGAAGTGTAACTCACAGTACGTTGATACATAAAATAATTAAAGATATTTGAGGAGAGCACCTTGTTATTCTTGAGGAATTTAAGACAATCAATCAATAAATATTGAATAAAATCCTATTGTGTTCCAAACACTGTGTTAAGCACTATTTAGAACTATGTCCTCAAGAACTGAATATATAGGCAGATATATGATCATTGAGTCATTGTCAATGATGATGGAAAATGGGAGATGTGTTATTTGAAATAGTCAAGAATTTTGATAAAACTCCATTTTCTGATAGCAACAGCAATACATGGATGTACATGAGTAATACATGAGCAGAGCAAGAATGTCTGCTCTGGATGAAATGAGTTCAGACAATAATAGTGTCCTCTCCTTTATTTAATTCCATATATGTCAAGTAATACATTTCTTGTCATGCACATGTTTCATTGTTCTTTTTGATTTTAGCTTGTAGGAATAGCCTTCTTGTATTTGGCCCCCATTAGACCTCATCTAGAATAATGACTTTGAGACTGAATGCTGCCATTTGGCAGATTAAAGACAGCAGGCAAGCGTCTTGATATCTTTTTTTGGCATCTTGATACCCTTGAAGCTTAGTCTCTCAATTGTGATGTGGAATCACTAGTTGAAGACAACCAGCATTACAAAGCTGTTGTGACATAAGCACTTCATATAGTATTAATAAATGTGAGATACAATTCCTCTCTCTCTGGTAAGGGAACAGGGTTTGATCACTTTTCCCACAATCAATTATCATATGAGAGAGAGGACTTGAAGAGTTAAATAACTGCTCAAAGCAGTTATTTAGAAAGCTAGTAGTAGACTTAATAGAAGGGGTTGAATCCTAAAGTCTAATCAATAAAACCTAATAATAATAGCTCACATTTATATAAAGCAATATGCCAGGTACTATACTAAGTACTTTAAGCACTTATTTGATCCATACAACCATGCTAGAAGATAGAATCTATAATTATTCCCATTTTACAGAAACTAAGGCAGAGAGTAATTGATCTGCCCAGAGTCACATAGTTACCAAGTATCTAATGCTAAATTTGAATTCAGATCTTATTTACTCCAGATACAACCTCTATTTACTGTATCACCTACCTGCCCTCAATTCCAGATAAAGTAAATCAGAGCAGTTTGCTTAGCAAAGAAGCAGTACTTTTCTCCATATTATAGAACCATGAAGTCTTAGAGTTATAAGGGACCTCAGAGACCATCTACTGCCCAGCTTCTTAAACTGTGGTTCACAACTCCATATGGAGTCTTGAAACTGAATGTGGGGTTTACAAATTTATGATTTATTATCAGTAAATATTTGATTTATATACCTGTATGCCCAGGGTCATGTAAAAATTCCTCTGGTGAAAAGAGGTATAAAGTAGAAAAAGTTTAAGAAGTCTTGATCTATAGCAATCTGAGCAAGAGTTCCTTTTCCACCATATCAAGTAAGTGGCCATTTAAAGTTTGCTTAAAGACCTCTAGAGAGGAAAATGTATAATGTTCAAAGACAAACCTCTAAACTTTGAGATAGTTATATTTATTTAAGAAAATCCTGACACTCAAGCTTATTTGAATTTGCTTATTTGAAACTTCTACATACTGATCATAGCTCTCCCCTTTAGGCAGATCTTTATGATTCTTCCTTCTCTCTGTGATAACCATATCTAGGTACACTCTGATAATCTTACACTTGCATTATTGAAATAGCCTTATGATTGCTTTTCTTGCTACAATTCTTTCCCTACTCCATTCTATCCTTTGTTCAGTTGTCAAACTGATCTTCCTAAAGCACAGGTCTCACTTATGATACCCTCCTACTCCATAAGTTCTTGTAGTTCTCTATACCTATAGAATAAAATGTAAAATTCTGTTTTTAAATCCCTTCTATCTCTGAGTGAGAAACATCAAGTGGGCCTGAATCATTGTTTGGTTGAATCATTGAATGTGTAGAGGGAATAAATGGATAAGAAGACTGGAACAATAGAAAGAATAAAGTTGTGAAAATATGAAATACCAAATAGAGAATTTTATATTTTAATCTTGAAATAACCATAAGTTCTTATGCTTAGGTTAAAAAATCAACTTCATTACAAGATGAAGTCTTACTTTACTATAGTTTGGAATATTGTGTTTGTCAGTCAGGTAATTAGCATTTATCATGCATTTGCTATGTATCAGGCACTATGCTAAGTGATGGAGATACAAAGAAAGTCATAAAAGAGTTCATGATTTCAAGGAGCTAATGTTTGTTTTATTTTACAAAAGATATTTGTAAGAGCAACCAAAGGTGCACAAACAGATTAGACAAGGTCTTCAAGAGCATGCCATTTAAAAATTATTTGAAATGTTTGGAAATAGTTATTCTGGAAAAGAGTAAGGAGAAAAATGGTAGCTGCCTTCAAGTATATCAAGTGAAAAGACAATGAATATTTATTTTGGTTAGAACTAAACCACAGAACTAGAACAAAAGGGTAAAAGTGGTAGAGATTAGATATATAGTTTTTATATAAGCAGAAAAAACAACTAAACAACCTCCTAATAATTACAGCTCTTCCAAGTGGAATAAAATTGCCTCAGGAAGTACTAGGATCTCCCTTATCAAAGACATTCAAGAAAAAGCTAGGTGACCACTTTTCAGGTATATTGTAATAGAGAATGTAAAGTTCAGGGGCAAGTTGGACTAAATGACATTTACAAACTTGATTTTGTGATAGGGACTTTCCTGCCCAGTGCAGCTGGTGAATTCAACTAATCCTTCTCTTGATTGTATGGCATCCTTATATCTTCCACATGTTTTCAGAGCTATAAAGGTAGAAAGGATTACTCAAATACAGAATGCCATGGGATTGTTAGGTAAATCACATCCAGTTTTCTAAGACGTGGACATTTTTCAAAGTACAAAGTTAAGGTCTAAACCAAGAGCAATTATGAAATCTTTCATGGTGGTGATATTTGATCACAAAAGTTACAGTTAACACATTGTAAAATATGGAGTGAAAATCTCCTATTATCCAAAGTGATTTTTACATAGCATATCTTTTGTTGGAATTAGAAAGAGCTACCAAAAAAGTATAACTTCTGGGAACTATCTTTATGGATAGTTTTCAACAACATTTTAATTAAATTGATTTTGATTATTCCATTATGTCTCTTGAAACTGATGATTTAACCTTACTCAGGGGAGTCCATTAATCTCTTGACATTCAAAATCATTATCCAAATTGCCGACAGAATAGAATTCCCAGTATCCTTTTCTGATCACATCACTCCTCAGCTCCAAACCATTAAGAGTCTCCCCACTACCTACTGAACAAAATTTAAACTCTTTACTCCACATTCAAGGACTTTCACAACCTACTTTTCCAGTCACTTCTATATGCCAGCCTAAAAAATGGACCATTTTTGTTCTTCAATATTGTCTGATGCCCATCCCTACCTCAGAATCTTTGGGCACATCATTTCTTAAGTCCGAAAGGAAGTCACTCCCTTTCTTTGCTTGTTAACTTTTTTCTCATCCTTCCAAGACCCACTTTCCCTCATTTCATATAATTATTTATATGAAATGAGTGAAAGTTTATGTATATTATATACATACATAAGCATATGCAAATATGCAACACATACACAAAACAATCTGTATCTATATTAATCCTTAAATTTCCCAGGTCAATCAATACTTCTTTCATGAATTTATTATAATCTAATTTAAATTAGAATTATTGCTATCTGCTATTAAAAATATATATCACCTCTGCAGAGCAGACATCTCCAACATAAAGCACAGTGCCTCAAATACACTTGAAGAATCCATCATTTCATTGGTGTGATTATAACTCTTCTGTGACTTGATCAATTGTCTTTTAGTATTATCAAGATTAAAGGAAAAAATAACTGTGGCAATTTATGAGCATCTGAAATTAGCTAGTCTTATCCTCAAATGACAAGCTAAAAGTTTGTTTTCTTTTTTTTTCCCCAGGGATCATACTTAAAATCTTTCAATTTAAGTACAATCAACAATCCACTGATATAGTCACATCATGATGAATGAGGAATCAGTCAGATGATAGTGGTATGCACATAGTGGTCTTTTAATAAATAATGTTTGAAATCATATTAAATGAGCCCAAGAGAGCATTTGCGCTCCTTGAGAGTTTTGTGGGATTGGATCCAATGTGGAACTTGGTTAGTTTTATTCTTTAACAACAACAATGCAATTTTATAAAGTAACAAAATAAAAACAAAACAGTAACAATGTGGTAACCTTCCAATGTTTCTCTGGCTAGGTGGCAAGACAAAGGTAGAGTATCATTTTCTTTCCACTAATAATGGACACTCCTATTTGGTTTCAAACTGAGATAACAATTCATATTCAGGCAAATATTTAATATGTTTCCCATTATTATGAGATTAATCTAGAAACTTCTGTTTAAAAAATAATAAAACTGGAGGATATATTTTAGAAACAGGGAAAAGTCACAGTCCTTTAGGCTCTAGTATAACATTATTTATAATCTCCTTTTCCCTCCAATATGCACATATAAACATATCATAGCCACATACAAAAAAGTTCATATGGGTTTCATGATATAGTAGAAATCACTTGGACTGAAATTTAAAAATAGGTAAAAATCTCTCTATTATTCACTATAGCTTAAGTTTCCTTATTTGTAATAAGGAGGTTGAATTGGCATCTGAAAAATCATCTCCAACTCTAATATCTTATGATCCTATAACTTTCTTGAGAATTGAACATTTCCCTAAAGAATTAATCATTAGAGTATATTTTCATTTCTATATTGGCAAGCTATATCAATAATGGCATATGATAGATATCATTATTATTTGACATATGGAACAAACATACTCATCACTGGTTTTCCCAGGCAAAAAGGATCTCCCCAGTACTTTGCCCTTGACTTCTAACATCAAGGGGGGCAAATTATCAATTTCAAAGAATATATTGAACTAACTCATTCTATTAGGAAAAATGAAGTTGCTGAATGGTAGGATTGGGAAGTGAAATGTAATCAAAGAGTGATTTCCCCCCCCCCCTTTTTACTGTGATCATTTTTTTCTAAACTTTGAGATGATGATTAAGTGTTGATGGGGAGATGGTATTTTTCACAATAGATGGCAACTATACAATAAAAGCAGATTTGATGAACAGGTTCCTAAATAACTAGGAGAGAAACCCATTGTCATTTTTAAATCCCCAATGTGCAATGCACATTTTGGAAACTCACACATGGCTGGTTTCAACATACAGAAGGAAATAAAAATAACAGCTGACATTTCTTTGTGGTCTACAGAGTCCTTTATTACTGACAATTGATAATTCAGGGACTCATGTAACTTTCAACAAATATGTATTAATTGTCTGCTATATACAGTATACCTATAATATTTTATAATATCTAGTATTTACATAATGCTTGAAAGTTTGTAAGTTACTGTACAAATATTATTACATTATTAGTTTTGTGCTATTATCATTATTATTCTCATTTTGCAGATGAGGAAACTGACTGGTTTTAAGTTAGATATAGGCCTTGTCCTCATACAGTCTAAAGGAAGTGTAAGACATAGAGCCATGATACATAGTATTACTTGATAAGGGCATCAGAGAAACATAGAATAAAATACGGAATAAAAGCAGAAGGAGAAAATATCATTTTTATTTTCCAGATAACAAAACATGCTCAATATGGTTAAAGAATTTGCTTCTTGCCACAAAGCTAATGTGTGCTGAAGTTGGGTACAAACCAAGATCCTTTGACTTTAAGTACTTGGCTTTTTCCTAGAAGAATAAATCTCAATCAAACTGTAAAGATGGTCAAAAAAAGAGGAAAGTCCATCTTAAGCTCATCTGATTTAGAGTTAGAAGGGATACACTGACTTGTAGTCCTGAAGTTCTTTAGTTCAATTCCTGGTTCTAAAATGTCCTAGTTGTGAGACCTTTGGCAAGTCATTTAAGGTGGAACTTAGTTTTCCCATCTGTAAAATGAGGGGATTGGACTCAATGGCCAATAAAATGCCATTCAGCACTACTTCTAAGATCCTATGATGTAGATCTGCAGTTTAGTTGTGACTTACAATTTTAAAGGTGTCCAGGAACAATGAGAGTTTAAAGGAATTGTCTAGGAAATGTCAGAGTTAGAAACCCAGATCTTCTGATTCCAAAATTAACCCTCTATTAACTATGCAACATAGGTATTCATTGAGGAACCAGAAACGTTTAAGTGAAGTTAGGTGACTTGTCCACAGTCTCTCAGCAAAGAGGCATTGAAAGCGGTACCCAGGTCCTTTGACTACACTTTCAAAGCTGGTTCTGCATAAGTATGGATGCCTCTCTTGTTTGATACAATTCTAGGTTGTAATTCTAGCTTAGGTAATGCATAAATAACTCTTTCTACTTCAGTCAAGAGGAACCAGACTCTTCTTTAAAGGGATCCTTTCAGAGCTGCCCTTCTCTGCTGGAAAAACCTTACAGATCAGAAATTATAGCTTTAAAAAAACACTCATTGCATTTACTATGAAGGTATTGCTATGAATTCTAAAGTACATCTAGCCCTGAACCCTTGACCTCTTTCCTAGTACAATTTGGAAAAGCTGACTTCCAAACATCATTGCCACTTAATAGTTCTGAAAAAAACAGATCACACTTCAGCCATCACTCCACTTATTTCATGCTTCTTCTAACTCCCATGGCATTTCCTGATTCCACTCTCTGGGACCTAAAAGAATTAAACCAGAAATGACAGAAAGCTCTTTGGGGCCTACAGGCTATAACTGAAGTCTATGAATCTCACTTTTTAAATTTTTTTTTTCTGGAATATCCACAGACATACTCAAAGTATCAGCCCCCTGGGCATGCTAACTCCATTACATTGTACTATGGAAATCATCACATCACACTCACCCAAGCCCCTATACTTGGTTCCCTAAGCTCCCCACAACTGCAGGGTGTCTCAGGGAACAGATGAATTTCTAAACAATGCTGTGTAACTGTAAGCAGCTTTTAAAATGCATTGGGGAGCAATTGTAAAGCAATGAATTTTTTTGTAATACAAATCACTGGGCCCCAGTTCATCTATTTGGTCAATTTTTATTTTCATTTCCCCTTCCCCTGGAGAGAATGGGTTTTAATTGATTCATGATAAGTATTCTTGGTTTCTACAAGATATTCTAAATATAGTTTATGTAATCTTTCTCACTTTTCATTGCATCTCTCTTTGTTTCATTTCCCCTAGGGAATTACAGGATCACAGAGTCATAGGCCCAAAGCTTTTCTGCGGAAAGGACTTATCATTTGAGATCCAAACCTATTTCCTAGCTTGATTATCTGGCATTATGTTGATTGGGCTCCAAATAACCAAGATTTGAAGTTGGTATTCAAATGTTTCTAAAATAAGGAACAATGCTCCTTGTTCAGTCTCAACTCCTATTAAGTCACATACTGAACAATCTAGGCAATAATGGAATATTTACAGTTCCCAGGCTTTTTGATCTGCTTATATTTGCTTAGATCCTTTCTGTACCAATAATGCTGTCCTCCCAGACTCCCATTTCCACTAGTTGGAATTGAATACAGTCATGAGCCACCTCAAACATCTCTATCTTCTTCTTTTTCTTTAAATATTTCATTTCACTTTTATTTGCACTGTCATATTTACTCCCGTGCCATAAGCTTTTGCTTCTTTAATATCTTTGAGATATCTTTTTTTCTTTTGAGCAACTTCCTTTTCTGGTTTAGGAACAATTTGTTCCTTAGCAGTAAGTATCATCTCAATGTGGCAAGGAGAACTCATATATGAGTTGATTCGACTATGAGCCCTATAAGTATGCCATCACATTTGGGGCCTTGTTAACCTGAATATGCTCAAAGACAAGAGAATCCACATCCAAATCCTTCAGTTCTGCATTACTCTCTGCATTTTTAAACATATGCAGCAAGAACTCAGCACTCTTTTTGGGCCACCAACCCTGTGTCCAACCTCATTGCTTAGCCTGAGCACACCTGCCAACTCCACCATTACATCGGCGGAAAGGAACACATTGTTTTTTCAATGTGACATCTTTCAAATATTTGGTAGATTTTTGGATATTCATGCCTTTGATAGCTTGGGCTGTTTCATGGGTATTCTTGAAGTGAACATGGAGATGTGAGCCCCTTGACTTGCATGATTTTGTGGGGTTCTCTGGATCAAGAGAATACCTCACCATTTTAAATGATTACCTAGGACGGCTCAAGGGAAGAGCTCTATCTTCTTAAGATAATTTCTGAAACCTGATTAAGCTATATTCTTTTGGTCTTAAGGCTTTGCAAAACATTCTATCTTACAAAAGGCAGTGTCACATAGTGGATTAATATAGTGTATTTAAAATAGGAAGATTAGGATTCAAATCTGGCTTTGACAGTTATTAAATAAGCACAGTGGCAAGGCACAATTTGAGCCTTAATTTTCTTATCTGCAAATAAAGAAAGCAGTATCTATATCTCTATATCTACCTATCTATGACATATATTGAGGAGAAGGTATTGCCTAAACATAGTCTGGTGTTGGTTTGTAAGAAGCACTGGAAATCCATCATGAAATTATGATTTATTATCAACAAGTATTTGATTTGTATATCTATATACTTGGGGGCACATAAAAATTTCTTGGAAGAAAAGGGGTCCCAAGTGTGAAAGTTTAAAAAGTCCTGACTAAAGTGAATGCCCTGTAAGAAAATATAACAGCAATTCAAACATCAACTATGTAACAGTCATCTCTGAGTAACAGATTTTACAGTTTTCATAAGAGTCTGAATGAATTTACTGTTTAAATGTGAACTCCTTTACTTTATTATGCATAAGTGATTTGCATAAAGATAATGATTCCATGATAGCAATGCTATTCTTCCTTCTTTATTTATATAAAAAACTATGCCCATATAACCAGCTTGCAGTATCCCACAAGGATAATTAGGAATGGGTTCTGGTGTTCATATAGCATGCTGAGAACTTCAGTGATGCATTTTCACAAAAACAGAGAATTCTGATGAAGAAGAAATGACATTAAAGAAAAAATTGTCCATCAGCTCTGACTAATCATCTAAATAAGAAAAGTGGTGGTAATCACACAAGCTTATATTTCTAAATTGTTTTAGAGTTTGAATATTTTTTAGCACAGCAAACTCATAAAACAGAAATGCACTATAATCAGATAGGACAGCATATGTAAAGTGTTTTGTAAACTCTATAACATAATATAAATGCTAAACATTTATTGATTCATTCATTTATTTGGTTGGTTTGTTTGTTCCATCCATGTAGGAAACTGTGTAAGAAACTCTTATCAATACAGATGAATGCCTGCTCTTCAACTTATGGTTTTACAAAAGGGAATCAAGGATACCAAGAAGTTAAATGATTTTCCTACAATCACACAGCTGCAATATGTTAGAAGTGGAAGGTGAATTCATGTCCTTCCTATTGGAAGAACAAAAGGTTAAGAATTTCAAGGGAATTAATGAAATGAAAATTAATGAAAAAATGCAAATGAAGGTGGCCTAGTTGTACCAGACCTAAAACAAAATGATAAAACAGTGGTAATCAAAACCATTTGGTACTGTCTAAGAAATAGAATAGTTGATAAGTGGAATAGGTTAGCTTCACAAGATACAATGGTCGATGACTACAATAATCCACTATTTGACAAACCTAAAGACCCAAGCTTTTAAAATAAGAACTCTCTATTTGACAAAAATTGCTGGGAAAACTGAAAACTAATATGGCAGAAACTAGGCATTGATCCACACCTAACATCAAGGTAAAAAGTTACCTTGATACCAAGGTATATCAAGATAAGGTCAAAATGGGTTCATGATTTAGACATAAAGAGTGATATTATAAGCAAAGTAGAAGAACAAAAGATAATTTGCCTCTCAGATATATGGAAAAGGAAAGAATCTGTGGCCAAAGAAGAATTGAATTATTGAATGCAAAATGGATAATTTGATTATATTAATTTAAAAAGTTTTTGTATAAACAAAATTAGAAGGAAAGCAATAAACTGAGAAAAAACTTTTTTTTTACATTCAAGGATTCTGCTAAAGAACTTATTTCTAAAATATACAGAGAATTGACTCAAATTTATAAGAATTCAAGCCATTCTCCAATTGATAAATGGTCAAAGGATACGAACAGCCAATTTTCAGATGAAGAAATTTAAACCATTTCTAGGCATATGAAAGGGTGCTCAAAATCACCATTGATCAGAGAAATGCACACTAAGACAACTCTGAGATATCACTATATACCTCTCAGATTGGCTAAGATGACAGGAAAAGATAATGATGAATGTTGGAGGGAATGTAGGAAAACTGGGACACTAACACATTGTTGGTGGAGTGGTGAATAAATTCAACCATTCTGGAGAGCAGTTTGGAACTATGCCTAAAGGGCTTTCAAACTGTGCATATCCTTTGATCCAGCAGTGTTTCTACTGGTCTCATATCCCAGAAGATTATAAAGGAGGAAGGGGGACCCACATGTGTAAACATGTTTGTGGCAGTCCTTTTTGTATTGGCAAGAAACTGGAAACTGAATGGATGCCCATCAGCTGGAGGAATAACTGAATAAATTATGGTATATGAATGTCATGAAATATTATTGTTCTATAAGAAACTATCAGCAGGATGATTCCAGAGAGGCCCAGAGAAACTTATATGAACTGATGCTAAGTGAAATGAGCAGAACCAGGCTAACTATACATGACAATAGAATGATTATATGATGCTCAATTCTGATGGATGTGACTCTCATCAACAATGAGATGATTTAGGCCAGTTCTAATTGGCTTGTGATGAGGAAAGCCCTCTACACCCAGAGAGAGGATAGTGAGAACTGAATGTAGACCACATAGTATTTTCACTCTTTTTGTTGTTGTTTGCTTGCATTGTGTTTTCTTTCTCACTTTTTTTTCCTTTTTGATTTGATTTTTCTTGTGTAGCATATTTGTGGAAATATATGTAGAAGAATTGTACATGATTGACATGTACTGGATCACTTGCCATCTAAGGGAGGGGATGGGGAAAAGGGAGAGAAAGCAATTGGAGTACAAAGTTTTACAAGGCATATGTTTTGAAAATAAAAAAGCTTTAATAATAAAAAAGTAATATTTCTGGAATAGGTCTTCCTTCTTCAATTCCTTCTGCATTACAATCCATACTTCATTTAGCCATCAAAGTGATTTTCACCTTTTAAGCAAAGATCTGATCATATAATCCATCCCCTTCAACCCTGAGACTCAATACATTTGAATGGCTCCCTGTCTACTCCACGATCAAATACAATATACAATCTTCTATTTGGAGTTCAAAGCCCTGCTTGACCTACTCTTCTGATATCTTCAGTCTTCTTATACCTTACTTCTTATCATGTTCTCTTCCATCCACTGACACCTAATCCTGGCTGTTCTATACACCTGGAATGCTCTCCCTCCTCAATTCCACCTACTGCTTTTCCTGCCTTTCTTTAAGTCCAAAATAAAATTCCATCTTTTGCTCAAAGCCTTTCCAAACTCCTCTTAATTCTATTGTTTTCCCTGTGTTAATTACTTTCTATTTGTTCTGCATATAGTATGACTGTATATATATTTTTACTGATCTCCTCCATTAGATTTTGAGCTCTTTGAAGAAAGGGAATATTGTTTGCCACATATTCTTTCTTAATTCTGATTGATTGGTAGATAGAGTATCCCAAAAGCTTGGCTTAAAACTGTATTAAGACTCTTGGGACACACTATATAAGTTCTTTATAGGGCTACAGGATTTTGGAGAAAGAAGAAATGAAAGTAATCGGTCAGGATCCCTGAATTTGTTATTTGTCTACTATTTATTACCCATATGACCTTAGATAAATCACTTGCCTTTGCTGGTTATCAGCTTTTCAATCTATAAAAAAGAATGGGTCAGACTAGATCTAATATCTGGAGTTGGAAAAATTATGAAAGCTAGTTAGTCCAACTTCTTTATTTTATAGATGAAGAAATGAAAATTAAGAGATTTGCCCAAGTTTTCACAAATTGGATTTATACTCAGTCCCTCCAATAAGGAAAGTAAGGCTTTTTCCAGTGTAATGGATGACTATGTGTTTTTTTCATGATTAGTATTCAGTGACAAATACAGTGAGAATGATTTAAATTGAAAATCATCATAAATACTCTTTTTCTCCCTCTTCTCTGTTCTTTGCTATAATCAAGTGGACTGTGTTCTACCAAACATGATTGATTCCTGGATTTCTGAGGGCACTCTAGGGCCTCTGGGAGATTGCTCAGAACTCTACATCTCACTTAATAGGTCTATCACTATGAAAGGTGAAGGAGTTTAGACTAATTATGCTTCCAAACCAGATCATTTACAAGCAGTTACTGGACCAAGGTTTTGATTTAAAAAATAATTTATGACTGGCATATTTTATTTTGTCATCTCACTTTCTCTTCAGAAAAAAGCTGAAATCTTAAATAAAATTTTCTTGTTTTGCCAATTTGTTTAAGACCTGAGCATTACTTCATCTTTGCTGAACCATGTTTTAATTTCCTGTGCATTTCTTAAATCAATTTCTTTTTAAAAAGGCAAGACTCCAGTAACAGTTTTACAATGCAAAACACACATACACACACACACAACCACTGCATGAATTAGTACATGGAAGAGACAAGTGTTAACCAATTCTGGGATTCATTACTGACCTGTAAATGAAATTGGAATTCTGACATTTCCTGGAAAATGAACATTTAGAACTGAAGTAAACTACCTCTAGAGAAAGGTTCTTAACCTGGAATCTATGAAGTTTTTTTTTATTATTAAAGCTTTTTAATTTGCAAAACATTTTTGACCCTTGCAAAGTCTTCTGTTCCAAATTTTTCTCTCCTTCCCCCCATCCCCTCCCCTAGATGGCAGGTAGCCTAATACATGTTTATTATGTTAAATATATGACAAATCAAATATATGTATACATATTTATACAGTTATTTTACTGTACAAGAAAAATAGTATCTATAAGAAAAAAAACCTGAGAAGGAAAACAAAATGCAAGCAAACATCAACAGAAAGTATGAAAATGCTATGTTCCCACAAGCCTCTCCCTGAGTGTATATGGCTTTCTTCATCACTGAACAATTGGAACTGGTTTGAAACATCTCATTGTTGAAGAGAGCCATGTCCATCAGAGTTGATCATCATATAATGATCTCCTTGATCTGCACATTTCACTTAGCATCAGTTCATGCAAGTCTCTTCAGGCCTCTCTGAAATCATCCTGCTGGTCATTTCTTATAGAACAATAATATTCCATGACATTCATATACCATAATTTATTCAGCCAATCTCCAATGGATGGGCATCCATTCAGTTTCTAGTTTCTAGCAATTAAAAAAGGGCTGCCACAAACATTTTTGTACATGTGGGTCCCTTTCCTTTCTTTAAGATCTCTTTAGGATATAGGCCCAATAGAAACATTGCTGGGTCAAAGGGTATACACATTTTATTAACTTTTTGAGCCTAGTTCCAAATTGCTCTCCAGAATGGTTGGACCCATTCACAGTTCCACCAACAATGTATTAGTGTACCAGTTTTCCCACATCTCCTCCAACATTTGTCATTATCTTTTCCTCTTATCTTAGCCAATTTAACAGGTGTGTAGTGGTATCTCAGAGTTGTCTTAATTTGCATTTCTCTGATCAATAGTGATTTGGAGCATCTTTTCATATGACTAGAGATGTTTTTAATTTCATCATCTGAAAATTGTCTGTTCATATCCTTTGACCACTTTATTGATTGGAGAGTAGCTTGAATTCTTATAAATTTCAGTCAATTCTCTATATATTTTAGAAATGAGGCCTTTATCAGAACCCTTAAATTAAAGATGATTTCCCAATTTATTGCTTCCCTCCTAATCTTGTCTGCATTAGTTTTGTTTGTTCAAAAACTTTTTAACTTAATATAATCAAAATTATTTATCTGGTGTTCCATTAAGAGTTCCAGTTCTTCTTTGGACACAAATTCCTTCTTCCTCCACAGATCTGAGAGGTAAACAATCCTATGTTCCTACAATTTGTTTATTATATCACTCTTTATGTCTAAATCATAAACCCATTTAGATCTTATCTTGGTATGTGGTATTAAGTGTGGCTCAAGCCCTAATTTTTTCCATTCTAGTTTCCAATTTTCCCAGCAGTTTTTGTCAGTGAGTTCTTATTCCAAAAGCTGGGTTCTTTGGGTTTGCCAAACACTAGAGTGCTATAGTTATTGTCCTGTGATTCTATCCTATTCCACTGATCCACTACTCTATTTCTTTGCCACTACCAAATGGTTTTGATGACCACTGCTTTATAACATAGTTTTAGATCTGGCACAACTAGGCCACCTTCATCAGATTTTTTTTATGAAGTTGTTTTTTTTTAATATTTTGATAACTTTTTAAAAACAACATTGGTTTCTTTTGCAATCATATGTATTATATTTTATGCATTTAAAAGCATGATTCTGAGAAGGATTAGATAGGCTTCTTCAGACTGACTGACAAAGGGGTCCAAATCATAGAAAAGGTTATGAACTACTGCTCTAACAAGCATTATTTTTTGTCAGTTCTTATCTTACTTGGGGGAGGGGTATGAAACAAGAAGAAGGCTTGCCCCACTGAATATAGGTTAATGGCACTGACTTTGTTTTTGAGAAGATAGACTAGGACTTCTTGTGAGGAATTCCCAGCATGGTAATTTCCTTCTCTGATGTAGATGACTCATTGGTATTACACACACATTCATATATGTATGTATATATATATGTTTAATTCAAGAATGAATTATATTTTTTCTTTTAAAAATACTTTATTTTTCCAATTCCAAGTAAAAAAATTTTTAGCACTTTTCTTAAAGTTCCAAATTTTCTGTCTCCCTTTCTCTTCTCTTCCCTACTTGAGAAGGAAAATAGTTTGATATAGAGTATGCATGTACAATCATGTAAAATATATTTTCATATGATACATATTACAAAAAAAGACAAAGAAAGAACAAGGAAAATAGTATGTTTCAAAATCCATTCAGATTTTATTAATTCTTTTTCTGAAGGTGAATAGCATTTTTCATCATAAGTCCTTCACATTTGTCTTGATCACTGCATTGCTGAGAATAAGTCATTTTCAACTGATCATCATAAAATATTGTTGTTGCTCCTCGGTACAATGCTCACTTCACTTTGTATCAGTTCATATAAGTCTTTCCAGGTTTTTATGAAACCCTCCTCCTTATTAACTTATATTTTTAGAGAAAGGGTTCCGAACCTGGCAGACATATGTCGTCAAAGGATACAAGAAATTTGTAAATAGGGTAAATAGGGAACATTTGGTTATAATGATATCTTATTTAAATATTTCAAAAGCAGTAGTACTTGTTTTAAAAAAAAATAATTGTGGATTGGAGGGGAAAGAATGAACAGGAGGCAAAATAAGAAAGGATGGGACTGTTTGGAACTTCAAAAAAATTCAAAAAGACAATTGAAAGAATAATTTCTACTGAACAAAACCAAATGAGGGAACCTTTGTTCTTCTTAACAAGTAAGAATAAAATCCTCAACAAATGATTTCCAAAATAACCAGAAATTTCAAACTGAATTCTAGTCAAAGAATATTTTTCATCAAAACCAAACAAAAAAATGAATTGGAAGAGTTGGGTTTGTGAGATCACTTTAAAAAAATACTACTCAGAACAAAATACTGGTGAGCAGAAAGAGAACAAAGTTTCTCACTAATTTATTTTATTTTCCATGCTCTGAGAAAACATGATATTAGAAATAGTTTTATTCATCAAATTAGAGAGAATATGTAATATGCTTTGGAAACCTTAAAGTATTATATGAATATTAACTATTACTAATAATATTTATGAAAGAGTAATATGTTTTCTTGTGAACATATACATTGTAAACTCCAGAAATTATTTCTTTTCATGTTGAATATGGGATATAAAAAGTCAAGGGATATAGGAATTTAAAAAGATTGAGAAGCCCTATTTTAGGTTCTTGGAGGACTGAGAGATTCAGTGACTAGCTTAGGATCACACAGTTGGTACGATAAAGACAGGATGGTACCCCATTGCTTCCACTGCTAAGAGTGAACCTGAATCTACTCTACAATACTTCCATGAAAACTCATACTTTTATCAGTGGTGTTTTACAGGTGATAAAGCAATTTCCTCACAACAGCTCTATGGGAGTGAAAGTACTATGATCCCATCATAAAGATGAAGAAATTGAGGCCCAGAAAGGTAAAGATACTTGTTGGTATCAAGATTAGGCTGCTAATAACAAAGTAAGAATGTAATCTAATTTTAAGACAATTGTCCTTTTACCGTACTACCTCTAATACATTAAGAATAATACATTATGCATGCAGCCTAAAGCAGAGCATTCATAATTGTAAGGAGAATTATAGAGGTCAGAGAATTCTTAGAGAGCATATCATTCAATACCTTTATTTTACAGATGAACTAAGTGAGACCTAACAAGAGGAAGCAGCTCTCCTAGCTACTTAGTGGCAGAACTGGGGCTAGAATTCAGGTCTCTTTATACTGCATCCAGTATTAATGGTGCAACACTTTGCTCCTATGCAAAATGAACAAAGAAATCACAGAATCTCACAGTTGGAAGGAATATCAGTGGCTATCTAGTCTAAACTGTATCTGGAAATTTCTCATTTTAGAACTTCAAAAATTGAGATACACATAAGTGACTGAGTTATATTGAGTCTCAATCTAGTTTATAGTGAATAAATGAAAGAATGAATTAATATGATACATTAATTAAATGCCTATTAATTTAAGTGCTGGAGATTCAAATAGAAAAGCAAAACAGTTCTTTTTCTGGGATTAAGAACACATGGAAGTTTTCAATGTGGAATGACTGAAAAGGCCCAAGGGTAGTTAAGGTTCAGTGGTAAGGTAGGTATAATGCATCCTCTTTAGTGTCATTCAATTAATAAAACTGGAAATGCTCCTGTTGCTAAATCATTTGTCAATGAAAAGAATTTTTGTGGGGAAAATACACTTTTGGGGATTCCTAGGTATGGCTGTGTGATATATGGGAGCTGTAGGATCTGTTGAGGTGGTTGCCAGGTCACATCTACACAGTTTATTCCTTTGGATGACATCTTCAAGGGATAGGATGGAAATAGGGCCAGTGGTGGTGCTGAGAAGTTTGCTATTCTCAGGAGTCCTGAACTTCCTTGCCCATTGGTGGTATGTGGCTGTGGAAGGGATGAAAATGTCAGGTCTTGAATGAATAATGGTTACAGGGGATCATTCTGGAAGCTGGCAAGAATCAAGACTACAAACTAAGTCTTTTGCCTTTTAGGCTACAGTTCTTAATCTGCTGTACAGCCATGCAGATTCACTTTCCCGTTGTCAATGTAATGGTGAAGATGTCAATGGAACTGGAGCACAGAAAACTTCAAGTTATTAATATCTGTCTTTGGAAATCAGAAGAACATTGAGATACATGTGCATAAGCCCATACACACACACAGATGCATATAGATGTAGGACACATCATAGATAACTGGGGGCTCTACTTAACTGAATTTAATAATCAACTCAGAGTTACTCAAAAATCCCTTTCTCCTCATTATTAATACTAATAGCTGACATATATCATCTTAAGGTTTGCAATATGTTTTAGTATGTTATCTAGCTGATCCTCATAACAACTTAAGAAATATATTCTAATATATATATATATAAATATATATTACAAATCCAAGGCAAGATTTGAACTCAGGTTTTCTTGACTCTAATAACAAGGTAGCAAAATGGATAAAGCACCACATCTGGAATCAGGAAGATGCCTCTTTCTGAGTTCAAATCTGGTCTTAGACATTTACTAGCTGTGTGTTCCTGGGCAAGTCACTTCACCCTATTTGCTTCAATTTCTTCATCTATAAAAATTAGCTGGAGAAGGAAATGGCAAGCCACTCCAATATCTTTGCTAAAAAAATCCCAGATGAGATCATCAAAAGTCACTACTGAAATGACTGAACAACTTCTTGACTCCAAGTCAAGAACTCTAAACAATCAGCACTCTATTAAATTTTAGTCAATAAAAATCTATCTAAAGTGAAATTATGTACTTTTCTGAGACATAGGTCTCAGATCCTGACAGCATCTTAATGATTATGAAATGATCCTACTGAATCTTTGATAGGATCTCTGTGGATCCTCAGGCCATCTCTCTGAACTTCAATTCTTATTCAACAGGGAAATAGATTAAAAAGGTATAGTAGTGTGGGCTGGAAGAAAGACATCCTTTGAAAACTATTTCACATCCTTCTAACTTTTTTATTTGTTCATTTTCCCAAAAGCCAAGCAAAATGAATACATTAATGAATATATATATATATATATATAAATACAAATTCCATTAATTGGCTGCCTTTTCTAATTAGATTTGATGATAAATTGCCATATTTTTCACAATGAGATCACCTAAGTCATCCTTAAATATTGCAAAGAGAAAAGGTGTAATGAGGTCTGTAAAATAATAATGATGATGATGATGAAGACAATGAAAATGATACCCAATATTTGTATAGCACTTACTATATGCCAGGTACTACACTAAGCACAATTACCTAATTTGTTCCTCACAATAACCTTGATAGGGAAGTATTATTATTATCCTCATTTACATATGAGGAAATTAAGTGACAGAAATGATTAGTCATAATCAATTAATATTGGGGAGATCCAGGTTTCCCCTTCCTTCTTCTATGTCCTCATTGAAAGTCCCATCCTTATGAAAGACTGTTGCTAATAGATGAGATTTCCCAAATCCTCTAGGTACATGCTTTTTACCAGATCCAAGTAGAAGACCTAACAAAGAGAATCTAATCTTGCTGGATTTTGCCCATTGTATTCTATTCATGTAGAACTGAGTAGATTCTTTGTCTAGATTGTCCAATGCAGAGGTGGTCTGAGTTAAGAGGCCTCTGTGTCCAATATTGACATGAGCAGAGTCCCCCATCATTTAAATAAGCCCATCTCTCATTATAATATTAATTCTCCTAATAATCATTAGCCAATCAACATTGATTTCTGCCTGTCAGGAACATCTACTGTCAAAAGATATTTAAATGTTGAGAAGCCTCCATGATTCATTCTTGGTTTAAAAGAGAAAGCTAAATGATCATCAATTTATTAATTTTCTGTTAGCTAGAACTAATATGGTGATTATTAATTACTCAGAAATTATGACTCTCAGACTTTTCATTCATCACAATATTTAAATGAAGAGTGTTTTTAGCAATGTTGAATGCAGTAATTAGTTTAAGAAGTATAAAGACTAAGAAGCTGGGAATCTGGCATCATATTTGAACTTAGGTCTTCCTGACTCTAGCCCCAACACTATTCATAGTACCATATAGTAGCCTTTAATCAATGATAGTTAGAGTTAAAAGAGATACTAAAAATCATTTAATTCAACCCTCCCATTCTACAAATAAGGAACCTGACATAGACAATGCAAAAGGGACTTAGCAAATAATCACACATAAGTCTTTAAAAGAGGAATAGACTTTAACACAATTTTAAGTGGAAAGATCTCCCCCATATTAATTGGTAATTAGTAATCATTTCACTTACTTTCATAAGATAATGAAAGTTTTCTATAGAAAGAAGGCAGTATTGAAGAAGAGAAGGGTATAATTCTTTCTATCACACTATGCTGTCTTTCCATTCTTTATTCTTTCTTTATATTTTATCTATATCTCATATCTGGTTTTATCCATAACTATTTTTTTATTCTGTATTTCCTTTATTTCTAATCTTCCTTTTCATTTCTTTCTAATAAGCCACTCTGGTTCCCATTACCTCATTTTTCCCAAATACATCAATTGTCAAATTTTCACTTGTTTCCCTATAGTTTCTCCTTATTCATCTTATGCATTAATGGAAAACTAGTCTTTTTTAAACTTCTTGCTCTACTATGGCTCCAAAAGTATTTTGCCTACTCATCAAACATTTGCTGATAAACCCTTCTGAACTTAGGCTTTTTGAGAGAATAAGTACATTCTATCATCAGTAGTATAGCTTGAAACTACTTCAAAGAAAGTCATTTGGCAGCTATGTCCACTATCTCTCTCAAGATCCTCAGGGCCTTCTTACTTTCTACTAAATAAAATCCAAACCTGCAGGCTTAGAAGTAAGGGTCTTCAATACATGGCTTCCTGTTTATAGTTCCAGATTTTGCCTATATAAAAGTCCTGCTCCAGTAAAATCAGCAGATTCTCAAAACTGCCTCTCTCTTTTTTCTAATAGTATTTTCTCTAATTGAATGTTCCAATCATCTCACAGCTTTCAATCTCTGTTTATTAAAACCTTAAACATGTTTTAAGGTTTGAATGCCATTTCACTCTGGAAGCCTCCTCTTTTCATTCCTATTGAAAATTGTCTTTCTATTCTATAACTTTCTAAAGGACTTATAGTCTACTGTATCCAAAAAGGTACATATTAGGTAATTAACTATATTATATTGTAATGATTCATAGAAATCAATAGAAATTCATTTGTTCTGCTAGAGAATCAACTCTTTGATTATAAACTCAGAGATGCATGACAATGAAAAGAATGTTACAATCAAGGAACTGAGATTCAATCAAAGCTCTCCCCTCCTATAGGATTTTTTTAGTGAAAAGTAGATTATTTTATCTGTCTCAGCATCCTTATCTGAAAAAGTGGTATAATAATCATTAAACAAATAATTACAGGGTAATTATGTGGAAAGCACCACACAATCATCAGTTACTAATATTTTGATTAGAGATTATGTCTTTGTCATGCTCAAAGCCTATTATATTATGAAGGGGCTTATACATAGTGGACAATCTATAAATATTTATTGCAGTGAATGAATTCAGTTGTATCTGCCCATAAGAAGCACCATGGTCTACCAAATGCATGCTCTACCAATGGTAGGTCAGTACAGACATGTAAATAATAAACAATTTTAGATGACAATATTGAGAATCAAGCAACAGCTTTTCAAAGTCTGTAATTTAGGATTTAATAAAAATCAAAACATTTTATATAAAGAAAACACAATCAGATAAAGTGTCAGTCTAGAAAAAATGAATAAAAGAATGATTCTGAGAAGTTTATTTCCCTGTGTGGTTTCCTCACCTAATCAAAGAACCAAACCTTTGATTTTTCTCAAAAACAGGTAATAATATTTCTCTCCTAGGATAGACTCAACTGTACAATTCAATCATTAGTCGGTGGGATGGGATGTACTTTGAAAGAGTGGGGAAAGCTGGATTTGGTGGCATAATAACAGAAGCTAAACATTGGAAGAGACCACAAAGATCATCTATTTGACTTCTACCTAATCAAGAAAGAAATGCTGTCCTCCTGTACTAGCCTTGAGAAGTGGTCTAGTTTCTAGTCTCTGCTTAAAGAACCCCAGGGAGGAAAAGCTTGCAACTTTTCTTACTTAGGAATCCTCTACCAAAAGGAAGCATCCTATTCCACTTTGTGACAGTACTAATTATTAAGAGGTTGTTCATTAACATATCTTGTTAATGTCTCTAGTTTTGTCCTCAGGAGACAAGTAGAACAAGTCTAATCTCTAGTTCTTATAACAGCTCTTTGGATGATATATTATATATCATATTACATTACAATGTAATATGTTACTAGTTGACATAGATTTTTGTTAGTTTTTTTTTTAACAGCCAGTATTCATCAGGTTTAGCAATAGCAAAGGTTCATATTAGTAAATATTTGAATGATGAAATTTTCTGTTCTGCCCCCATCTGAATGTTTATATCCCAGTAGTACAGGTCTAAACTGGAACAGATCCAGAGGCATCTGGTCTAGTATAAAGCTTTTATAAAGAAATCTAATTTAGCCTCTGATTGGCCCCACTAAGTAGAGTGGGAGCCAACAGAAGTAGAAATAGGACTAAAAGGTACCCAGATAGTTACTTCAGTTTAGAGGATTATGGATGTGAAGCTGTAAGGAATTATTGTAAAAGTCATCTAATCCAAATTTTTCTCTTTATAGAAGAGTAAACTAAGAGCCAATGGGGTCATGGGATCTGCCCAAGCACAAATAAGCAATTAATATTCCTGGCGCTTGAATTCAGGATTTCTCACTGCAGACCCAGAAATCTTTGCATTTGGAGGAAATGTTTTTAAACACTCATTCTGTCACTTACTATCCATGTAAATTTAGAAAGTCATTTCACTTATATTCTCCTCTGTAAATAGGGAAAATTGGCTATGGTTCATTCCAGTTCTCAGTTCTTCTACTATACCCCTACTTTTATCCATAACCATGGAAAAGGGAGAATATTTTATCCTTAAGAAACTTCTTGGAACCACTGAGATAAAATGTCAAAAAGAAAAGAAAGAAAAAGAAAAATCTGACATTTGAAAACTGTAATCACCTATCATATACTTCAGCTGACTTCCAATTCTTTACTCTCCCACTTGACTGCAGTGTGGAGACAGTCTAAAATAGACTGAAGTTGAGAGAAGAGAGTAAAAAAAGCTGACAGGAGCCAAGAGCTGTCTGTGGTCCTGAGTCAGCCAGCACATCAGAACTGCTGTCTGGCGGCTGAGAGCTTCAAGCTTCTCTTAGGATTTGTAAACAACCAATCAGCCTTGCGTGGCACCTGTGGACATATGAGCAAGAACCAAAGTTCCACCTGTTCTGGAACAGATGCTCTGGCACCTGTGCCTCTACAACTCAACAAGGAGATTGAAGCCTGTTGTCATCATTAAGCTCACCCTGTCCCTTCTCAGCCTAGATAGTACAGCTACAAAGTGAAAGAGCAACTAGTGGATTTGCCTCTCCCAGGAATTCAGAACTCCATAGAATCTGATGTCTATGAATATTCTACAATATCCCTTGATTCCTCAGTTTTCTCCTAGCCTATCTTCCCTACGATAACCTCTCTTTCCTCTTTCCCCTTCCTAACCTTTTCATGAATCAATTCAGATATATGCTATCTTCTACTCTTGAAGTATTAGCTCCTTTATTTCACCAATAGAACTCTCTATTCCAAGTCTAAGCCTATGATCACTTTCATCATCTACCACTTTCACTTCTACATATATGCTACTCTACATAATCAATCATGCATCAAATCTGACCATATCTACTAAAAATTTATGTTATGCAACATCAAATCAGCTCTCATTGCTGCTAGGGAATCTTATTCTACCTCCTTCATAGACTCACTATCCTTTTCTCAATAGAAACTCTTCTAAATCTTTTTATCCCTCTTTAAAATTCCCAATGGCTCCTCCTTCTCCTCCTTCCACTCTCAACTGAGAATCTTGCCTTATATTTTATAGAAAAAACAAAACTTGAAGTCATCTGTTGTGAGTTCCCAATTCTCTTCTCTTTCATTTCATATCCC
Source organism: Myrmecobius fasciatus (assembly GCA_023553655.1). Taxonomy (NCBI): domain Eukaryota; kingdom Metazoa; phylum Chordata; class Mammalia; order Dasyuromorphia; family Myrmecobiidae; genus Myrmecobius; species Myrmecobius fasciatus. Next base: position 86,211 of record JAJPUD010001602.1, read on the forward strand.
TTATATGCCATCTGCCACTACCTCTTTACCCCTGAGTCATATGAAAAAGTGGCTTTACCCCTTACCAAAGCTAAACCCTCTATTTGCTCAAGCCATCCAATCATATCCCATGTCATCCAATGGAATGTCCCCTAAATCATTTCTACTGTATCAGATATTTCAATTTCTCCCTCTCTCCCTGTCAGTTTCTGTCCATGTCTCCCTCATTCTGAAAAGAATCTTTACTTTATCCTTACATTCTTGCTACCTATTGTCACATACTTCTTCAGTCTTTTGTGAATCAGCTTGAGAAGACTATCTACAATAGCTGCCTCTCCTTTTACTTTCTTCTTAAATCCTTACAATGTGGCTTCAATTATTATTAGATGAAAACTACTCTCTACAGAATTATCAATGATCTCTTAAATGCCAAATTCAAGGGTCTATTCCCAATCCTCATTTCCTCAACTTCCCTGTAGCCTTTGACATTTGATAACCACCTTCTTGATATGTTCTTCTCCAGGCTTCAGGGGTACCACCCTTTCTATTTTTTTCTTAGCCTCCATTGCTGGAGATTCAGATCATGACTTCAGATTATAGATATCCCAAAAGGCTCTGTCTTGGATGTTCTTTCCTTCTTCTTTTATATTTCTTCACTTGATCATCTCATTAGATCTTATTGATTTGATTACCATCTCTATACTTTTGAATATCAAATCTATCTCTCTCACCAGAAATTCTCTGCTGACCAATCACATCATCAACAGTCTTCAGTTAGAAATATCTAGTAGACATCTTAAATTCAACAAGTCTAAAATGAAACTCATTATCTTTCCCCAAAACCCTCCCCTCATTTTTACTTTTCCCATTACTATAGAGGGAACCAGCACTATTATCATCTGTCATGTCCTCTGTTGCCAAAACCTACCATTTCCCCCTTTTTGAACATCTCTTAAATATGCCTCCCTTCTCTCCTGTACCCCAAGCATTACTCTGGTGCAGGTCCTCATCACCTCACACTTGAAGTATTGTAATAGCCTGCTGGTAAGTTTATCTTTCTCATCTTTCTCCTCACGACAGTCTAGACTCTATTCAGTAAGCAAAGTGATTTTCCTAAAGAGCAGGTCTTCCCATGTCATCTTCTTATTCAATAATCTCCAGTGGCTCCCTATTGCCTCCAAAAACAAATATGGACTCTTCTATCTATTTTTCAAAGTCCTGCATAGTCCTCTTCTATGTCTCTAGTTTTCTTACATCTTACTCCCCACAACTCATTCTTTGATCCAGTGATACTAGTTCCCTTCCTGTATCAAGTACAAGATTTTCCATCACTTGAGTTTTAGCATTTCTACAGACTATACCTCATGCTTGGAATGCTCTTCCTTGGCATCTCTTCCTATTGGCTATTCTGGCTTCATTTAAGTCTCCAATAAAAATCTTATCAATAATAAGAAATCGATTTTAACCCATCTTAATTTTAGTGGCTTATCTCTTTTTCTTAGTATTTATCCCATAGAAACTTTAGATATATTTGTTTGCTTGTTGTATGCCCTAATAGATGATGAACTTTTTGAGAGCAGGAACAATTATTTGAATATTTTTAATATCCTCAGTACTTAAGACAATGCCTGGCATACAGGTGCTTAAAACTTTTTATTGACTGATATTCCCAAAATCATTCTGAGGCTAGATTTGAACTTAGATCTTAGTTAGTCCAGCTTCAATGTTCTATCCACTGATTCATCTAGCTGCTGTATAAACCAGCATCTGTAACATTCAATTTGGCTTCCATTTTTTCCATGAAACGTCTAGATACTGTCTAGATCCAAGATGTCTAGATACTATCCTTTCTCTGTAGTTTAAAAGCTAAGTGAATGTGCACAAGTACTTTTACCTCTCCAAGATTTGGCTTCCTTATCTCTAAAACATGGACAAATAATATTTGCTGAGGTTGAGAAGATCATTCTATATATTCAATTTAACCATTTAAAAACATTATATAGATGTAAATTATTTATATTATATTAGTCATCCCTGATGACTTTAGATCACCGAAATATTTCTCTGTCCTCTAAGGTCATATGTAAGCCTTCTTTAACTCTTGAAATTAATACTACATATTTTAAATTTAAAATGTGTTTTCTTTGTCTTTGGATATCCTCCCAGGCCACTTATAATCTTCTCCAAGGAGAACACCATGAATTATACTTATGTTTTACCTCCTTAGTACCTAAGCTACAGTTGGATACATCATAGTCAAGAGTGAACCAATGAAATGTCCCATCCTAAGGAGTTATGAAGTGCCAACTCTTCTTTCATGGAAGCTCTGATTTACTGGAGCTGAACTGTGAGCTCAGAGTGTTATGGGTTAAAATGATATGCAAGAAAGACAAATTATGTGGTAATAGAATTGTGATTGCCAATTAATCTAGGAAAGTGAGACCCATGGACCTATAATATCCCTCACTTTGGCCTCCTGGAATGCTTAAATGCTTCTTCTGGACTAGTTTCTATCACTCACAATTTGCTATATCCTTTCTGTAAAATGTTTTCTCTGTGAAACTGACCCCAAAGGGCCCTCTTTCCTAGACTGAGGAGAATGGATTTCTGAGAACATACTCTGCAATCACTTCCCAAACCCCCTGTGCATAGCAACATGATTCCCAGGGCACTGGGGTAGAAAAGCATTCCTGAATGATACCATCCTATGTATGATGGGTGGGTTAGGGAGGATTGAGGGGAGGTGTGGGCAGAGAGACAGAGACAGAGACAGAGTCAGAGAGAGACAGAGACAGAGACTGAGAAACAGAGACTGAGACCAAGAAACAAGAGACCAGGATAGGGAAAGAGACAGAGAGACAGAGAGAAATTGAGGGACAGAGAGGCAGAGATAAACACAGCCAGAGAAGAGAGAGAGACAGAGAGAGAGATCAAAATAGAGACAGAGACAGGCAGAGAGAGATAGTGACATTCAGACAGAGTGAGAAAGACAGAGAGAGAATCAGAGAAAGAGAGCAGAGAAAAAGAGAGATAGAGAGGCAGAGAGAGAGAGAAAGTCAGAGAGAGAGAGCAGAGAAAAAGATCGACAAACAGACACAGAGAGATAGAGATAAAGAAAAAAATAGAATGAGACAGAGAGACAGAATCAGAAAAAGAGACAGAGAGCAGACAGAGACACAGAGACATGGAGAGACAGAGAGACATATAGAGAGAGACAGAGACAAAGACAGAGTCAGAGATAGAGATAGATAGGGAGATAGAGACAGACACAGAGACACAAACACAGAGACAGAATTAGAAAGATATCAAGCAAGAGACAGAGGCAGAGACAGAGAGAGACAGCGAGAGAGCAGAGAGACAGAAAAAGACACACAGAGAGACAGAGAGACAAATACAGACACAGAGACAGAAAAGAGAAGGAGAGAGAGAGGGAGAAAGACAGAAAGAGATACAGAGAGAGACAGAGTCAGAAAAGAGACAGACACAGACACAGGGAGAGACAGAGACAAAGAAAGAAAGAGACAGTGAGCCACAAAAACATACACGGAGATAATCAGCTCAAGTATGTAACATAGTCTAACCAGGAAAAAGAAATACAATTTATAACAATCATATTGCACTGGTTTTGAATAGGTATTCACTTCATCTGCCAAAGCACTGACTCATGAAATTCAAAACGTGCTAGGATTATGTGAAGAGCACTTCCTATAAAATTAACATAACAGAAAGATTACTTGAGGGAACACTGCACTACTTTTATAGGTGACCCAATTATCACTAAATTGAGAAGGTTGGCATCTTCTACTGTCTACACCTGACTGCACTATTCTAAGTAAGCTACTCCATACCTTTAGAAATCTCTTCTGCATCATGGCTTTCAACGGAAGTCCAGTTCAGGTGGAAATTGAGTAATTCACTTCAACAAACATTTATTTATTCAGTACCTGCTATAAGCCATACACTGAGGAGTTAGTCAAAAGCAAAACCATCCCTGTCCACAAAGAGCTTACAATCTAGTGAATGAGACTTAAGAATACTTAAGAATATGATGGGTTTATAACTTTTCCACTCAAACGAAGTTTCTATTTAGAATGATGGTTCCCACCGTGTGGCAGAGGGACTGTTGAGTGTAGTATACACAGTGTGAATTCTCCTGAATCTTAACAGCAACAAAGCACATTAAAGTTTCCAAAGCATTTTTCCTCCCAGTTAACCCTTGGAAGTAAGAGAGATATCAATTATACAGATAAAGAAACTGAGGCTCTAAAATCAAGTGCATAAACTTTATTTAAAGAGGCAAGATCCAAATTCTAATTGGACTGCATTATTTTTACACTTTCTTCTACACCACATTCTACAATAGCTATATTTTTTGTTGTTTTAACAGAGTACAAGTTAGTATACCTGCTGACTTTTCTTTTATGTTTCTGATTAATAAATATTTATTAAGAGCATTACATGGGACTCTAGCATTGTGCTAGGCATTTTGAGAGATATAAGGTAATGTTTGATCTCACCATTTATCACATTACCTGGCCAGTATTGTCAGGTATTCAAAGTATAATCCCAGATATCTGCCCTTAAGAAGCTTCCAGTTTAATTAGGGAAAAGAAATTAATATATATTAAATAATTAGAGAACAGGTGAGTATTAAACTGTGATGCTTTTTAGAGCAAAGAGAATTATGACATTAACTTCCATAGGGGGAGATTCTTGAGATGGGTCTAAACAGGTAAAACTGTTTGTGTAGATCAGAACGGGAAAGTACTAAAGATGGTTAAGGTAGTAAAAGCAAAGCCCCAGCAGAAAGGATGGCCATCGTGGAATTCAGTGAGAACAATTTGACTGGAGGATTGGTACCTATTGGGGAATATAGGAAATGAAGCTGTAATATAGTGGGGGAGATTAGATAACAGGAAATTCTTGAAAACTCAAAAGAGTAGAAAATTGTAGGATTTTTGATATTGGAGAATTTTGGGAAATTATTGTAATATATATGTGTATAATACATATTATATACTGTATGTATGTATGTATATACAGATACAAAGAGCCAGAAAAATAGACAAAAAGGCATAGAGAAGGACAGAGACAGAGATGGAGACACAGAGAAAGAGAGAGACACAGAGAGAAAAACAGAGACATTGAAAAGATATATTATCATAGAATTATAGATTTAGAGTTATAAATAAACATTAAAGCCCTTATTTTACACAGTAGCAAACTGAAGCTTACAGTGGTTAAATGGCTTGCTCAGTTATATAAGTATTTGCAGCAATATTTAAACATAATTTATCTGAGTCTAAGTCCACCGTTCTGTCCACTGTATTATGTAGCTGTTCAGTCCTGTCTAACCCATATTGGGGTTTTCTTGGCAAAACTATTGGAGTGGTTTGCCATTTCTTTCTCCATCTCATTTGATAGATGAAGAAACTGAAGCAAATGGAATTGTGACTTAATCAGGATCATACAGCTATTAAGTTTCTGAGGCCAGATTTGAACTCAGGAAGATGAATTCATGATTCTAGATTCAATATTCTATGCATTGTACCACATAAATGCCCTATTGCACTATAGGAAATACACAAGAATAGTGCTTAAGTCTTATTCTACTCTCTGATGCTTTTACCAAGATGATAAAGAAATATGTCTTTTAATTTTAAGAACTCTAATACAAATAAGGAATTGAATGTGTTTTTTTTCCTGTCTAGAAAGATAGGTGTTTCAATGATTAGAATTAGACCTAGAATCACGAAAACTTGAGCGCAAATTTGGCCTTAAACATTGGCTACGTGACCTTGGTCAAGCCATGCAATTTTTTCAGCTTCATTTCCTCAAGAATATAATGAGAATAATAATGAGGATAATAATTCAGGGTTGTTGTGAGAATCAAAGGAAATATTTGTAAAGTTCTTAGCACAGTGCCTGACACATAGTAGGCACTTATTAAATGCTTGTTTCTTTCCTTTTTTCTCTTCTTTCCTTCCTTTTTCCCTCCTTCCTTTTTTCCTTCTTTCTTCCCCAATACTCTCCCTCCCTCCTTCCTTCTCTGCTTCTCTCTTTCCCCTCCCCTTTTCTTTGTCCCTCCCTTTATCTTTCCTTCCTTCCTTCCTTCCTTCCTTCCTTCCTTCCTTCCTTCC
>JAJPUD010001602.1:92339-134339 GCA_023553655.1 Myrmecobius fasciatus
TATGGACTCCTGGATGCAAGTAAAATGAAATAAAAGCCTAATGAAATGCCTTTGCACTGAAGTGTTATCTAAAACAGCCAGGGCTGAATGTTCAGGCACAACACTCAGGAGACTTGGCTTGTTCTAATTTGAATTCTTCCACAGCAGTAATACCAGAGAGTAATCTCTCCCGAGGTATCTAGCATCTTCTCACAACTCAGAGCAACAAAATTTGCAATAGAAACATGCTTCAGCAACTATCTCCACTTCCCATGTCTGTCTGCTCTAATAAAAAGGGATCTTTGCCATTTAGTGACAACCCAGCCAGGTTATTCAATGAAAACTATGACAAAGGTATTATCACATGGTTCACTTTGAAGCTATTGTAGATTAAAGTTCCTCCCCACAGAGACAATCAATTGCTAATGTTTGTCAGCTATATTTCTATCAAATCTCAAGCATCTTTCCTCCTCCCCTACTACTTCAGCCACTACTTTAAGTTCAGGCCCACATCAGCTTTAAACAGGAGCCTGCCATTTGATCCCCTGTTTCCAATCTTTTCTTTCTATAAATTGCTATTCATGTACATGCTGATTTGATACTTCTCAAATATGGATATGAACAAGTTACTCCTGATCAAAAACTGCCAGTAGCTTCCCTACTGCTCATAGGAATAGATCTATAGAGACAGAGATAAAGAGAGATGTATATATATACACACACACATATTATACATATGTATATATATATATGTATGTGTATATATGTATATATATGTGTATGTATATATGTATATATAATTTATACACATTTATAAAAATAAATTAAGTAGAGAACAGGTAAGTATTAAACTGATGTAGTATTTAGAGCAAAGATAATTACAGGATTTATTCCTCTGCAGGGAGACTTGGGATGGAGCTAAAAACTGCTAAGATTGTTTCTTTAGAGGGAAAAGGAAATGCATTAAAGGTAAATAAGCTAGTACAAAGCAAAGTCCTAGCGTGTATGTGTGTGTGTGTGTGTGTGTGTGTATAAATGTAGGTATGTATTAATAATCGACTGATCATTTAAAGCGCTCCTGCTCTGGAACCATGTCTAGAAGTCACCTCCATTTTTGAGAATCTTTATGTTTATTTAAAAGATGTTTTAGGAGCTACCTGCTAAGGAAGACTTTATTAATCCCCCTAGATGTTAGAATTCTCTCCTTCTATGATCTTTTTAAACATATATGATTATCTGTTATTATATATTCTTCAGTAGAAATATGAGCCCTTTCAGGGCAGGACAAACCTTTTTCATTTGATACTTAGCATATACTTAGCATAATGTCATTTAATAAATATTTGTTGAATTTAACAAAATAATTTATTTGACAAAGTCTGCTATTAGTATCACTAACTACTAGTATTTTATATCACTTTAAATATAATATCTTTTTATATATGCATTACACATCTATGTATGTATTATGACACACATGTATATATATATATATATATCTGTATGTGTTTGTGTGTATAATCTTATTTAATTTTTATAAAATCCTTAGCTGGATGCCATTCTCATTCCAGTTTTGCCATGGAAAAATGAATGCTGCATCAAGGATCTTCGATTCCTTTGTTTTAATGATTCCTTTCCACACTCCACAATTCTGCCATATATTTCTAGATGGTTTAATGAATTTCTATGTCCAAAACACCCTTAGTATTACCTAGTGAACAATCCGCTTCCTAGAATCACTTTCTGGTCATTCCCATAATGGAGATTGACTCAAGACTCATATCACAGTTTTCAACTTCTAACATTCCTTTTTAGCTTTCTTAGGGTTTATATAATCTTGATGCAGAGATAATATTGTATTCTTCAGTTCCATGCCAGTGGAAAACAAGTTCTGGCATGAAAGTCTGAACATTATTTTCTAGCCCAATTTTCAGATAAGTAAATTGAAGCCCAGAGAGATTAGGTCAATCCAATCCAATCCAATCCAATCCAATCCAATCCAATCCAATCCAATCTACCTTGTGAAAAATACTATACCACAACTTGATAAAAAGACAAAAGAAAAATAGTCCCTGCTCTCAGGGAATTTACATTTTCCAGAAAAAAGAGGGGGTGAAGAGAAGAGTACAAAAAGGAAGCAGCTTAATATATACCTGGTAATTTGAGGAAGGAAAGGATGCTAATACTTGGGAAGGTCAGGAAAAAATTCCTGTAGTTGATACATGATGATCACAAAAGCAGAAAGGAGTAGACCAAGGATTTAAACTGGTTTTCTACTCCAAATCCCATGTCTTTGCCATCATATATTGATGCATTTTTTTAACATTGATGCATCCTGATGAGTCATTCCATCTTTACTCGAAGCCATTCTGTATAAAATAGATATACAGGAGGTAGCCAAATTTATATACTCTAAATATCTCCATGTTTGTAAGAATCTGATGGAACTTTTACACAGTTTATGTGAAAAAAACAAGTAGGTGACACAGTAGATAAAATGCTGAACTCATATTCAAAAAGATCCAATTTTGAACTTCAGTTCACTTAATTGCCAGCTATATGATCTTACACAAGTCACTTAACCTCTGCCTGCCTCAGGTGTCAAATTAATAAAATTGGAATAATCATAGCACCTAAATTTCAGCATTGTTGTGCAGATTAAATGAGCTAATACAGGCAAAGCACTCTATAAATCTTAAAGCACTAGATGCATATTAACTTTTATTGTTTGTATTCTTTATGAGCACAGCTTTCAAGAACCCTGGGTTATCTCCACACCAGGATAAGGCATCAGAGGAAGACACTGATAGAGAAAGAAACTATTGAAAAAAATCTTTTGAAATTTCTTCTTAAGAGCCAGAGATAAGAATAGAAGCAGAAAGGAGGAGGGAATATTTTTACATATCAAGTAAAGGAGAAAAATGATTTTTTTAAGCTTGACTTTTAAAAAATAAATGTTTCATTTTTTTTCTGGTTATACATGTATATTAACTTTTAAAATACACATTTCTTTAGGAATGCTGAAAGAGAAAAATCAGAACAAAGAGAAAACTATGGGAGAGAAAAAAAACAGAAAAAAAGAAGTGAACATACCATGTGTTCATTTATATTCAACCTCCATAATTTTCTTTCTGGATGCAGATGGCATTTTCTATACAAAGTTTATTGAGATTGCTTTAGATCACTGAACCATGCGAAGAACCAAATCTTTCATAGTTGAGCATCACTCTTTCTTGCTATTACTGTATGCATTGTATTCTTAGTTCTGCTTGTTCCTAGTTACATCAGTTCATGTAAATCTTTCCAGGACTTTCTAAAATCAGCTTGTTCATCATTTTTTACAGAACAATAATATTTCATTACCTTCATATACCACAACTTATTTAGCCATTCCCCAATTGATTGTCATCTACTCATTTTTCAAATTCTTTGTCATCACAAACATTTTTGTACATGTAGCTCCTTTTCCCTCCTTTATAATGTCCTTTGGATACGTGACACCACTAAGTCAAAGGGTATCCACAGTTTGATAGCCCGTTGGGCATAGTTCCAAATCGCTCTCCAGAATAGTTGGGTCATTTCATATTTCCACCAACAGTGCATTAATTTCTCAGTTTTCCCACATCCCCTCCAGCATTTATCATTATCTTTTCCTATCATCTCAGCCAGTCTGAGAGGTGTGAAGTACCTCAGAGTTGCTCTAATTTGAATTTCTCTAATCAATAGTTATTTAGAGCATTTTTTCATATAATATAAATGGCTTTAATTTCATCATCTGAAAATTGTCTCTTCATATCCTTTAACCATTTAAGTTTGAATTTTTAAAGTACATAATACATTCAACATATTACTTTCAAAGATGTCTAATTTGTTTTTTTTTTCTCTGCATTTCTTTTTGTGCATTTTGAAAAAGGTGTTTCAATGACCTTCTCCTCCCCTTTCTTCTTCTTCTGACAGAACCATCAGCTCTCTCCTCCCTGACAGGAGATGGCATGAAATATCTAGACAAAATTCTAATAGATGAATGATAGAACTGAAAGGCTATGATAGGAACCTTCAGTAATATCCTTTGTGAAAAAGATATGAATAGTTTTCAGCTGAAATAATCATAGCTATCTATAGTTATCTACTATATCTATAGCCATATAAAAAAAAGTGCTCCAACTCATTAATGACTGGAAAAATGCAAACTAAAACAATTGTGAATTACTACCACTCGACCTATTCAATTGGCCAATAGGAGAAAAAATTAAAATTGCAAATGGTGAATTAATGTACTATTGGTGAAGTTGTGAACTGATTCAACCATTTAGTGGAAGAACAATGTCCAAAGTTCTATAAAATCATCCTTTGACTTAGCAATGCTACTTCTAGGGCTGTTTCCAAAAGACATTTTAAAAAACAAAAAGGAAAAGGATATGTATGTACAAAAATGTTCATAGCAGCTCTTTTCTGCAGCAAAGAATTGAAAATTGAGGAGATGTTCACCAATTGGGAATGGCTGAATAAATTATAGTATGTAATTATAGTGGTATACTAGTATGCTACAAGAAATGATGAACAGGATGCTCTCAGAAGAACACTCCATGTACAAAGTAATAACAATATTATAAGATGATCAGCTGTGAATGCCATAACTATTCTCAGCAATACCATGATCCAAGACAATTCTGAGTGACTTATGATGAAAAGTACTATCCAACTCCAGAGAAAAAAGTAATGATGCCTGAATACAGATACAAGCATACTTTAAAATTGTATTTTCTTGAGGTTTTTGTGATCTTTTATTTTATAACATGACTATCTGGGAAATGTTTTTATGACTATTCGTGTATTATCTATATCAAATTGCTTATATGTAAGGGGATGAGAGGAAAGAAAATCTGGAACTCAAAATTTTAAAAACAAATATTAAAATTTGTTTATATACATATATAATTGAAGAAAAATTCTAATAAAAAACAAATAAATTAAAAGGACTAGAGACCCAGAAAAATATCCCTTGTGGAAATATTCAAATTACTACAAAATTTATTCTCTGTAGATTGGTTACATCAGTCATCCAAGAATAGGTGAGCCTTTGTCAATGAGGGATCTAGACTCACCACAGTTTTTCATCATCATATGTACATATTCTCTCTTTTCATACATGTTTACATAATGCCACAGAACTAGATATATCCCAGTAAAACACAGTACTCCATCAACTTTGGTGATCAATGCTGACAGCTACAGCCATATTTCCTGCATTACCAAGAATCCCTTCTCTAAAAAAGTCTCACAGGGACCTGTTCAGCCATGCTATATAATCTCAAACTGTCTCAATATTCAGGAAATAAATGCAACATGTAGAACTCAAGTGAAATCCATGGCAGAACCACTTAGCAATGGCATTCCAGGACCTGCAAGTCTGACTCTCTTTTGGGTCTTATCACACATTATGTTTCATATCCTATGGGATCCAGTCAAAACAGACTACTCACTGCTTTCTGCTTTCTAGGAGCCTTTGGATGTACCATGTCTCATTATTGGACTGAAATTGTCCCCTTGCCTCTTTGAATATCAAACACAAACACAAATTTTTTGAAACATTGTCTTCCTTCAGATACAGGTGCTTTCTCTGGGACATCTTTCCTTTGTACAAAATCAGAATCTTTTTTATCTTTAGGCCTCTGGAATAATGCTATTCCTTGTAGAATGTTTGAATTGAAATAGAAATAAACTTTAATTAATATGTATCTACAGAGTAGCTGCAGTTGTCCAAAAATGCTGATGTTGAGAGGTGAGAGGTAAAGGATGACTAATCCATTTCTGACTCATCTGGCTGCACCTGCCTGTTGTAGGTGAGATTTTAATACAAAATATCCCTATTAGATATCACGGTTTTAATGCCTGGCCAGAAAAGCAAATGCAACTTACATATAGCTTCTGACAAAATCTGCATAGTCCCTATGGAGTTTCTGCAGTAAAATCAATATGACTCAGATTCCCTTTCTGCCCATGATGAAGATCACTGAGGTTTATGTTCATAGAAGGAAAAAAGAGGGGAGGGGAAGGAAGGGTAGGAAGAGGAAGAAAAGGGAGAAAGAAAAGGAGTGGGGAAGAAAGGAAGGGAAGAGACAAGCATTGATTAAGTACCTATTATGTGTCATTATGTTAAATGCTTAAATATTATCTTATTTGATCCTCACAACAACCCTGGAAGGAAACCGAGGTTAAGAGACTTGCCCAACATAACACAGCTGGTAGGTATCTAAGGAAGGATTTGAAGGTAAAACTTCATACTCATCACTTCACCACCCAATAGCCTCAAGACAACAAAAGGCCAAAGACTTTATTTTCTCTACATCTAAAACTAATTATTTTTTTTATTTCTCAAAGAACATTTTGTCCCCTATATTAAAGTCAATTCAACAAGAGATTTTATTTTATTTTTTAGATGCAATTAGGGTCACGTGGCTAGTAAGTATCTGAAACCAGATTTCAACTAAAAATCTCCTGACTCCAGGACTGGCACTCTATCCACTCTTCCACCTAGCTGCCCCTTCAACAAGCAATTATTAAAAGTTTAATTTGTGCCCATTACTATGCTGGGTGCTACGTGAGATATCAAGACAAAAATGAAACATTAACTTCCTTGGCCTGCCCTCAAGGGGCTTAAATGCTAAATTTGGGCTGTCTTTTGGTTTTGTTTTTTGGGGGGAGGGGAGGTTGTTGGGGTTTTTATGACATTTATTAATAGAATTCTATTGGTATATTCTACTGTAATATTATTTGGTAGAAGAAAGTTATAGCTATAAGGCGAGTAATTATATTGCCTTAGGCACAAATCCATAGCTATTCAGTTCTTACAATAAGCTCTTCATTACATTATATTCAAACTGGGCTTATAATGTGGCTTCTTGCCAGAGTTCCAAGAGAAAAAGGATGGGATTTCAGGAGAAAACCAAAATGCCTTCCAAAACTCAGCTTCCTATTCAAATGCTTGTAGCCTTTAGATTCCTAAAGTATAGGAAGAAAAAGCCCTGAGCGTCTGCTCTACAAGTTCCCTTGAAACATTCATTTTCAGTTTTTCTGGTCTGTGGGTGGCCAGGAGGCAAAACAGGCATGGTGTCAGGAAAACCTGAGTTCTAATCCAATCTGAGAAACTTACTAGCTGTGCGACACTGGACAAGTCATTTAACCCTGTTTGCCTCAATTTCCTCAAATGCAAAATGAGAGGGAGAAGGAAATGGCAAGATGTTCTCTTTGTCAAGAAAACTCAAAATTGAGTCATGAAGAGTCAGACACAACTGCAATGACTGAACAACAATTCTGGCTTTTGATTGAGGCTACAAGATTTGGCCAATATCATTTGATTTCAGTTTGACATAGATATCCCAATGTCTTATTGTATATTCTCTCTCTCTCTCTCTCTCTCTCTCTCTCTCTCTCTCTCTCTCTCTATCTCTCTCTCTCTCTCCCTCCCTCCCCTTCCTCCTTCTCTCTCTCTCTGTCTTTCTGATTCTGTTTCTGTCTTTCTGTGTCTCTTTGTGTCTCTGTGTCTCTCTTGGTCTCTGTCTCTATCTCTCTGTCTCTTTCTCCTCCTCTCCATCTCTCTCTTTATCCCTCTGTCCCTGTCTCTGTCTCTGTGTCTGTCTCTCTGTCTCTGTCTCTCTGTCTCTGTTTCTCTGCATTTCTCTATGTCTCTCTGTGTCTCTGTGTCTCTCTATCTCTATCTCTGTCTTTTCTCCATCTCTCCATCTTGCTCTTTGACCCTCTGTTCCTGTCTCTGTAACTCTATCTCTGCCTCTGCCTCTGTCTCTGTTTCTGTCTCTGTCTCTTTGTGTATCTCTCTCTGTCTCTTTCCCTATATCTCCATCTCTCTCTTTGTCCCTCTGTTCCTATCTCTGAATCTCTGTGATTGTATCTCTCCGTCTATCTCTGCCTCTGCTACTGTTTCTCTGTCTCTGTCTGTCTCTCTGTCTCTCTGTCTTTCTGTGTATGTGTGTGTGTTTTCCCCTACCCAGTTATCTACATGGGGATATTTACAGAATTATTATTATTTTTTTAATTTAGGGAGTTCTAGAAATAATTCTGTGGTACATGAATGTAATGATACCATTGCATTTTAAGAAATAATGCATATGTGAGAAACTTAGGAAGACATGTATGAACTAATATAATAAAAATATAAATGAAAATAGTATTAAATGACTAAAAAACTAAGACAAATGATAAAACATGTTCCCCCAGGCAGCTGGATAGGGTAGTTAATAGTGGGCTAGACCTGGAGTCAGTAACGTCAGTAACACCTGAATTCAATTTTAGCCTTTGACAGTAGTTATACAACACTGGGTAAACCTGGGCTTCTTCAACTCTAAAATGATGATATTAATAGGGTCTACATCACAGAATTATTATGATGATCAAATAAACTAATAATTATAAATAATGATGGCTGCAGTGCAAGAAGTGACAGATTTTCAGTTGTGACCTTACGATCCCCAAATAAATCAAGGCCTAAAATAGTACCACATGGATCTTAGGATAACAATGTCATGGATTTAGAGCTTGAAGCAATTCTAAGGGCCAGCTGGCTCAGTCTTGTCATTTAACAGATAAGGAAATGGATGCTCAGTTGGGTGAGCTGCCTAGGAGTATACTGACAGAAGTGGAAGTTGAATCTAGATCCTCTAATTGCAGAGTCAATGTTGTTGCTGTTGTTTTCCTGTCCCTAAAAAACTTCTGTAAAGTAAGTAAGGTATTTTTACAATTTGCATTAACCGTCTCTGGGGCCTACGGTATGGGTCATGATTCAGGAAACTAAGCTCTACAGCTGATTTCACCCACTTCTTCCTGACTTTCCTTCTGAGGCCTCCTTGATTTTCTTCCCAATAAAACTAAGATGTGAGACTAGATAATGTCTTAAGCTCCTTCCAAACATGGCATTCTGCTATTTTTTGACTAAATTAATGGCAAAGAGAGGAAGGCCCAAAGCTAGCTATCCAGCATCTCCCAGGGATGGATATTAGACATGTCCAAGATGGTGAGGCAAGGGAAGGAAGGCTCCAGTGTGCACAGTGTTCTGTCCCCTACTTTGCAAGGATGCTCAGGAGTGACCACATCCCTGGGGAAAATGGAGGACTGCAGGAGGGAGTGATATTTTCCTGTAGATTCTTGAACCAATTCTGGTAAGGTGGAAAATTGTCAGCCCCATACCTAAAAAGATTTACTTGCAGGGAAATAATTCCTCCCACACACTAGGAACAGGAGGGGCATTTAATAATAGTAAGGTGTTTGCCAAACTGTGCATTAATGGAGACATTTTAGAGGCTATTATTAGATTCTTCAAAAGGCCTACAGGTAAGGGAAAGTACAGGGATACTACTTCACTAAGTTAAAAATCAAAGAGCCCCATGGGCTCATAATTAATCACTTAATGACCAAATCTCAAGAAAGGGTGATTTAATATTTGATGACTTGGACACAAAAGCAGCTTTTTGAGAAGTCAGCATGACTGAAGGTCTGACAATGCAGGCTTTTATACCAGAGAAAACATTTTCATTTTAAAAAGTATTTTTACCTGAATTGTATTTTTAAACATATTTTTAAAAGTCCTTATCACTTCCTCCACTAAATTTGATAGATAAATTGGTATAATTTTCAGTTTGTCACCAGAAATAGCCTTTCTTGTCAGAAATTGTGACTTAGCTCATTTTAACAGTTGCTGGGGATTGCTGGTTTTAGTGTCTAGGGACACGGATGTCAGATAAAGGAAATAGTGCTTGGGGCCAGTACAGAACTAGGTAAAGCCAAGAAGGACCACCAACACACAATATGATTTTATGCCTTTCAAGGAAATTCTATGACAATGAGAAGACCATAGAGTTGTGGATTTGGAGTTAGAAGGGGTTTTTGAGTCAACAGAGTAAAAGGATCATTGAATTAAAGTGTGGGAGATCTTTGATTTCATCTCTTCTACCTTATTTAACAATGAGAAAATTGAGGGCCAAAGAATCTGTTCAAAATCAGATGGGAAGGAAATCAAACCCATATTCCTACTCTTAATTGAATACATTTCCAACCTTAACCTGGTACTTCCTCATCATTTAAAAAGTAAACAGAGGCACCTTGAATTGCCAAGGAAGCACATAAAGATTCAAATCCATATCCCAAAATCTATGTGTTCTCCACAAACCCAATTTATATTCTATCTCCTCCCCTCTTTTTTAGCTTTTCCAAATAGAACTTTAATTTTTGGGAAAAACAGTTACTCAATTAGTAGTGTGCCTCAGTTTCCCTGGTCTTTTTGCCCTAAGTTCCTCTTTCTGTTTTCATCTCTTCTCCATCTCATTTGTTTTCCACTTTCTTTTTTTTTCTTTATTATTTTTAATTAGCTTTTGATTTTTCTAAATACATGCAAAGATAGTTTTTAACATTCACCTTTGCAAAATCTTGTGGTAATTTTGTATTTCAAATTTTCTTTTTTCCTACCTTTCCCCCTTCCCCATCCCCTAGATAGAAAGCAACTTGATATATGCTATTGTTTTCTACTATCTAAACCAATAATGTATTAAACCAGTACTCTGACCCAAATCTCCTTTGTAAAAAATATTGTAACTCCTTACAACATTCCCTCTTTCTCAAATCAAAGGTCCCAGCACTTCATCATTTTTCTCATCCTCCAAACCCACCTTTGCTTTCCTCAACCAAATCTCCACAGAGAAGGGGTACTCTAGTTGGTCATGTCATAACATCTGCCCTACCCAGGCATGGGAAATGCCAGAGCACAGGATACATTTCTTTTTTTAAAAATTTTTATTATTTTCTTTTTTTCTGGTTTACATGTACATTTTATTTAAAATACACATTTCTTTATGAATCACATTGGGAGAAAAAGATCAGAACAAAGGGAAAAACCACAAGAGGAAAAAAAAACAGAAGAAAAAGAAAAAAAAGTGAACATAGATTCTGTTGATTTACATTCATTCTCCATAGTTCTCTCTCTGGATACAGATGGTGTTTTCTATCCAAAGTTTATTGGGATTGTCTAAACACTGAGAAGAACCAAGTCTTTCATAGCTGATCATTACATACTCTTGTTGTTATTGTGTCTAATATATTCTCTGGTTCTACTTTTTTCACTCAGCATCAGTTTGTGTAAATCATTCTAACCCTTTCTAAAATCATCTTGTTCATTTTTTATTAAAGCTTTTTATTTACAGTTGTTCCTTATTTTTATAGAATATTCCATCACTTTCATATACCATAACTTATTCAGATGGACATCTGAATTTCCAATTCTTTGCCACCACAAAAAACTGCTACAACCCGGATGTATTTCTTAAGGTTCCTTTCGATATGATCACTTTTAAATTGCAAATACTAATTAAATATAGTCTCTTTCACTGTATCTCTCAGTCTCCTCCACAACCCAACAACTACTTACAGTACATTTTTTTTCCTAATATAGCTGGCACAGAGAGTGGTTGCTGAACCTGTTCCCTAACACTAGAATTCAAATAGCATGAATTCTACTTCAGTTCTGTGGAATTGTGAATCCCAGTCACCTAAAGGGACCTCCTGCTTCTATGGCACCTGGTGATCACAGACAATTCTCTGTGATCATGTACTGTGCTGGCACCTGAACTCTAATACCGGGAGCAGCCACTGGGCTGAGTGACAAAACTGTCTGCTCCAATTCCCAACCCCCACTTCTCCCAAACAAGCTGCTGCAACATTTTTCAGGACTAGTTCCTTTTTAGCCTGAGTTGGTGACTTGGGTACCTTAGCCAAGGTTAGTTCATCAGTGTCACCTAGAAATGAAATCAAACCAATGGCTTCTTCCGGGAATGTTGGCACAAAATTTCCAGGTGCTGAGAACATATCCTCCTGATCAACAGACTTTCTACCAACTCAAAACAGACCTCATTTCCCTCCAAAAAAAAAAAAAAAAGATAAAACTGCTGAAACTTCAGTCAGCTGTGAATTTGGCCTAGTTTGCCTCTCTACTCAAGACCCAAGCGGCAGACTATTTCCTAAAATATCATTAGGAGGGATCTGAGGCTGGATACATTGCAGAGTACCTTGCAACCCTTTGGATTCACCAGACTTGGCAGGGTTGATGCTCAAATGACCCATTTCACCCCAAGGCTTCAAATGGGTTGGGAATGTGGTGGTTTGGGAGCTCTAAGGACACAGATGGTGCTTTAACAGGGTTTCCATCATCTTCCATGAGTTCCAAAAGAATTCATTTTCTGGGGGATAAGTTCTCTCTACCCTAAAACCCTAATTAAGTATTTTGGTTGGGACATGTGTCAAAGGGACACAGGTTATCTGTCTCCATGTAGCCATGTGTCCCAAGGAAATAAAAAGTGGCTAAACATGGAGTGAAAAACAGGAAGTGCCTCCCCTCCTCACATAAAACATCCATGACTCAGTCCCATTAGAATTAGAGCAGATATGCTTCCATACCACACTTGAATAGACTGCTGCATAGATAGATCATTCACCCAGCACTGTACTAAAAACCATCCCAGCTTGCTAGAATGTAGTATTTCTATAATTAGAAAGGAGGAAAAAAAAATATTTATAGGATCTTCTAAGACAGATTACACAAACGGGCTATTTGGGGACCGGCCTAAATTTTTGTGCCAAGTTATGAGTGGCTCAATTTAATTCAACAAATATTTATTAAAACTGTCCTGTGCACAAGACACTGTGCTAGTTAATGGGGGAAATGCAATGATTAATAGAACAGAAGCTTTGCCCTCAAATCTAGAAGGGGAAGGAGGGAAGAATAAAATATGCACATAGAAATATTTACATAAATATAAATATAGTTAAGTACACAAGAGATTAAAGCATTTTGAGGTAGAATGAGAAAAATAATGAACTAACTTGAGGGAGAGGAGTCTAAGAAAGACTTTTGGATAGAGGATAGATACCTCAAAAAAGGAATAAGATGCTAACTGAGTAGTCAACCCGTCTTAAAGAAGGCATGAGCAAGGACAGTAAGGTGCTAGAGGAAAGTGCCAGGCATATATGGAGTGCTGCAAATAGTCCAATTATACTGTAGTGTGGAGTATGGATTAGAATGAAGTAAGGGTGTATTAAATTGTACCAGGTCTTGAGTGCCAGACTAAATAATGCATCTGAACTATTTTTGATAGAATATATGATTCTCTAATCCAGAGAGGTTAACTCCCAAATTACTGGCTATGATCCATCATAAAAAAATTCTACTTAATTTCAGGACATAGGGTTTTACATGGGATTTTATTGATTGGATTATGGAGAGATCAGCTGGTCAGGGCTGTACTTTTCACAGTAGGAATATGAAAAAAAAAAGAATTCTTGAAGCCAAAGAACTAGTAATTGATCAGAGGATGTACTGAAACAAGATTCTTGCTTTTCAAGCAGTCAGAAAGGCAGATGTGATGAGAGGAAGGAGGGGTTAGGGAAAGGAGAGGAGACAGAACTGGAAATCTGGAAATCCAACAAACAGAAAAGCATGAGTCAAATGAACACAAGGCTCTAATTGTCCCAGGAATGGGCAGATGCTTTTCCACAGCAAATGGTCTCTGTCTCCCTTCTGTCCTGTGAATAGTCCATATCCACCAACAGATGGGTTCTTCTTCAGATAATGTATTTAGAAGGATGGACTTCAGTGATCATCTAACCTTATCTCATTTTACAAATTAAGAAACTGAGACCCTGGGACATTAATGACTTACCCTACTTCACATAGGTAAATTCAAACCTTGGTCCTCTGCCTCTGGACCAGGGTTCTTTTCATTGTGCTACAATACTGCTGAGGAGTGGGAGAATAATCACCCTTTCTTGTACCTCAGAGAGCCTGGCTTCCTGCAGGAGTATGTTGCTGAGCTCTAATGTTTCCTGTGCCTTTGCCCTTCTATGCCATACACTCTAATTGTGCAGAAGTGTGCAGGTAAATGAGGAGCTCCTTAGGTGACCCAGGTACTTCCTATTACCCTAAGCACCGAGACCATGGGACTCTGATGTTCCAATCTAAGATAATGAGTGTGTACCTAAGTCAGAGAGAATAAAAGCACAGAGCAAATACACTAGGGAAGTCACTCTCACGGGGGTACAAAGACCCTTCCTAGGGAGCTCAATTTGTGAGTGAGCTTCTGATGGAATGCAAATAACCCAGCTCCACCTGAAGCTTCTCATCAGTGCTCCAGAAACACAGGCTCCTGCTCTCTACACTTGTTATATTTATACCCTCTCGTTTGGAGGCCAAGTGAATCATCAACTGCACTTTTAAAATATCTGGAGTGTAATTTATCAACAACCTAGCATCTGACACTTCAAAATCTCTAAACTCTGCTTAAGAGAACGTGTTTTGTCTGGATGCCTCATCTCCTCCCCCTTCCCTGCCCTTGATTTGATTTAGAAATCAAGGTTAAGATTATGTAGAGTGATTGCATGAATGAGGAAAGGATATTGGAATTAATAGACTTGAGTTCAAATCTTAACTTTGCTGCTTCCTATCTAAATGTTTTTTTTTTAAATAAACCACTTTACCTCTCAGAATTCCACTTTGCTAATTTCTAAATAGGGAATAAGATGTTTATCTCTATTTTACCTGAATGGTTTATGATAAGGATTAACTGATATCAAATGTGGTTGTGTATTTCCATTTCCACCTCCCTACCTTCTCTCTCATTTTCCCCTTCTCTTCACTCATATGTTGGTAAAGATACTGCAGTGGTTTGCCATTTCCTTCTCCAGCTTATTTTACAAAAGAAGAAAAGATGGCAAACAGAATTAAATGACTTGCTCAAAGTCACACAGCTAGTAAATCTCTCAGGCTAGATTTAAACTTAAAAAATGAGTTTTCCTGACTCCAAGTCCAGAGCCCTGCCACCACCACTCACATAATTAGTCCTTCAGTTTTGATTCTCTTGCCTAGTTATTCCAACTGCCTCCCACCTGTTCTCCATCTTACCTCTTCTCCCTCTAGTTCATTCTTTATCTTATTGCCCAATTTTTTTCCTTTAAGCCCAGTTTTGTATCTATCACTCTCCTACTCAGACAAGTCCAGTAGTTCACAAGTGGCTTTATAATAAAATACTTAACTCTTCTGCTCAGCTTTTAAAATCTTCACAATGTGACCACAGTCTAACTTTCCATTCTCACTGGGCATTATTCCCCTTCCTGCATTCTGTGATGAGCCAAATTCACATTCTGTCTGTTCCTTACCTATAATATACAATCTCTCATCTCCCTGACTTTACACTGGCTGAACCCAGTGCATGGAATGCCTTCTTTCTTCACACCTCCACCTCATAGAATCCTATTACTTCAACTTGCAGAAAAAGCAGCACATTCTTATGAAGTCTTTCCTGATCTAGTTAATGTCCTTGCTCCCACACTATCTTATATTGGCCTTTCTTGTTCAGTCATTTTCACTTGTATCTGACTACTTTGTATATATTTGTATTTATTCTCTTTATATTTATTCTGTATATATTTATCTTCCCTATTAGAATGTAAATTTTTGCCAGTAGGGACTATTTCATTTACTTTATCTGGATCCTACAGGAACTTAATAAGTGCTTGCTGATTGATTTTTTATTATGTAAATCTAAATGAAGCCTTTAGATTGTGTTCTTGTAGCTTTTTTAGTATAGATTCGCCAGACATTTATGTAGCACAGCCTATGTTCAGATCAATATGACAGACTCTAGGCATATATTTAGTTTATTCTAGGAATGGCACTTTGGCTCATGCAAAGGCATGAAGGAGGGAAAGATGGAAGGCCAAGCTTGGTGAATGACAAATGTGGAAGCTTGGCTGGAAAGGAGGCTTTGTGAAGGGGAATAATGTGCAATAAGCCTGGAAAAACAGGATGGAACCAGATGGAGAAGGGCTTTAAATGCCAAATTGAAGAGTTTATGGTTTTATATATATATATTTCATCCTAGAGGCAATAAGGATACACTGAAGACAGTAAGATAATGATATGGTCAGACGTATTTTCGGAGTTGCATAAAAAATAGATTAGAAGGGGGAAAGAGTAGAAGAAAAGAATATAACAAGGAAAGTATTATAGTAATCCAGGCACATGATGATAATGATCTGAACCAGGATGGAAGTCTGGGTGAGCAGAGAGAAGAAGGCAGTTTTGAAGTATTTTATGAGAGTAGAATTAAAAAATCTTGGCAGTTGATTGGATATAATAAGGATAAAGGAGAAGAACCCTAGATGACACTTTATTTATAGACTTGGAAAACTAGTGCAAAAATGGTATTGCCCTCAAGAGGAAGAATGGTTATCTTAGAGAACAAAGAGTTTTTTTTTTTTTTTTCTTGGACTTGTTGAATTTGAGATGTGAGGAGACTAGTGCTCGGAAGATAGGTTGGGATCAAGTGAGTAGATCTGCATTTATAGCCTAAATAGATAGCATAGTGGCTGGCATAAAACAAGTGCTCAATAAATGCTTGCCAGTTGACTGATTGAAGTGGAATAGATCACTCTGAGAGAGTATACTGAAAGAAAAGAGAAGAGAACTCAGGACGCCTTGGGGCACATCCACATTTTAAGAGGTATAGAATGATGATATAGTAAAGGAGAAGCAAAAAAAACCCTGGATAATTATAAGGATTTTTAGAATGGAATCCATGGAGCAGAAAATAATTTAAAATCGTTCCTTTGCTCTTTAAGTCCTGCAACAATACTAACCAGATAATAAACAGTCTGTAAGTGCCCATTGACTGTTTCAAGGTCCTTTCACCGGGAAAGTTATTAGCTCCAGGGAAATAAAGTAAAATTTTCACTTTAGTGAGGTGGGTTCACAGGTAAAAAATGATAACAAGAAAATTCACAGGATTATCAAAGAAAGAGCTAGAAGGGATGCTAAGAAATCATCTGCTGATTTATTATTCCCCACTATCCCATTTTCTAAATTAGTAAACTGGGGCCCAGCTCAGTAAAACAAGTTATTCATAATCACTCAGTTAATTTGATCTGGACT
Organism: Myrmecobius fasciatus; assembly: GCA_023553655.1. Lineage (NCBI taxonomy): Eukaryota > Metazoa > Chordata > Mammalia > Dasyuromorphia > Myrmecobiidae > Myrmecobius > Myrmecobius fasciatus. The sequence continues at coordinate 109,303 of JAJPUD010001602.1, forward strand.
AGAATCCTGATTTCCTTATTCTGAATACAGAGCTCTTTTTCCTGTCCCTTCATACATCTCTAAGTTTTCCTCAGTTCATTTGTCTGAATCCCCTAGTATTTTCTACATAAGGCCAGATTCTCCATCACAGAAACATTTGTTCTCCAGAAAAAAACATAGCTTAGCATGTATCCATTCTTTCCTGAAAGAGTCTGTCCATTTAAAGTATCACCTTTGTGCTTCTTTCCCATTTACTAATCACTTTTATACAGCAATAGGATTTAAGCATAGTTAGAATAATGTAAATTTTTTAAAGCAAAAAATGTGTTAGGTGTGATATTTTGTTTTCTCTTGCATTTGAAATCTTAAGTACAGCCACAGGACTTCTGGCGAACTGGAAACTTGAGAAGAACTCAGAATGCAAACTTAAAACATTATAAAAATTAAATTTTTGGAGGGGGAGGAAAAAGGAAGAAAGGGTATTTTCCTCTTTTATGTTCTTATTCTTGATTCCTTTATGATCAAAAAAAGCCTGCCTACTTGTATAGACTGTCTGCAAAAACTTCAGAAGTGTCTATACACCCTTGATGTTGACAGCTCCTGGAAGACCAACTACAGACCCAACTCCTGAGCTTACATGATAACAGTGACAGGAGGATTCATTGAAGTTTTCTGTTCTTAATTCTAGGACATCAACACTCAGAGTTTCTTATTGGGTTTAGCAAACATTTAGATAATTCATGGTACTTGTGGAGCTTACATTATGATAGGTGGAAAAGACCAAATCAGATAGGTAAAATGTACAGTGAAGGCTATGTATGATACCCTACTTTTCAGGGGCTCCAAAAAAGCCCACATGTCCACAGAATATTATCTAAATATGGTATTCAAACCTTCACAAATCTGCCTTTGCAAGCTTGTCCAATATCTCTTCCTTTAATTAAGCTAGCTCTTGAGATAAGAAACAGACTAATTTCTGGGAAAGATACAAAAGAGAATAAGACATGTTCTTTGCCCAAGGGGAATTGATAAGGAAAGTGAGAAGTGCATGAAACAAAGCAGAATAAAAGAGCCCAAAATGAGGACAAACTGCCATGGTACTTTGAGCAGTTAGGTGGTGTCATGGATAAAGTACCAGACCTGAATTCAGGAAGACATGAACTTTTACTAACAGTTACTCTAGGCATAGTGCATTTAGCATAGTATTTAGTCTATATTAAGTACTATACAAATAGGCTATCTCTTCCCCTTTCCCATGGAAGGTATGAGGAAAGACAGATCATTTCCAGCTGGGAATGAGAGGAAGTAACATTTGATTCCTCACCTAGAATCTTTCCACTGGATAGAAATTCCTTCTTCCATCTACCCTGAATCTGTGACCCAGAATTGGACAGTGAATTATAAAATTGCCAGTTGACACCTGCTCCTATCTACTGCTCAATGCTGAGGTGTTTCAGGAACCTCTTCTTGTCCCTGTAATCAGCTTTGGTTCTTTTTCAGTTCTTATATGTCCTTTCATCAGACTCTGTCCCCATTGTCTACATGTCTCTTTCTCCCTATACTGAACTGAGCTGAAAAAAATGACTCCTTATAATTGTTTTTCTTGGATTTCCCAAGAACATTTCTGGTATTCTTTCTAGATCTTTGTGGAGAAGTTGTGTTGAAGCTGGGCTATAATTCCTCCTGATATTTTCCCATCTTTTTTTTTTTTTTTTTACTTCCCTTTAATATAATGTAAAAACATTTGCAAAGGGTTTCCTTTATAATGGGTCTATGAAGTAGTGAGTTAAGATCAACTCTGTAGATGAAGAAAATGAGGTTCAGAGAGATTAAGTCACTTGCCTCTGATCACACAGGTAGGCAGAAGCTGAGGCAGAATTAGAATTCAGGTCTCTAAATTCAAGCTCAGCACTCCCTACATTATGTCATACATTTCTCCAAACTTTCCCAACCTTTTTCTGCCTCCATTTTATTTACATTTCTCAAACAAAGAATGCCCTTTCTTGCTATCTCTGTTTCTATCTATATTTTGAAATTCAGTTTTTCTAAAATGCTTTCACAGAATTTCAGATTTTTCAGAGCTGGAAAGAAAATCAGGGGTAATCTAGTATGAACTGTTCATGAAAAATAATTACCTCTCTCTTCCCTGACAAGCATTCATTATGCCTTTGTTTGAAGACTTCCAGTGATGAGAAATTCATTGCTTCTCTAGTTATGCCATTCCAGTTTTGGTTAGCTCTAATTTTTAAAAAGTAGCCATTTCACCAAATCTTCACCTCCCTCAGCTTGAAATGAACTTCTTCCTCTCTATGGTCTCTCTTTATCATTCTACTATATAGTGGTGAGGTGCAATATTGCTTTATGTAAATTCAAGAGAGAGATATTTAATTTGACTCCTTAGGCTTAGTTTAGTTCATGTATTTTTCCCTTCTCTTTCCCTATTTGAATAGGAAGCAATAAAAAGAAATTGGGGAATTGAGAAAATGAAGAATCCAGAACACTAGAGCTCATGGAAGTCAGCTAAAAGAAATTCTATCGAAACAAATCCCTATATAGATGATGACTAGGTATAGCTTAGTCATCTGATATTAAATATGGAACTATAAGTAATTTCTAACTTTAAGTAAGAGTGAAGTCTCAGAAAGGACCCCAGCATGAGGGGACCAAGAAATATAACTTAGAAAAGCAGATTTTAAAACTTATGGTACTAGCTAATTGAGGATACCTTGCTATTGCCTAAGATTCTCTCATCTTAGGCAATAACAAGGTATCCTCAATTAGCTAGTACCATTTATTTAGAGAGGAAATTCCCATTTTAGTCAAGGCTCAGAAAATGTAACTTCTTTTTTTCTGGGAAGGGAGGGGAAAATGTTAAGAACTTTTGTTTGTTTTCTCACTGTTCCATTGGCTGACCATATATGGAATTTTGACTTTTTCTAAAAGAGTTTTAGCAGGACAAGTTTCAGGTTTTTTCCCACAATGACTGAAGAGTTGAAATAGTCTGCTCATTCTTCTATGTCAAGGAATTAGAGCTAAGAACTAGAACTGAATCTGAAAGAAGAAAAGGGCTGCACAACCACATTTTACTGGAGGAAAAATGAGCAGTTAACATAGATTGAAGAGAGCAGGGCTGAACAGGTTATAGGCAGTACAAGGACATTTCTGTAGCAATAGGGACCTGGGGTGCCCTTGCACTTGCTTGACCTGCACACCTGTGCTCCCTATGTGCTAGCCTTTTTTTGTGTTACCTATGTGTGCCTTCTTACTGTGATATGTGTATTTGTAGGAAAATATACCCTAAGCTTATCCAGAAATATTTTATTATTGCTTTTCCCATTATGGTATAATGTACGATGGCTAAGAAATAATAAATATTATAATTATCATTATTATTACAGCTTTCATCTATAGAGCATTTACTATTTGCCAGGCATGATACTAAGCACTCAACAATTATTATCTCATTTGATCCTGACAATAACCCTGGGAGTTATATGCTATTATAATTCCCATTTACAGATGAGGAAAATAGGGGGTAAATTACTTGTCAGAATCTCAGAGCTAGTAAGGGTCTAAGGTGACGTTTGAATTCAGGTCTTTGTGGCTCCAGTCCTGGTGCTCTAATCACTGTAGTACTCAGGTACCTCTAGAAAAAGTACCAGCATCATTGAGACCTTGTGAGCTATGATTTTTAGTGTATGAAGATCCACGTTAATCTTGCTATGAGATACCCCTCTGCAAGATATGTGTGGCAAGGAAAAGGGAAGATTTGGGAAAAGGAGGCCTGTAGTTTCTACAAATACTTTGTTCATTTCCATTATTCTGGTGCTGACCTACCTCTGTCATTAGGTTGTCAGCTCCTGGAGGGCAGACAAGTATTTTATTCCTCACTGTATTTCTACCAAGCTGTGCATTTCACTGTGCCTTCTAGATAGTAAGAATTAAATACTTATTGAATTGAATTAAACTAAACACTGAGGATTCTGAATAAACTAGCTTATGAGAAGTAATGAGGCAGAAATGGGAGCCAAACTGTAGGGAGCCTTGAGGGACAGAATAAGTAGTTTTTTTCTGGTGTTGTGTTTTTTATTAAATATTTTTATTTTCTCCACTTGTATTTAAAACAATTTTTTACACTTTAAAAAAAATGAGTTCCAGATTCTCTCCTTTATACTTACTCTAGCCCCCATTAAGAAAGCACATATGAAGTTATATAAAACATTTTCATAAGTCATGTTGTGAAAGAAAATACAACTCTCCCCCCAAAACAAAAAAACTCTCAAAAAAGAGAGAGACAGAGACAGAGATGGAGACAGAATGCTTCAGTCCAGAATAAGTAGTTTAAAATTTGTTCCTTCACCACATTTTGAAGGGATAGGCTTACCTAATCTCTAAGAAGTGGAAGGGGATTAAAAAGAGGGACAAGATAGTTCTACTTAAGCTTACCTACCACCTAGTGGTAGAGTGATTTTTAAAATTTCCATTCATTTCAATTTAAATTCATGTACCAGTCTGCATACCTAAAGACTGAGCTCAAGATAGCATCCTCATGAGCAACAGAAGGACAAAAGTTAGAAAACACCAGTTGATTTTCTTAATGAGAGGAAGAGAAAACACTTTCACTAATTATTGCAATCTTGACAGCCAAGTTAATAATACAAAATAAAATCGAGAAAATTATAAGCCACTACAAAACCATAAGAAAAAAAAATGAACAAAAGCATAGGCCTCTGTGTTATCTGAGTGTTAAGGTCACTAGGCTTAAGATGTGATCTAGAAGAGAAAGCAGATTGTCTTTCACAGTTCTTATAACACTGAGTTATAAAGAAGGAGCATTGTGTGTGATAAGTCTTTGCAGAAAATGACACTTTTCAGCAGACAGAGCTTAGAATTCTAGGAGCAGAAATTGAGTGGAAAAAGTATTAGGTAACTAGATAAATTAGAATTTCTTTTCAGACAATTACCACTGTTGTTATTTTTTTCCCAAATACTAAAAATCAAGGTTATTTGGGGGGAAGGCATGTGCAGGAGATAATATGCCATAATAGATAGAGATTTGGTTCCAATATGTACAGTTTGGTAGCTCTTTGGGCATAGTTTCAGATTGCTCTCTGGAATGGTTAGATCAGTTCACAACTCCACCAACAATGCATGAGTGTCCCATTTTCCCCACATCCCCTCCAATATTTATCATTATATTTTCCTGTCACCTTGGCCAATCTGACAGGTATGAGGTGATTTAAATTTCTCTAATCAATAGTGATTTAGCGCATTTTTCACATGACTAGAAATTAACTTCTTTGTCTGACGATTGTGTATTCATATTCTTTGACCACTTGTTCATAGGATAATGGCTTGTTTTCATGCAGATTTGAGTCAATTCTTTATATATTTTAGAAATGAGGCCTTTACAAGAATTGTTGCATATAAAGATTTTTTTCCCCAATTTTCTGCTTCTCTTCAAGTCTTGGTTGCATTGGTTTTGTTTGTGCAAAATCTTTTTTGATTTTATGTAGTCAAAATTATCCATTTTGCAATTTAAAAAAAAATAAAAAGGAGAGTTGGTCCCCAAGTCTGGGATGCATATTGATGGTGTGACTCTGAGAAGTCAATTAGTCTCTCTGTATTCTGGGAAAATTTCTCTGGCTATATGTTTCAGAGAAATGACAATGTGAATTCATAGATAGAGTTTCTTCTTCTAGGAGTTCCCTCTATCAGGGAGCTAGGTGGTGCTCTGAATCTGGAGTCAGAAAGATTTTAATTCAAGTCTCAGATACTTCTTAACTGGCAAGACAGTTAACCTATTTGCCTCAGTTTCCTTATTTGTAAGATGGGGATAATAATAGCATCTAAGTCTCAGGATTGTTATGAGGATCAAATGAGAGAATATTTCAAAGGGGCTTAGTATAGCTTCTAGCACTTTGTGATTGTTTATAAGTTCTATCCACTTCTCTTATTATTATTATATCAATGCAATTACAGGTTGAATAGCCCCTATTGTACTGGGAGGGCCTGAGGCAAATCAAATTGTATATTACTTTCTTTGGTAACCATAAAATTTTTATCAAAGTGAAATTACCTAATCATTTACACATCAAAGGCAGCTTAAAAAGGAAAAATGTCAAGTTAGGAATTCAGTTCCAGAATTTACTGTCTTTGCCCAGTTGCTATCTCACCATTTTGCATATCTATACTCCATTTTTCTGATCTACAAAATAAGAAGATTAGATAAAGAGACCTCTAAGTCAGCCTTAAGATTCTTCACACAATAGAAAGACAATCAAAAAAGTTGCCCAAAAGTAGAATGAACTATTCCTAGGAATGGTGAGCTCTCCCACCTTGGTATTTTCAAGCAGATATCAGGATGATCACTTGCCAGGAATACTATGGAAGATATTCCTCTCCAGGTCTAGTTTAAAAGTCATGACTCATGAGAGAGATCCCTACTCACTCTGAAATTCTGAGTTTCATCTCCAGGAAGACTTGTGTTCCTATCCTGTGTCAAATATTTATTAGCTGTGTGATCCTATGCAAGTCACTTATCTTGACTCAGTTTCCTCACCTGTAAAACAAGTGGGCTGGATTTGATGACCTTTAACCTCCTTTCTAGATCTAAATCTAGGATTCCTTAATTCTCTGATCCACTTACTGGCAGGAAAGGGATGTTAGTTTGTGTTTGCTCTCAACTTGCTTTTCCTCCTTTCACAGACTTAGCAATAAGGTATGATGGCAGAGGCTGGGCTGTGTGTGTTTGAAGGTTGTGTTCCCCTAGTGTCAGCAGATATGGTGACAGCCCAAGGCTGAGTCTAGGAATACACTTATTCTTCTCTAAAATTGCTTAAATAGGCTCCCTCATGAAGTGTCGTCAGAGTGGCAGATGGTAATGGGCTGTAAGAACAAAACACATCAAGACCTATAGTCAGGAGATTGAGAGGAGATCTATGAGGATGGAAGAGGTGATCCAGATGTTAAGAAGAGTCTGGCAATCATTGGAAGCCAGGAAGTAACTCTTGTAAGCAGATAAAAGTCTTCCAGTGGAGTGGGAAGGAGGGGGCGGGGGAGGACCGCACCTGCAGGAAGCCGGCAGCCAATCCCAGAGAAATGCAATTTTGAGTTTTCACATTATCATCTAAAGTTAAGAAGTTGGAGGGGAGGGAACCTGCAACTTTTCCATTAGCTCCTCTGAATTAGCACAAGCTGTGAGATATAAAATGGATGTATTCATCCTCAAAGCAAACAGCTTGCACCAGGCCTGCCCAATGTGTGGCCCAAAAGCCAGAAATTGGCAGCAAGCCCAATGCTCTTTTCTCTAACTCCAACTTCCAAGCCAGTCTTCAGTCCTTAACTCTCTTCTCCCCCACCTTCAGGGTGGGATCTCCGCTTGCCCTCTGCCCAACACTTACTTTCTGACTCCCTAGGATCCACCCACCAGGTAGGTAGAATTTTGTAGTATAAGTTATCAAGCCAACAAGGATAAAAAAAAGATAGATGATAGAGAGATAGATAGGGATTGATAGATAGATGATATATATAGATAGATGGATAGATGATAGAGAGAAAGACAGAGAGAAAGATAGGTAGATGATAGAGAGATAAACAGGTGTATAGATAGAAATAGGTAGATAGGTAGATGGGCAGATAGAAAGGTGGATTGATGAGTGGATGAATAGATAGGTAGATAGAAATTCAGAAAGAGAGAGAGAAAGACAGAGACAGAGAGATAGAGGCAGAGAGAGAAAGGGAAGAAGAGAACGAGGAAAGGAGGAAGAGAGACAGAAAGAGAGAGAGAGACGGATATAGAGAGAAAAAGAAAGGAAGGGAAGGAAGGAGGGAGGGAGAAAGAGAGAAAAAAATCTACTGCTTTGTATCAGGTACTATGCTAAGCACTAGAGAAATGACAGAAAAAAATTTAAAGTCTGATCTCAAGGATCTCAGTCTAATGAGTAAAACAATATACAAATAATGATGCACAAATGTGACATGTACAGGATAAATTGGAGGATATATAATCTTAAAGAGGAGGTATGAGCACTAAGGGTGATAGGAAAGGCATTCTTATAGAATGTGAAATTTTATCTGAGACTAGAAATAAGGAAGGAAGAGAATTTCAGGCAGGGGAAAGAGCCAGTTTAAAAAAAAAAGTAGTATCCTGTGTAAAGAATAACAATGGGATCACAGTGTCTATGAAAGAGAATAAAATATAATAAGAAAAATGTCTTAGAAAGTTTCCTGAGACCTGAAGGAATTAAATTACTTCCCTACAGTTATTTAGACAACTAGTAATGGCAAGGTCAGGGTTTGAATCCAGATCTTTCTGCTTCTAAGTCCAGCACTCTATATGCTTATTTTGCAGTGCTTCTTACATTAGTAGTTGTACAGAGTAGGAGTTTTAAAACTGCACATAATTCAATGTATTCTTTATCCCTAAAGCACACAAGAATATCAGAAACAGGGAAGGAAAGTAATGAATCGTGATAGTGAATGTTTTTAGAGCCCTGATCATTGAATAATTCCTGACAGCATTATTAAAAAGAAAATGGGAAAGAATAAATTAGTTAAAGGGTAAAAAACCAGAAAGTATAGGGTTCATTCATGAATCAAGAAGATATGACAATCCATAAAGCATTGAAATCTAAGTGATTTCACTATTTTTTTCATGGGTATTTTTAATGACGGGAGAGGAGAAAGGAGAGTTTCTACTCTTGTAGAGGAAGCAGAGTTAGGTTAATAAGACTACATGACCTTCCCTAAGCCTTTCACTGAAAGAAGGAATAGCTTTGATATGTCCCTTTTCCTTTCTGGCTTTTTTTTTTTTTAACTTGAAAGAAGAAAACAGCTTGTGTCCTTGCAGGATTATGCTTCTATCCAATGAAAGGAGAAAAATGCTTATGTGAGAATGCTCAATTCAATTTAAAATAATATTAATGATTTTTTATGTGTAAGACACTAATCTAGGACTGGGATATTGAGATAATTGAAACAATTGCTACCCTTAAAGTACTTTTGGGAGTGGAGTGGGGTATTTTGGGACTGGAGTGAGGGAAAGGGGATATAGAGAGGGAGAATTCACCATGTGTGTATGTAGATGAATAATAAGTGTATTCAAAGTAATGCCAAAGAGAACAAAACGTTGGAAGAAAGAACTATTAAAAATTGTGAGATTGGGGGAATTGGAAATCAGAAAAGCCTCAAAAAGTTTATTTCTATCTTTTAACCTATGAACAAAATTAGCAAAGAAACTGCCCAGAATGAGAAAATTTGTGCTTCCCTGAATCACTTGAACCTTTGTTTGGCATCTACTTTGGCCTTTCTAAACCCCAACATTGTAGACAAGATCCATAGGTACCAGAATTACTGCCAAATTATTGACTTTAAAAAATTAGATTTTTCTGGTAATTCTGTAAACCAACTAATTAGGTCTTATTTCCTAACTAGTTTAGAATAATTAAATCAAAACATATTAATGCTATAAAAGGGATCTTAGAATCCAGCACAATCATTTTATATAAAAAGAAACAATCCCATGAAAAAGAAGTGAGATCAGGTCATGAATTATTGGTGACAGAGCAAGGAAAAAACCCAGATCCAAGATCCCCCTTTAGCTTTTCATCAAAAGTACCAGGACTCCTGATTTCCAACTAAAAAGTTTTATTTAATCATGTTATTTTTCATTCTGCTGGAGAAGGAAAAGAGATCAGTCCAAAACAAACTCAGAAACCTAAAACAACAAATTTGTTTGTCAGGAACATTGTTGTTGCTATTGTTCAGTCATTTTAGTTGTAGGCAACTCCACATGAGCCTGCTTAAGGATTTTCTTGGTACAAATACTGGAATGGTTTGCCATTCCCTTCTCCAGTTCATTTTACACATGAGGAAACTGAGGCAAACAAGGTTATGACTTAGCCACGTTCACACAGAGGACAGATTTGAACTTAGAAAAATAAATCCTCCTGACTCCAGGCTTGGCATTCTGTTTACTGCAAACTTATATATTCCTTCAGTAACAACTTGGGTTCATATCTCAATTTTTCTCTCTGTCTCCCCTTCCCACAGACCTGGATTTTATTAACTTCCTGTTGGTGGTAAGGTGGTAAGGAAACTGGATGCTGACATAGTCTTTGTCCTGTATTTAGTACATGTGGCCTGGAGTTAGGAGGTCAGAGAAAACAGCACAAGAAGCAGTTGAGGGGATGGGAGGTGGATGTGAAAATATCTCTGGGTCCACCAGGGGCATGATATGAACACGGGGGGAGGTTCAGGAAGATTACCTTGTAGTTACTTGCTGTGTGAACCTACTTACAATCTTTTTGAGCCTCTTACTTCATCAGTTAAATAGGAATAATACATTCTTTGCATCATGTGTATTCCAATGTTGCTATGAGGAAAGCACTTTGCAAAACTAAATTCCATAGAAATGTGAATTTTATTCTGGATGATACTTGTTGGGTAAAATTTAAAGGGGATTTTTCAAGGGAAGGTTGATTTAAATGGCCTCCAATTCACCAATATAATGAATGAGAGGATCTCCAGTCATTCTGCTCTACATCTTGCCACTGGACCCAGATGGCTCTGGAGGAGAAAGTGAGGCTGATAACTTTGCATAGTCCTTTCTTCCTCACTTCAGTCCAATTCACTTGCATGTTATGGGATGCCATGGTCCTTTTTGAGAACAAAGAGCAAATAGCAACAACATGGTGAATGAAGGAAAGGAGAGAAGACAGAGGAGAATGGAGGGATCAACACTTCCCTACACACACACACACACACACACACATTCTTTCCACTTATTAGAATATAAGCTTCTTGAAGTCAGGGAAGCTTTCTTTCTATCTTTCTTTCTTTTTTTAATTTCTCTAATTTTAATTCCCAATATCAAAAGTATCTGAGCCCTAATAAATACTTAGCAATTCTGCATGCATTCATTCAGTTATTCATCCTTTAATTCTTCCTTGTCCTCTTAGACATATTTATGCCAGAATTTATGAGATTGAAAATTAGCTATGGCAGTTCACTTATCCTTACCATCCCTCACCCCCAAAAAATTTCTGTGTATGGTGTCGGGAGTATACAAACCAAAAAAACTTTAAGTCCCAGTTATGCAACTCATTGACTCAATATAGCCTCACTACAAGTAGCACTCCTTCCTGCAATGTGAGGAGAACATGATTCCCAGCATTTATATGGTACTTTAGAGCTAGGTAAGTACTTTAGATGCATTATCTCATTTTAGTTTCCAAATGGCCTAAATGAGATGCTTAACTACAGAAATTATTTCCATTTTACAGATAATAAAATTAAGAATCAAAGTCATTTAACAATTTCCTCATGGCCAAATAGTTAGCAAATTTGAACCCAGGGATTTAAACTGGAGTTCAAATTTAATTGTGAACCCTGTACTCTATTCATTAAGTCAAGCTGTTTCTAGGCTCATCAGATCAATCACTGGCTTTGGCACCTTCAAGATCACTAATCCATCCCATCCTCATTTCCCAACTGACTTCTGCCTCAAGCTCAGTTTTTATAAGGCTTAAAGAAAGGCTAAAAATCTAACACTCCAGCAATTTAAAGCAGTACTTTACCTGTGGTAATGACTTTGGTGGCCTTGTTAACAGCATCAATTCAAGTTGCCTGTTTCTCCCCAATGTTTACCTTAAAGAGTTGAATTGGGATTGGAAATTTTTTAGGCTGGTTGGGTGACTTCAATCTTTGATTTAATAACATTTTATTTCCATTCTGTATTAGGGGAGTATATTCAATGCACTGCTTTGGAATCTATCCAGACTGCAAAATGAGCAATATTAACATGAGACATTTAATAAGAATGGACAGTAAGTGACAAATTAAATATATTCTGGAGTATTTGATCTTCACAAAGCTACCATCACCTTCCCACTATGCCCTTGCCCTTGGACCAAGGGGATGAAAAAGGAATTTTAAATGATAAGATTTGCATGCATCTAATGTGGCTCATCCTGAGATGCTCAGTCTTTTGCTCTTTACAAAATGGATTCCTAATTGTCTTTTAATGAACACCTCAATGCCAACCTGTAGACTTGTACATAAAAGCACAGACTTTGAAGCTGAAAGAGACCTCAGAGAATATCTCATTCAATCCCAAGATGAGGGGCAGGGAAGGTCAAGACTTCAACTAGGGTCACACAAGTAGAAAGCTTAACTATGATTTAAATAAAGTCCAAGCCAAATCCAAGATTCTTTAATCTATATCATGTATTTTTTCTGTTAGTTTCTTCACTTTTGATAGTGGTGCTTTCTCACTCCCATTTCTGACAAAAGAACTCACTTTTGGCTTTTGTACTTCACTAATATAACTATGTTGTAATTTATAAGATGTTATTGTAATCTGTGTATTAATTTTGTATTTTTCCCTCAACTAATCTGTAAAGTTCTTTGAAGGAATGAGTCATCTCTTATCTACACTTTCTACCTAAATTTAATACTTAGCAAAGTAGTTCTTTAACGCAGTAATTCAAATATTTGTTGAATTAATGAAAATGACAAAATATAGTAATTTTCATCCTATTAGTAACTTGGGTTGCAGGTATCTTAAGGAATGACATTAAGCAATGATCTAAACATATCATGGAATCATGGGATGTTATAATTTTGTAGGGACCTTAAGATTTAATTTTCTTTCCTTACTTTATGGAATCGTTTGTCCAGAGTACCCAGCTATTTAGTAACAGAGTTAATTCTAAAGCCCCAGGTTCTTTGAATCCCAACAAAGTGAGTGTTATTTCTCTCACGTACATCATATTTAATACATGGTTGTTTGCATGTTGTCTCCTTCATTAGAATTTGAGTTCCTGTGCATACCCTTTGACCCAGCAGTATTTCTAATGGACTTATGTTCCAAAGAGATCTTAAAGGAAGGAAAGGGATTCACATGTGCAAAAGTTTGTGGCAGCCCTTTTTGTAGTGGCAAGAAACTGGAAATGGAGTGGATGCCCATCAGTAGGAGAAAGGCTGAATAAGTTATGGCATATGAATGTTATGGAATATTATTCTTCTATAAGAAATGATCAGGAGGATGATTTTAGAAAGGCCTAGAGAGACTTGCATGAACTGATGCTGAGTGAAATGAGCAGAACCAGGAGATCATTGTACATGACATCAATATTATATGACAATAAATTCTGATGAATGTGACTCTTTCCAATAATGAGATGATTGATGCCAGTTCCAATGATCTTGTGATGAAGAGAGCCATCTAAACCCAGAGAGAGGACAGTGGGAACTGAATGTGGATCACAACATAACATTCTCACTGTTTTTGTTGTTGTTCACTTGCCTTTTGGTTTTTTACTCATTTACTCTCTCTTTTTTTTTTTTTTTGGTCTGATTTATCTTGTGCAGCAAGAGAATTGTATAAATATGATTATACATATTGGATTTAACACATTTTAATGTGCCTAACATATATTGAATTACTTGCTATCTAGGGGAGGAGGTGGAGTAAGGAAGAGAAAATCTGAAACACAAGGCTATGCAAAGGTCAATGTCAAATTATCTGTGCATATGTTTTGAAAATAAAAAGCTTTATTTAAAAATTAATTAATTAATTAATTAGAAAAAAAGAATTTGAGTTCCTTGAAGGCTGGGATTATGATTTTGTTCTTTTTTTGAACCCTGGCATGCAGCTGAGAACTTCTCACATAGTAAGCACATAATAAAGCTTGTTGAGTGACTATATTAAGCTGCCTCCAGAATTTTCTTTGTTAATCATCTATTAGGAGTTGTCCCCATGAATAGAGATGATTATCTATTGGTGGTGTGCACTTACTATATGGAATAATTGGAAGAAAGACCTGTCAACTTTAAGTGAGAAATGCATAATACAATCTATTTTTCAAATGTATCCTGAAAACCATTCACTCAATAAACATAGATTCAATAGCCACCTGTGTATTTTTTCAGTTAGTTTGTTTTTGGTTATAAAGCATTAGAAGGAAAGGGTTCAGGTATCATTGATGGAACCCCTGATGCTCTGATCTTTGAATGTCATCATTGCAGAAGTAAGGTATCCATTTATGGTAGGAGCAATGTTACCATGTGGACTTAGCCTCCATTTTCACTCCTAAACAACAAGTTTAGATTAATACAAAGGACTAAGATTCAACTACCTAAAATGGCAGGCAGGAGGAAGATACTTTCAATGTATCAATTTTAGAACAATTAAAGCTTTAAGATCAAGAGCTGGGGAATGGTAGAGAAGATGAAAGAGCCATCTATAAAAACCCTGATGGGAATATAGCAAATTATTTTGTCATCCTTCCAAATTATTCAGTTAAGCATCAAATCTGGGGCTGATTACAGCAGACATGTTTATCTGCCCATTCACAACATTTTTTTCCTTATCATCAATAATATCAAATTCACCAAAGCAACTCTGTTTCATCATTAGCTAAAAATTAAAATACGGCATTTTTCTCACTTCTCTGCATTTTTAATGCTTTGGAAACATGTCAGAACAATGATGTGCACCTTGGTGGCAGTGTAGCAAGACAATGGAAAGTGAATGGAATAGGTGAGTGTGGCAAGATAGGAGCTAGAGATACTTTCAATTACTATATGGAAGATTAATCTACATCCCAAACTGTTATTTAATTCAATATATATTTTATTTATCTGTTGAACAGTTCTCAGCATATTAGACATACAATGGCAATATAAGGATAGCAACTTATCTCTGGATCATTTCTAATTTAATTTCATCACCTATAAAGTTTAAAAGATTTAGAAATAAGAATAACAACAATAATAGTGTAGCTAAAATGAAACTATTTTACAAATTTTAAAATGCTATTGAAATTTTAGCTACACTATTATTATTGTCATTCTTATTTCAAAATCTTTTAATCACAGCCATCATATAAGATAGGTAGTAAAACTATTATTATCCTCATTTTAGCAACAAGGGAACTAGGGCACATGCAGAGCAGCTAAGTGAATTGTCTATACTTACAAGCCTAGTGCATCAGAGCATCTCAGTTTAAGGTTAGGTCATTGATTATAAGTCTAGTGTTCTTACCATTAACTCATACTGCTTCCCATCTCTCTCTGTTTAGGATCTCTGTTAATGAGCAGAGTAGAGGAATAGCTTGGAGGAACAGGGGTTGGAACATCAAGCTTTGAGTCAGGAAGAATTTAGTTCAAATCTGACCTTAGATATCTACTAAACATGTGACCTTGGCCAAGTCATTTAATCCTCTTTGCCTCAGTTTCCTCATCAATAAAATGAGCTAGAGAAGGAAATAGTCAACCACTCTAATATCTTTGCCAGGAAAATCCCAATTGGGTCATGAAGGGTCAAAAAGAATTGAAAAATAATAACAAAGATCCATAGCTTTCTAAAAAGACTTTCTGTGGGACAAAATATTGCTGCAATTTATGGTCTCATTGGATCACATATTTAGAACTAAGAGAACCTATTTTTGTTGATAAGGAAGCTGAGGTTAGAGAGATTAAGGTATTTGTCCAATATCCCACTGGAAGAAATTGGAAGACCTAGGACTTAACCTGCTTCCAAGACTTGTATCCTAGGAACTGAGGATATAAGTTCCTTAAAAAATCAGGGTATAAAAGGGAATAATTTTGTTTAATTGTTGCTATCCTTTTGCAGTACATAGACTACTATTTTAAAGTGATAGATCCCAAAGACTACCAGGTCCTTCTTGGTGTCATTAAGAAAAAAAGTGTTGTTTAATGGATAGATAACCAGCTTTGCAGCCAGGGATCCTCTCTTTGAATCTCAGCTCTGTCATTAGACCCTGTTGATCTTAGACATGACATTTTGCCATGTTTTCTCATCTATAAAATGATAGAGGTGAACTAGCAGATATCTGAAGTCCTTTCCAGTTCTCAATATGTGTTCCTATGAAGTTCTAGGGTTTTATTAAATCTCATAATGAAATTAGTAGCTTAAACTTCACATTAGTGCATAGACATTTTCATATTAATATCATTAACAAGAAATACGGAAAGAAATCACAGAACAAAATGAGTTCCTATTTCTAATTTTCTTATATACTTAGTCACCACCACATACTCTGTCTACTGTCCTTTTTTTAAAAAAAAATAGTGTTTTATTTTTCTAAATACGTGTAAAGATAGTTTTCAACATTCACTTTGTAAAACTTTCAGTTCTAAATTTTCTCTCTCCCTCCTGTGCCTCTCCCTTCCCTAAGATAGCAAGTAATCTGACACAGGTTAAATATGAATTTTTCATATTTCCATATTTATCATGTTGTATAAGAAAGATCAAATCAAAAGGGGGGAAACATGAGAAAAAACACCTAAAAAGGTGAAAATTCTTCTATCCGCATTCAATTTCCATAGTTTTCTCTCTGGATGCAACTGGCATTTCTAAGACTATTGGAATTGCCTTGAACCACTGGAGTATTGAAAAGAGCCAGTCCATCACTGTCTTCCTTCTTATTCCTCACACACAATACACTATCTCCTGACTTAATGTATCTTCACTGGCTATATCCTTTGCCTTAAATTTCCATCTAGAATTTTCTTCTCCCATCCCCCTCCAAGTCCTGGGTTCTAACAAATCCCAACTGAAATCAGTTTTTCTACAAAACGCCCTTTTTGACTTCCCTTGGTTCAAGTATCTTTACTGTCTTATCTTCAATTTATTCTCTATATCCCTTATTTGTATATAGTTGTAAGTGACAGAAAAAGTTCATGCAGAAACAAAATAACGAGGATAATATCATCATATGATGACTGAGCAAGTTTTTAAAAATGATTATAATCTTGAAACTATAATTATCTGAACTAGTGGAGGAAACTATTAGCCCAGATCCTTGATTGATATGAATACTCTTTCCAGAGGCTTTAAAGCCATGACTGTTTCTTTCATACCTGTTATTTAAAGGCAGTAGTGTATTTTCTCTCCTTTTTATTGATATCATGTATCTTGATAAAAAGGAAACAAAGAACCCCAGTCTCAGAGTTGGAAGAAAACTTAGAGGCATTTAATTCGACTTATACATGAACAGAAGTCTTTTCTTTAAGTAAGCATCCAGCTTCTTCTTGAAGCCCTCCAGCAAGGGGAAACCCATTGCAGCTTGGGATAGAACACTGCATATTGGGATGGCTCAAAAGATGGGATCATTTTTCTTTATATCAACTCTACATCTGCCCCTCTTCAAAATTGCTCATATTCTTATTTCTATTATATAGAGACATGTAGAAGGAGTCTAATCACTTTTCCATGTCACAGTTCATGCCATTCTTTTTTATGATGCTCTGCATATTCTCCATTATACTATTAACTCTACCAAACTCTAGCACCTGGAATTTCCTTCTAGAAGGAATTCAACTTCAGATGTGTTCTGATCATAGCAGAGAGTGGTCACACTATCACTTTCCTAAGCCTAAATGCAATGTTCCTTTTAATGTAGCCAAAGATCACAGTAGTTTTCTTGGTTGCTAAGTTACACTAGAGCTTCATACTAAAATTGCTATTGCACTACTCCCCTAACATCTTTTTCTGACCAATTGTTATCTAACTCTGCTTCTTTCATCTTGTGTACACATACATACACACACGCACACACATACACACAATATAGTGGAAAGTGATAATCTGAGATAAAGACATATAGAAAATAAAATATAATCTCCCTGCCTCCTTATGATAGCATCAGACTTTTTTAAACTGAAGCTTGCCACAGATATGCCAACTCTAAAATGTTTCCGGCTTTTAAAATATGAAGTAGAATTATGGTTCCTTAAAAAGAAGTCAGGACAAAGTCTGAATTCTCTAAGCAATCAGCAATCATATTAGAACCAAAGAACATATGTTAAGATAAAATTCTGCATTCAGCTGATGAAAGAAAGCCAGACAGGCTTTCTTTATGTCAATTATTCAAGACTTCAGGTTTCTTCTACCTTTATCCCTTCCAAGGAAAGAAAGGGGGTGGATCCAAAGGTAGCCTACGGAAGTGACTGAAAATCATGACAGTTTATCCTAGAAGTCTCTAGTCAAGAAAATGTCCAGCAGCTCCTTTAACACTTTCTTTGACTGCTTTGTCTTGAGGGTTCACTTGATGTCTTTGTCAGGTGCAGTCACAGGTTGCCTTCTGAGGCAGAAAGCCAGGAGTAATCTCTGCAGGTTTATCACAAATCATGAATGGTCTAATTCTTTAGTCTTACAAAATGAGAAGGGCTAGAAGAACTGAAGAGGAAGACCACAGGTAATTTTCTGTACCAAAAAATACAAACAAACAAATGAACTGCATCCATATGGAAATTCAATTCAGCTTCTGGAATTTTACATTTAAAAAATAGTAAAATAAACTCCCGCCGCTTTTTTTTTTTTTGCTCATTTGATGGTACATATTTTTTTTTAGTCTAATTGGTTCCTCAGCACTATATATGGCATCCAATAAGAGACAATAATAATAAAAAACAGACATAAGAGGTATTATAGACCTACTGGATATATGACATTAATGTTACAAAGCCAATGTGGAAGCTCCTTGACAACAAGAAACATATGTTTTATTGCAAGAGGATGTTTTGTTTCTTTTAAGTTTGCTCTCAAAAAATTAATTGGAGGTAGGATTGCAGAGTGAGCAGGACCCAAATTCTAACTCTGGCATTATCTGGGTAATAGCAAATAAGTCATCTGTCTTCTATGTGCCTTAATTTCATCATCTGCAGATAAAGGATGATAAAGAGAATGAAATTCATAGGAAAACATAAAGGAAATAATATGTGGAAAATATTCTATAAACCATAAAGCAAAGTTCATATAATGGTGATTATTAAAGAACTCTGCATGCAGGTACTATTGTTTCCAAGAAAGCAGACACTGCTCAATATCTGACAGATACAGACAATAGGGAACTAATGTAGTGCTGTGGGAAGCGCACCAGATGGAAAGTGTGGAGATATGAGGTGTTCAAGTCCCATAATCAAACATGGAAAATAAGAGAAAGAAAGAATTCACAAAAACTGCTTCTGGTGACCATCACTGCAGTAAGTATTTATTCCTTAACTATTTGTTCCTTCTTTGATGTGGAATGCTTTAATTTCCTATGCAGACATTGTGCAAATTCCAAAGTAATAAGAATGATTTTGATGGGGTTAATAGCATTCTATGAGATTTGATGACATTCTATCACATTTTCACCTCTTATTCATATATTTCTAATCTTTTAGTTTATGGTAAAGACTCTGGATTATATGACAAGTAACATAGAGGAGAAGGGCAGAATGATTATAATCAATTAAAGAAACAAAAATATACAAGTTATTTGGGAGTGGGGCCAACTGAGGGGAGTTAGAAAGAGCCATGTGTAAGGATATAGCACTTCAGCTGATCTTTAAAGGATATCAAGCATTCTACTAAGGAGAAATTTTTCTTTTCTTTTTTTAAATTTTTTATTAAAGATTTTTTATTTTCAAAAATTTGCATGGATAATTAATTTTTCAATATTTACCCTTGCAAAACCTTGTGTTCCAATTTTTTCCTCCCTTCCCCTAACCCACTCCCCCAGATGGCAAGTAATCCAATATATGTTAAACATGGTGAAGATATATGTTAAATTGATACATGCATACATACTTATACAATTATCTTGCTGTACAAGAAAAATCATATCAAAAAGAAAAAAAATGAGGAAAAAATAAAATGCAAGTAAACAACAAAAAGAATGAAAATGCTACATTGTGATCCATACTCAGTTTCCACAGTCCTCTCTCTGGGTATAGATGGTCTCTTTATTAGGGATAAAATTTTCAACCCTGAAGGATTGTCTGTTCAAAACCCCACAAATAGAAATGGAATGTCATATCCAAAGAAAATTTCAGAGGCCAATTTTACTGAAAGAGAGAATTCATGAGGGGGAAAGCAAACCTATGGAAGAGCATCTTATTTTATGTAAATTCTGAGGTAACATTGGTTAATGAAAGAGCCTTCCAAATTTTCTTTGACCGTCCCCCCAAATGTTCCTTTGTGGTAGGAGGCCTTAAAATATTTAATCTATGATTAACTTCTGAGTCACTGTGGTCTTTTTCTTCTCCAGGGATGTTTTGGTGTCTTAGATACTGGTGTTCACTATATATCCTTAAGGGCTATAAATCTTTCAACTGTTGAATATGGCTTTTAAAGTTGTCTGATGAAAGGAACATTTTGCTAATGTCCTGAAAACAAGCTCTTTATTGGAAGCCCTAATACACAATTATTAAGATTACCTATGGAAGAAATCATCTGAATTTAAAAGTGTACTTGAAATATTCAATTTGGATAATGGGGACAACTTGGTGGTCTATAAAATAGAATATTAAAGCAACCTTGAGAATGAAGGAGGAACAAGTGATGAATAAGGTGGTGAAAATACATGCTTTATTTATACAAAGAAACCCTAGTGCTTGCATTTGCAAGGATAATGACTTAGGCGCTAATGCATGGAGCACAACCCAGGAGTAAAGATTTGTTGAGCTATATTTGGAGTATTTATTTAACTCTTTAATTCAAGATGATATATTGGAAAGCATGTGGTCATGCAGAACTTTATAAATGACTTCTCATGAATGTCCTTGAGCAAGGCATTTCTCCATTCTAAGTTTTATTTTTCTCATCCATAAAACAGAGAAGGGTATAAGACTAAACACTGTAGGCCTTGATATGGAAGAAGGATTATGTTATTTGTTCTGGGGGAGAGGGTGAAGTAGAAACAATGGGAAGAAATGGGCAGAGGTTGTTAGAAGAAAGATTTTGCTCGATTTAAGGAAAACACTTCCCCAAAACAAGAGCAGTTGGTAAGTGGAATGGGTTTCTTTGGGAGTTGGAGTTGGGCAGTGGGTGTGGGAGACTGGAATTCTCTCTAATTAGAAATCTTCAAAAAAGGTTGAGTGACAACTTGTCCAGTATGTTGTAGACAGGATTTATGATTTCAGTTGTTTAATAATGAGAGAATTGATTGTTATGAAACTCAGTGATTATGAGATTAGATCAAAGCTTCTTAAATTGTGGGTCATGTAACTGAATTTCAGGTGGCAGAAAATTTAGCAATTGTAAAAGGCATCAAATGTTCCACAAGATTTAATTCTTTATATAAAAGTAAACAAGCACATCCATCTCATTTGCATACAAATTTTCTATCATCATCAATAAATGGTAAAATTATATATATATATATACCAAAGAATAGTTTTAAAATAATTTTCTTTATGATTTGTTATCGGTAAATATTTGATTAGTATACCTATTTTATATATTAATATACCCGAGGTTGTGTAAAAATGTTTTGGGAAGAAAGGAGTTGTGAGTAGAAAAAGTTTAAGAAGCCCTAGTCTAGATGATCCTTCCAAGTCTGAGATTTTATTATTCTTTAAAGTAGCAATGATCATTATTAATTTCTCCTAGTTCCTGTGTCCTTCCTCAGGATGGACATAGATGAAGGGAGAGAAATAAATCAAAGATGGGCATCTGAGCTCTCTGGGAGAAGCAAGACTGATGAACCAACAATTCTAACCTTTATATACTAGCCATCTAGGTTTATACTTCACTCAGTCAAGTTAATTAGCATTTATTAAGCATCTGTTATGTTCTAATTATTGGACTAAGCACTGGGGACACAAAGAAATGCAAAAAAATCAGTCCTTTATTTCACTCAGTCTAATGAAGAAGACAACATGGAAACAACTGCATAAACAAGATGCATACAGGCTAAATTGGAAGCAATCTCAGAGGGAAGGCATCCAGACTAAGGAAGACTGGGAAACTTTGTTAATAAGGAGATATCTTTTTTCCCCTACTCAATGAAGTTTTATCTTTTAACCTGAATAGAGTTTATTTCATTTAAAGATTTTGCTTTTCAGCAGAGGAGGAGAGTTGAGAAATTATGATGACCATTAGGCCAACCAGAAGGGAATAGGATCCTTGATGATCAAAAGAGGCAGGCATTGAATGGGGATACAGCCTGATTCTTGAGAATATAGAAAGATGCTAGAGATCTGTCTAGATTTAGGTGTGAGAGGTATATTCTTACCTAATGAAATGATGCGCTAATCCCACCCTTGCTAATATAGCATTTTCTCTCAATTGTTAAAACCAAAAAAGATCTTGGTATTTGGACCCTCCTTAATTTTTCATATAACTAAGTCCATTCTCCATCTCCACCCCAGCCTCATGCTCTTATCTGCCTGTCAAATAAAACTTTAGCTAATAACTAAGCATGAGGCTTAACATCTTAACATGGAACTAGAAAACCAAAAATGCCTTTAAGAAGGGAATGTAGGCAATGTACAAATGGAACTATTAATTCTCTGCACTTTCTATCTCCCTCCGAGTGCAAGCATAATGCTCAGCACCCAGGAGACACTTAGGAAATCTTTCAGTTGAATGAAAGATGATAGTAACAATACTAAAACAAGGGAATCTTTGAAAAGGATTTTAGATCTCACTGTTTTTAGTTAAAACAAAAGCCTCTTCAAATTATTTTGTGGTGTCATCTATTACAATGGAATCAAATTCAAATAGAACTCAGGCCATTAAAACATATACAAGGATCCCTGCAAATCCTCATATTACCTTAGGAAACCACAAGTTAATATTATCTATGTTTTATTATATTTCATTTATTTTGTTAAATATTTCACATTTTAATTATTATGATCATTTTAATCTGGTTCTGGTTTCATTGAAAAGTATTGGGGGGGCACTAAAAGAATTTTTGATCTCTCTGTTCTGGAAGGCCTCCAGGGACAGGGTGCTCTCACTATTAATTCTTGGGGTAACCTAATCTAAAATTTTTAAGGTTCCAGTTATTAGACCATTTAAAAAAATTGAACTAAAATCTGTTACCATTAACTTGCAAAGTAAATACTTTTTAAAGCTTTATATAATCGTGAAATATTATTTTGCTGTTATTATTGGCTGGATCACTAATATTAAGAGAAAGAAAGGAATTGAGAGTTGAAAGGGAGGAAATACATCAGTCAGTCAATAAAATATTTATTAAGCACTATGTTCTAAGCGCAGGGGATACAAATATGAAAAAGAAACAAGTCTCTGCCTTCAAGGAGCTCATAACTTGCTGGGGGAACATAACATACAAAGAGAAGCTTTTTTTAAGAGGAAGAATTTGGGGAGAAGTATGATAAAGTCTACAGAAATGTAGCCCAGGGAGAAATGAAAAGACAGCTGTCTTGGAGTTCATGACTAGACCTTCTAATCAAAAGGCCACAGGGCAAAGATGAGTTGTGAGTATCTCTCATTTGTCAAAGATGACAGGAAAAGATAATGATAAATGTTGGAGGAGATGTGGGGAAATTGGGACGCTAATGCATTGTTGGTGGAGTTGTGAAATGATCCAACCATTCTGGAAAGCAATCTAGAACTATGCCCAAAGGCTATAAAATTGTGCATACCCTTTGATCCATCAGTGCCATTACTGAGTCTGTATCCCAAGAAAATCATAAAGAAGAGAAAAGGACCTACATGTGGAAAATTATTTGCAGCAGCTCTTTGCGGTAGCAAAGAATTGGAAAATGAGCAGATGCCCATCAAATCGGGAATGGCTGAACAAGTTGTGGTATATGAAGGTAATGGAATATTATTGTTCAATAAAAAATGATGAACAAGTTGATTCTAGAAAGTCCTAGAAAGATGTATATGAATGGATGCTGAGTGAAACAAGCAGAACTAGGAATACATTGTACACAATAACAGAAAGAATATGTGATGATCGATTATGAAAAATTTGTTTCTTCTCAGTGGTTTAGTGATCCAACATAAACCCAATAGACTTTGGAAAGAAAATGCAACCTGTATCCAAAAAAAGAATCAAGGAGACTAAATATAAATCAACACTTACTATGTTCAATTCTTTTTTTTCCCATTTTTTTATCTCTCCCATGGCTTTTCCCTTTTGTTCTGAGTTTTCTCTCCCAACATGATTCATAAAGCAATGTGGGTTAAAAAAATAAACTAAAAAAATAAATAAATTGGGGGGGGCGGAGCCAAGATGGCGAACTGCGGACAGCTTTCTCTGTGAACTCCCGGGACATTCCCTCAAACTCAGACAAAGTAAGCCTTCCAACTGGTTTCTAAGTGAGAGCAACTCCAAGCATTCGGACTACAACGCACTTCTATCAAAGATCTACAGTGAAAGAACTCCGGAGAAGGTTAGCCTCAGGGGAAATCGGCTGCTGGTCTCAATCAGACTCCAGCCGGGGCGGAAGTCAGGGCTGCGATAGAGGGGAGGATTTTGGGCACCCAGGAAGCCCCTGGGAGACGCCTGGGCCACTTTGCTCTGCTTGCGGGCAGGTGCTTTGGCAGATCTGCCTTTGGAAAAGGGTGGATCCAGACCAGCTGAAAACGTGGTCCTAGTGCGAATCTAGCCCGACCAGCCTCAGACCTGAAGTCAACTCGGCAAACGGCCCCAGGGCAAATACAAATCGTTGCAGTTTTCTCTGGTTTTGACCAATATCCCAACTTTAAATCATGAGCAAGAAGCAGAAGAGAGCTCTCACCATAGAAAGCTTTTATGGAGAAAAAATAGAACAGTCCCCAGATCCTGACATTATGAAAACAATCCCAGATGAAGCCACAAAGGCAGACTTAAGTTGGTCTCCCTTTCAGAAGGCTTACCTGGATGATTGCATTAAGAATCTCAAAAGAGAGCTAGAAGAAGAATGGGGAAATAAATTGAGATCAGGGCAACAGAAATATCAAAAACTGGAAAATAGGACTGGTGAATTGGAAAAAGAAAACAGTTTACTGAAAAACAAAATTGGTGAATTGGAAAAAATCACCAATTCACTGGAAAATAAAAATGGTGAACTGAAAATCAAAATTGGTGAATTGGAAAAAGACAACAATTCACTGAAAAACAAAATTGGTGAATTGGAAAAAGACAACAATTCACTGAAAAATAAAGCTGGCAAAATGGAAAAAGAATGCATTGAATCAAGAAATTCAATTGGCCAGCTACAAAAGGAGCTAAAAAAGATAACTGAAGGAAATAATACTTTAAAAATTAAAATTGAACAAATAGAAGTAAATGACTCAATAA
>JAJPUD010001602.1:144339-176071 GCA_023553655.1 Myrmecobius fasciatus
CCCACATGTGCAAGAATGTTTGTGGCAGCCCTTTTTGTAGTGGCTAGAAACTGGAAATTGAATAGATGCCCTTCAATTGGAGAATGGCTGAATAAATTATGGTATATGAACATTATGGAATATTATTGTTCTGTAAGAAATGACCAGCAAGATGATTTCAGAGAGGCCTGGAGAGACTTACATGAACTGATGCTGAGTGAAATGAGCAGAACCAGGAGATCATTATACACGGCAACAACAGTACTATATGACAATTAATTCTGATGGACATGGCTCTCTTCAACAATGATATGTTTCAAACCACCTCCAATTGTTCACTGAAGAAAGCCATATACACCCAGAGAGAGGGATGCGAAATGTGGACCACAACATAACATTCTCATACTCCTTGATTGATGTTTGCTTACATTGTGTTTCCTTTATCTGATATATCGTTTGTGTAGATAAGGTTTTTCTTGCACAACAATGATAAGTTTGGAAATATGTATACATATATTCGATTTGCCAATATTTTAACATAATTAACATGTAGTGGATATCCTGCCATCTAGGGAAGGGGTGGGGAAGTTGGGGGGAAAAATTTGTAACGGAAAGCTATGTAAGGGTTGTTGTTGAAGAATTACCCACACATATGTTATGCAAATAAAATAAAATTAAATAAATAAATAAATAAATAAATAAATAAATAAATAAATTAAAAAAAATAAAAGGATGAGGTGTGAGTACAAAGACTATTTCAAGTTTTCAAGAGTATGAGATTTTTCCAATGATAAGTGTTCTGAAAGCATTATGGAGAAATTCAGAATATTCCAAAGGAGAGCAGCAGAGGGAGTGGGGTGGGGAGGGTGTGTGTGGGTGAATGGGGAGGGTGTGTGGGCGAGGGGAAAAAAGGAGAAAATGGAAAGGTAGGCCCTATCTGAACAAGAAGCCCATGAACAACTCTTTTTATTTGGTAAATGGGTCACCCAATCCTCCTTTTTACATCTAGTAATCGGGAAGAAGCATCCTGTTCTATGTTGTCTACTTTTAATTATTCAAACCATGTTAAATCTTGGTTAGAAAAAGATCACAGAAGTTTTCTAGTCCAAGTCTCTCATTTTACAATTGAGAAAACTTAGACTTGGACTTAAAGATCTGTCAAAGATCCCACAGCAGAGCTGAGATTTAAGTTCAACTATATGGACTCAACGTTTAGGATTTTTTCTATTACACCAAGGCTGCTTTTCTCTTTAGGAAATTTATTCTTAAACTGAATGGATGCCCATAAATTGGAGAATGACCAGCAGGATAATTTCAGAGAGGCCTGGAGAGACTTGCATGAACTAATGCTAAGTGAAATGAGCAGAACCAGGAGATCATTATACACAGCAATAACAAGACTATCCGATGATCAATTCTGATGGACATGGTTCTCTTCAACAATGAGATGTTTCAAACCAGCTCCAGTTGTTCAGTGATGAAGAAAGCCATCTACACCCAAGGAGAGGCCTGTGGGATCTGAATGTGGACCACAGCATAGCATTTTCACGCTCTGTTGATGTTTACTTACATTTTGTTTTCCTTCTCAGGTTTTTTTCTTGTAGATCCGATTTTTCTTGTACAGAAAGATAACTGTATAAATATGTATGTATATATATATATATTCAATTTGTCATACATTTTAACATAATTAACATGCATTAGACTACCTGCCATCTAGGGGAGTGGTGGGGAAAGGAGTGAAAAATTTACAACAGAAGGCTTTGCAAGGGTCAATGTTGAAAAATTACCCATGCATATGTTTTGCAAATAAAAAGCTTTTAAAAAAAGAAAATGTTTGAAAAAGAAATAAAAATACAATAAAATATGGGAAAAAGGAAGCTTATTCTTATATTAATCCTAAATCCAGCCCCTGTAACTTCTGCCAATTATTCTTAATTCTTTCCTCTGTGGGCAGAAAAAAATGCCATTTCTTCATTACTGGCCTTTAAATGCTTTGAAGATATTTATTCTGTTCTTTTTAATTCTCCCCAGGAGGCAGGTAGGTGGTTTAGCGAATAGAGTACCAGGCCTGGGGTCAGTAAGACCTGAGTTAAAATTTGAACTCAAGATACTTACTAGATGTGTGATCCTGGGCAAATCATTCAATCCTGTTTGCCTTAATCCACTAGAGGATGAAATGACAAACTACTCCAATATCTTAACTAAGAAAACCCCAGGCATACCATGTCCTTGGGGTTAGAAGAGTTGGACAGGACTAAACAATAACAATTAGGCTAAATACCCAAAGGGAAAAATCTTTGTATTGTCCTCAATCATGAATGAGAGGCTATATATATATATATATATATATATATATATATATATATTTACATTTTTGTTTTCCTTATAGAAAGTTTATCTTAGTGGATAAAGATAAAAACACAAAAATAGTTGGATCCTACTACTACCTTTTGCCCAGACTGGTTGCATACCTTTGGGAATTTAACTTTCTATCAGTGACCTAGTAACTTCCAAGAAGTTGCTGTCCAGCTTTGGTAGGAGAAGTTCCTCCTCTGGGAATTCCTTATACTTTTACAAATCCCAGATCCAGGACCTATCACCTCAGGATTATTTGCTATGTTTCAGTCTTTCAGTTCCAATTCTTCATGACCCAATGGACCATAGTCTATCAATACAATCCGTGAGTCTCTTTTAGCTTCTTGGAAAAGATACTGGCGTGGTCTGCCATTTCTAATTCCGTACAAAAGTGGAAAAATAATTTCTCTGGAATCTTCTTCACACTCCAAAACAACTCCCAAGCATTTAGGCTTCAGAACTTTCCCTACCTGATTTCTGTAATCCTGTTTGATAACTCCAGACTATTATCCTCCCAATTCATGAATGATCATTTATTTAAGTGATAATGTCCGTCAGAGAAGTAAAAGAAAAAATTGTCCCTAATCTCACTGGATTTTCCATACAAAATGAATTGCTCTCTAACTTCTCTACTCTCTATATAAAGTCTCTTGTTTCACTGTTCCTAGGTTCACCTCTCTAACTGGTGATGCCATTCTTTGAAAAGCTTCTTAAAAATATATAGGGTCATGTAACTAAATGTGAGGGTCATGAAACATTTATGAGTAAATGTTTGATTTACATACATGTTTCATATAGCTATATACCTGAGATCATGTAAAAATTTCTTGGATAAAAATGCTTTGCAAGTGGAAAAAGTTACTAATTGGTAACTTCTCCAAGAACCATCCCTTGTAACATATAAGAGGGCAAATGACTTTTCCTATCTGGACTGACACTGTCCTTTTCTGTTTCTCTTTGTTTCTGTCTGTTTCTTTTTTTTCTCTGTCTCTGTCTCTGGCTGTCTCTTTCCTTCTGCTTTTCTCTCACACAATGGTGTATATATATATATTTGCATATATACACATATATTCATATATGTGTTTGTAGACATACAAACACACATTTGCCTAAAGGTGGCCTATTTGAGAATTTGTGAAGAGATAATCAGTTCTAGCTGGGGAAATGGGGAATGATTTCAACAGGGCAGAAATTCCTCAAGCATGGGAGAACATATGCCAATAAACAGAGCAGAGAGTGAGGGCAGGACAAAATCTGGGAACAAAGTTCAATTTGGCTCAGGCTTGAAGGACACTAAGGGAACACAAAAGTCAGAAAGGTAGGTTGAAGACAGGCAGACAGGAGGATTTTCATCTACAGACTAAAACACAGGTCTTCCTAAAAGTCTATAATGTTTCTTGTTATGGTATTTCAGATAAAAAATAAACATCTCAATGGCAGGTGCACTGCAATAAATCCAAAGTCTGGGGCCTCTGAACAAATATGAATTTTTAAGTTAAATATTCTATTTTGTATTTTGGGTAAGTTAAAAACTCAATGTTTTGTTATGATTATGTTTTGTTTTTTAATTTGAAGGAGTGATGTTGCTCAAAATTAAGAAGAAAAGAAAATCATTGAAATCTGTTTTTAATGACATAAAAGAAGGAAGTTTAGAAGGAAATGCATACAAATAGGATAGCTATGAAAGTAATGTGTCAAATTTATTCTATGATTTTTAAAAAAGATCAGGATGTACATAATCCAGATTCATGGTTTCACATATAATCCTCTTTTTCTTTTTGAATTTCTTTTATGGAAATGTCCTTTTTATGTCTTTGTTAAACCTAGAATTAAAAAAAAATCAATAAAAATCTACTCATGGAAGAAAAGAAAAGCTTTGGAAGCAGCATTTTCCTTTTTGGTAGGAAGGAGACTATGATTTGATATTTAAAAAATAAACAGTGCAATGCATAAAGCTATTTTATTATACTATTGTGAAAAATGGGGAAGATGGCCTTTTCCCATCTCATTCTAATTTATTAAAAAAATTCAAAAAATATTGATCTATAAGGCTAAATTCTTTAGTCTCTCTATAAAGTGAGAGAAGCAGGAAATATAAGTTCTGAAATTTTATTATCCCAGTTCAAATTCTCCCTACTTTCCTTCCCTCACGATCTTTCTGATGCCTTGCCCAAGCCTGAGAGACATTCCCCTCCTCATACCTTACATGGTACCTTATTCTAGATCCCTTATGTTTTTATCAGGTTTGATGGGTGCTTATTTGTATGTCTATTATATTCCACATTTCAGAAATATCTTTTTCCATGCCCCATAGCAATTTTGTTCTTCAGACTAGATGATCACTAAATATTTACTGAATAGAATCAAATAACATTTAACTCTGAAATAACTGTGATAATGCATAATAAAAACTGTACAACATTGAAAAATCTCCTTTAATCAACAGCTGTAAATTCTTGCTCCACAAAAAATTTTACAATGAAGCTAAGATGACAGAAACTGCATTCAAAAAATCTGGTTGGAAACAACAATGGGCTAAATTTAATAATGTTTAATCTAATAGAGATGAATGTAATTTTGCACCATGAGGGCCAAGAAATCAGCTTCACAAATGTCAGACAGGGGATAAGTAACTAGGGGGGAAATGCCCCAAAATGGGGGAGGAGAGGATTAGTGGAACAAATGAAGCATTAGGCACCAGTGCAATATGACAATTAAAAAAATGAATTCTACCCAAGGTTATGTGTAGGTAGGCAGTGTGCAGAAGGACAGAGATCATTTCTCAATACTCTACCTTGCCCTTTGTTTGAAAAATGGCTAGAAGAATGAAAAAGACTATTACTGTAACACATGAAAGGATAAATGAGAATAATTTCTAAAATTATAAGAACCTATATCAATTGATGCAAGGTAAATAGTAGGAAAATAATATATGAAATGATGACAACAATATCAAATTAAATGAAAATAAAATAAAACTCTATATTGTAAAAAAATATAATGACCAAACTTGTCTCCACAACCTAGCTTTCCATGTTTTGTCTCAGGTTCCACATTTCAGAAAAGATAAAGCCAAATTGTTGCATGTGCAGAAAAATCAAAGAGGATGATGAAAAACTTGGAGAACATGCCCAAATAATATCATTTGAAAGACTTGGAGATGCATGACATAGAGAAGAGATAACTCAAAAGGCATGATAGTTGTTTGCGAATAATTAAAGGGCTATGAAATGAAAAAGAGATTAAATTGTTTACTTAGCCCCAAAGAATAATGCTGGGAGCAATGGGTGGAAGTCAAAGAAAGGCATATTTAGGTATAATATGAACAATTAGTCCTATTACAAATTGAATGGGCTAGTTGCCAAGAGAAATAGAAAGTTTCTTCTTCAGTAGAGGTCACCAAACATAGATGGACTTGTTAAGAATATTATAAAAGGGATTCTCGCTCAAGGATAGGTTGAACTCTATGATCTCTGAGATCTCTTCTATCTCAGGTCTAAAATTCTATGAAATAGCAGTAAGATGAAATCTTGTAGTTTTCTGTTTTACACACTTCATTCCCTTATTGAGCAGCTAAGTAATAGATGGAGCTCCAGAGCAGAAGCAAGAAAGACTGGAATTCAAATATAACCTCAGATGCATAGAATATCAGTGGAACCCTGGGCAAGTAACTAAACTCTGTGTAACTCAGTTTCCCTAATCTGATAAAGAAATGGCAAAACAACTTTAGTATTTCTTCAAAAAAAAAAACCAAATAGGATCATGAACAATAGGATAGAACTAAAAAAGGACTAAACAACAAAAACACAAACAAAAATTAATTCTTTTTTTGTTTTGCTGAGGCAATTAGGGTTAAGTGACTTGCCCAGGGTCACACAGAGTGTCTGAGGCCATATTTGAACTCACATCCTCCTGACTTCAGGGCTGGTGCTCTATCCACTATACCATATAGCTGCCCCTCAATTCCCTTATTTAACAGATGTAGGAAAATGGAGGAGTTTCCCTAGGATTTTACAGCCAGTGGTCTCTCAGACCAGTCTTCTCTCTTCTTCCTTAAAATGTCCTATGTTTTGTCATGAGTTGATTAGAAAAACCCACATTCCTTCAAGTAATTTTTTAAAAAATCACTAAAGAAAGACAGAGATGTTAAGTAGAGAGTTAATGACTAAGCTCTCTTCTGACACACAACCACCGCCTAGGAAGGAATCCATTCTGACAAAGAGGAATGTTACTCCATATGGAGTAAATCAGCTGGAATTACAATACATTCAGTTCCAATTCAAGAGCCAATAGAAAGATTGTCTTCCATGTCTACAGTCAGTCAAATTTTCCCAACATATTTTAAAGTAGGCCCAACATTTGTTCAGCAATTTGCAAAGATATCCATCTAGCTTATTAAAAACAATTTAGAGAAATAACCATGTACACTGGCTAAATGGTAGAAAAGGAAATCAATGTATGGTAAATATTTGAATAAGTAAAGTATAGTTAGACATTAGGGAATAGAAAAAAAAGCAGAGAAATATAGTCCTTGTACCAGAAAAGACAGCACGGCATAATGGAGAAAGCACCAGAGGCATGTCTGAATCCTAGCTTTGTCCTCCCCCCCCCATGCAACCTCAGCAGTTTAATTCTTCCCTTTGGGCCTTAGTTTGCTTGACTCTAAAATGAGAGAGAGAACTAAACTCAGCAATCTTTAAGATCCTTTCCAGCTCTAATTTTATAATCCTAAGTATTGAAATAAAATAGAGAAAAGGCAAATATGAATTGAATCAATTTGAAGAAAGATATTAAGATTTTACAAAGGATTTGCTTCATCCTGCCAACTAAATGCGTCATTCCATGAGGAGATTTTTTTCTTTTTTTATATTAAAGCTTTTTATTTTCAAAACATATGCGTGGACAGTTGTTCAACATTAACGCTTGCAAAGCCATGTATTCCAATTCCCCCCCTTCTCCCATGCCCTCTCATA
The DNA here is from genome assembly GCA_023553655.1 of Myrmecobius fasciatus. Classification (NCBI taxonomy): domain Eukaryota; kingdom Metazoa; phylum Chordata; class Mammalia; order Dasyuromorphia; family Myrmecobiidae; genus Myrmecobius; species Myrmecobius fasciatus. The sequence goes on from JAJPUD010001602.1 coordinate 151,650, forward strand.
GATGGCAAGTAGTCCAATACATGTTAAACATCGTAGAAATATACATTAAAGAGGAAGGTTTTTTCATCATCACTTGAGAACCATAGTGCATGGCCCCCAAAATTCAAGGTTCTATAATCAAGTGTTGGGGTGCTGCAGAATAGTCCACCACCATCACTCCCACAACATATACACATATGTACTTGGGCGGTGGACACTTAGGAAATATTCCCATATGAAACTAGAAAACTCATGCTCCCCTAAACAGTAGAGAAGCTGTCAAAATATACTAGAACAAAAATAGTAGATAATCTTAGGCATAGATGATGCCATAAAGGTCAGACAGAAATGTATTAGAGCTAAAAAAAGGTTTTCATCATCTGCTTTCTCTTCTTCTTGCTCAAGGCAATATAAAGATCAATGGCTGATGCCAGAGACCATATTTGGGCACTTGCCTATAAATATACAAAGAGAAGTATCAGATAAAGATGAGGAGCTCTACAAATAGACTCTTTACAAAAAAATAAAATGAACCACCTCGCCTGTTGAAATAGGAATCATCCCCCATGTCCATTTATATGAGTGTATTTGTCTCCCACAGAAACTGCCCACTTGGGCCAGATAGTTGTATCTCTTTTCTTCCCTTCCCAAAGGAACAGGAATGTCCTGGTAAGACAACATTTTGGTACTTTTTTGTGGGTAGGAAAGAGAGGGATGAACAAAACTGACATATTAGAATGGGGAAGTAGTCCCTGATAAGAACTGATGCAAATTTAGGCTAATGATTATCTGAGAGTAGACTTGGAAGGACCTCCTTTCTCTATTTCATCAGAGCTCCTCTTAGAGAAGAAGTAAGTACCTTTATGCTTCAGCACTGAAGCTTTCTGTGGTTAGACTGGACTATGGATGACAGTAGGATGCCAGCACAAGGGTAAAGCTGAAATTAATGGGAGTGAGTAGAAAGATAGGATGCACATTGGCTCACAGCTTCCAGCCACGGGATATAGCTATGTACTGCATAGAAGCAGTACAGCAATGGCACAAGGATCTTCCAGACAAAGGTCCATTTACCATAAGAAAAGTTCCATAGTATCAAATAATAACAGGCAATGGAGAATTTGGGGGAAAACTCTGCTTCTGCTTACTGACAAGAGACTGTCTCAGTGTGGAAAAAGTCAAGATTGCCAATTACACACTACTCTTTTTAGCCTCACTTTTCCACATAGATGCTGGTACCCTTTTGCAATAAGATCTCTAAGTGTCCCAGCAGAAGAATTATAAACGCAGACATGCACCTTGACCTATGCAATGGGGAATGTACATAGACAATGATTTTCTAATGTCTGTGAGAAGGACAAGATGATTGAATGCTAGTTTCCCCCTTGTCTTCCTTCCTGAATTTATAATTTAATTGAAATTGGGGCCATCAAATGTGGCACCGCAAGTTTATAAATAAATTGCCTTGCTCCGAATGGCTCAAATTAACTTTGTGGTGTACTTATTTTTTTTTAATAAGGAATGCATTACAGTTTACTGGGAGTGTAGGAGGTTCTAAATCAATTTGAGCTGGGATGATTAATTAAAGTATGTCTGCTGCATTTCTCTGGGTGTACAGATGGAGAAGAAAACTGTATAACATTGTAACCAAATGCACATCCTGTTTAACTTACACGCTACAGGTAAAACTGCTAATGCCCTTCCATTTATAGAAAATATGGCACACACACTTAAAGATTGTATATGAGAGTGTCAGTCTTATAGTAGTTTCTTCACTCAGTGATGGAAAGTTATTATGAGATGTTTTTTCTGGGTCTACTTACACTCTATGTGACTTTGGAGAAGGCGACCAATTTCTGTGGAACTCAGTTTTCTTATCTGTAAAATGAGAGTGTTGGGCTGGATGACCTTGATGGTTTTTTTTCAGCCCTAAGTTCTGTGAAGGAGATTCAGAAGCGAAGGCAGGGATGGAAAGGCAGCATAGCTCAGTGAAAATAGAGGCTGCATCTTGTATCAGAGTCCAGATGCACATCTTGCCTCTGCCTCACTTGAGTTATTTAACTGTAAGCTCTTTATCCATAAAATAAAGGACTTGAACTATATCATGCACTTAAGACTTCTTCCAAGTCTAAATAACTGCTACCATTATTTGTGGGTTTCCCTTCCCTGTTAAATCTCATGAATAAATAGGTCCTTTGCCATAATAAATGTTATTTCTCTTTTTCTCAAAAAAGTTTGTTTTTACAGGAATGGTTAAAAAAAACCCATCCATACATATACTATTTGCACATGTACATGCATGTACATACATAATAAATATGCATGTATATGAATATATGTTTATAATGTGTATATGCATATGAATATATGTATGCATGTTTCTATATCTATCTAGAAACACACACACATACACATAAACAATACTAACTATATCACACGGGGGTATAGTGGGAAAAAAGTACCCTGGAAACTGGATTCTTATCCAGAATTGCCATTAATCACTTCTTGGACTTACATATGATGAATTATCTCATCTATACAATATGTACTTATATACTCTGGGGATAGAAGAATTAATCTTTAAAAGGATCCTTCCATTTCCAAAATTCTATGATACAAAAATACATTAGGAAACCACATTTCACCTGATTTGTTTGTAAAGGATATGGTGGTGTTATGGATTGTGGTCAATAGCTAATTTTTATTCCTAAATTTCTGCCCAGCATGATATTTTTAACTAGGTCTGGAGTTCAGAACAAAGTTTTTAGGGAGAGAATTGCAGTTCATTTCTTATGAGGTGAGAGTTGAAGTACTAGGAGCTGATGTAATCACCAAGGGAAAGAGTCAGAGAGAGAGAAACCCATTTATCTATCTCCCAAGAGAATAAAAGTCCTTTGAGGGCAGAGATTATTTATTTTTATCTATCTATTTCCTCATTTCTCCCAGTGTCCTCACCAGAAAAGGTATTTAATAAATATTTTTAAATTGAATTATGTATTTTATAAAGTTAAAAATTAAGACAACTAACAAACATCCACACAAATTCCAAATCATTCTGATGGCTCCATTGTAAAGTCACAGGGCATAATAAACATGACAATTAATTCTAAACTCATAATACAATTATAATTAAAAGGAGACTTTAATAACTGTCTGGAATATTTTTAAAACATTAGGTTAAGGTAACAATTAAAGTGGCAATGTAAGCTCTTCTTTTCCTATTCATAATTCAAACCCAATTAGTTGTGGCTTTCAACAATTTGGCAGTGGCCAAACAAGCGCAGAGCGCAGAGGTAATAATAATAATGATATTACTCCAAATTTATATATCATTTTACCAGACTATAAAGAAAAAGAATCGATTACTATATTTGCCAATGTGTCTGCATCTCCTGTCATTGAGCTATACAAATCAACACCCTACCATCCATTGTAGCATAATCATTATTTAAAAACATTGTTAGCTGAATGAATACTAAGTGAATTGTCAGCCTAGCCAGCCAATGGTATTATTAGAAATTCACCTACATTTTGATCTATTTTTTTTTTGCAAAGTTTCTTTAGTACTATGTTTCTATATCAAGCTAATTGAGCAGTTAATTGGAACAGTAGATAGAGCACTGGGCTTGGAGTTTGAAAGACAAAATCAACTATGACCTCAAATATTGATTAGCTGTGAGACATTGGGCAAGTCATTTAACTTCTGTTTCAGTTTCACCTTTTGTGAAATGGAGTTAACCTACCTCCCAGAGTTGTGAAAATAGAATGAAAAAATATTGATAAAGCACTTTACACAGCTTAAAATGCATGTAGAGGCTAGCTTTACTATCATATTATTAATATTATTATCATTTTACCTCTTAATTTGTCATATATCTCATTTTTTCAATTGACCATACATATTTATTTATTTATTTTTTGCTGAGGCAATTGGGGTTAAATGACTTGCCCAAGGTTATAAAGCTAGGAAGTGTTAAGCATCTAAGATCACATTTGAACTCAGATCCTCCTGACTTCAAGGCTGGTGCTCTATCCACTGTGCCATCTAGCTGCCTCCTTTTATATGTATTTCCACAATTATGATACTGCACAAGAAAAATCAGATTAAAAAGGAAAAAATAAGAAGACAAAATGCAAACAAACAACAACAAAAAAGTGAAAATATTATGTTGTGATCCACACTCAGTTCCCACAGTCCTCTATTTGAGTGCAGATTACTCTCTCCATCAAAAGACCATTGGAATTGACCTGAATCACCTCACTGTTGAAAAAAGCCACATCCATCAGAATTGATCATCATATAGTCCTGTTGTTGCCATTTACAATGATCTCCTGGTTCTGCTCATTTTGCTCAGCATCAGTTCATGCAAATCTCTCCAGGCCTCTCTGAAATCCTCCTGTTGGTCGTTTCTTACAGAACAATAATATTCCATAACATTCATATACAATAATTTATTCAGCCATTCTCCAAATGATGAGCATCCATTCATTTTCCAGTTTCTTGCCACTACAAAAAGGGCTGCCACAAACATTTTTGTATATATCATATATATTATTTATCTATACACTACTGATGAAAGAATTGAAAGTCTAATTCTTACAATGAACTGTTCATCCCAGTATAGTGTCAAGCCTTTCTACATGATTTATTCATTTTATGGATCTCTAATTTTATCCTTTTGAATCTTTCCTTCCACTGATGATGGACTCTTTTGAGTCTTGGTAGATGGTTATTTGGAGAGGCCACAGAAAAACCATTAACTAGCTAAGCTTCTGGTAATTAGATTTCCTAAATTTAGCTGGAATGGCGCTCAGGTCAAAAGACATACACACACCTGTTGGACATTCCATATGAGATACCTTTCAAGTTTGGTATCTAATCCAAGCTATCTTTAATTGCATAGGAATCCCTTCTATAACACATTCCAAAATAAATCAAGAAAAAATAATGCAAGGGGTCAGAAAGAAACAATTCAAATATCAGGGAATCACAGTCAGGATTACACAGAATTTAGCAGCTACACCATTAAAAGAATTAAAGTCATAGAATATGATATTCCAAAAAGCAAAAGACCTAGGATTACAACCAAAATCACCTTCCTGGAGAAATTAAATACACTAATTTAAGGGAAAAAAATGGTCATTTAATGAAACAGAAGGATTTCAGACTTTAACAAGGAGAAGACCAGAACTGAACAAAAAATTTGACCTTTAATATCAAGACCCAGGAGAAGCTGAAAAGGGGAGAAAGGGGAAAGAAAACATAAGGTATTTAATGGAGATGAACTGCTTACATGCCTACATAGAAAAATGGTAATTTTAATTCTTAAGAATTGTATCACTAATAGTATAGCTAGAAGGAATATGCATAGGTGAAGGGTATTGGTATAAGGTGAATTTGAAGGTATGACAGAGGAGTACACTGGGTGCGGAAGGTAGAGAAAGATAGACTGTAGTAATAACACATAAAAGGCATAGATAACTTATTACAGTGGAGGGAAAATTGGGAGGGTGGGAAATATGCATTCTTTGAACTTTTCTTTCATCAATATTGGCTCGAAGAAGGAAGAATATACACAATCAGTTAAACTTACTGATCTATTTTACTCAATAGTAAAGTAGGGGGGGTGGGATATGTAAAAGAAGAGAGAGTTGACCAGGGGAAGGAGCACACAGAAGCAAAACAATGAGGGAAAGGGTAAAAGGAGAGAGAGCACAAACAGCAGGAAAAATATAATAAAGGGAAATAAATACACAGTCAGTAATCATAACTATAAATGGGAATAGGATAAACTCTCCCATAAAAATAGAAGCAGATAGCAGAAGGAAGCAAAAGCAGAATCCTACAATATAGTCTTTACAAGAAATATACTGGAAATAGAGATGCACACAGAGTAAAGGTAAGAGACTAGGGTAGAATTTACCATGTTGCAGTTGAAGTTTTTTTTTTTTTTTTTTTTAAAATGAAGGAATGTAATTCTGATCTCAGACAAAGCAAAACCAAAACCAGACCTAATTAGAAGAAATAAGGAGGTTATTAAAAAGTACCATAGTCAATGAAGTAATATCAATACTAAACTTAAATATACCAAGTGGTATAGCATCCAAATTCTTTTTTTTTTTTATTAAGGCTTTTTATTTGCAAAACATACGCAAGGGTAATTTTTCAACATTGACCCTTGCAAAGCCTTCTGTTACAAATTTTTCTTTCCTTCCCCCCACCCCTACCCTAGATGGCAGATCATCTAATACATGTTAATTATGTTAAAATATATGTCAAATCTAATATATGTATACATATTTACACAGTTATCTTGCTGTAGAAGGAAAATCAGATCTACAAGAAAAAAACCTGAGAAGGAAAACAAAATGCAAGCAAACATCAACAGAGAGTGTGAAAATAGCATTCAAATTCTTAAAGAAGGTGAGTTCCAGGTTTGTGACCAAAGAAGAGATAGAGAGCATTATGAAATATAAAATAGATAATTTTGATTATATTAAATTAAAAAGCCTTTGCACAAACAAAACCAGTACAACCAAGATCAGAAAAAAAGCAGAAATCTGGGAAATAATATTTACATCAAGTGTCTCTGATAAAGACCACACTTGTCAAATATATAGAGAACTGACTCAAATTTATGAGAATATAAACTGTTCCCCATTTTATGAATGGCCAAATGATATTAATAGGCAATCTTCAGATGAAGAAATCAAAGCTATTTATAGGTATATGAAGAAGTGTTATAAATTACTTTTGATTAGAGAAATATAAATTAAAAAAAACTTTTAGATATCACTTCACAGATGTCAAATTGACTAATATAACTTGAAAGGGAAATGATAAATGTTGGAGAGCATGTGGGAAAATTGGGACACTAATGTACCCTTGGTGGAGTTGTGAACTAATTTGGCCCTTCTGGACAAGAATTTGGAACTATACCCAAAGTCCTCTAAAATTATGCAAAGTTTTTGATCCAGCAATAATACTACTAGGTCTGTATATCAAAAAGAATACAAAGAGGGAAAAGTTCTATATGTACAAAGATATTTGTGGTAGCCCTTTGTGGTGGCAAAATAGTAGAAATTGAGCAATGGCTGAACAAGCTGTGATATATGAATGTAATGGAATTCTATTGTATGATAAAAAATGATGAACAGGGAGATTGCATTAAAAACCTGGAAAATAAAATGAGCAGAATCAAGAAAACACTGTGTACAGTATCCCGCGACATAGTGCAGTGATCAACTATGAATAACTCAGTTCTTATCAACAAAAATAGTTCCAAAGGACTAAGAAAAATGCTGTCTACATCCAGATAAAGAACAGATAAAGACTCTAAATGCAGATCAAAGTGTACATTTTTTCACTTTATTCTTTTTCTTGTTTTATTTTTGTCTTTTGATCTTTTTTTTACAACTATGATTTTTTTTCTTTTAATAAAGCTTTTTATTTACAAAACATATGAGTGATTTTTCTACATTGACCTTTGCAAAAACTTTTTTTCCCAAGCTTTTCCCCTCCTTCCCCCCACCCTCACCCCTAGATGACAAGTAATCTAATGCATGCTAAATAGGATAAATTATATGACAAATACAATACATGTATACATATCTATACAGTTATCTTACTGCACAAGAAACATCAGATCTAGAAAGAGAAGAAAAAAACAACCTAAGAAGGAAAACAAAATGCATGGAAATATTCATAGAAAGCTTTTAATATGCTGTGTTGTGGTTCACACAGTTCCCACAGGCCTCTCTCTGGACGTATATGACTATCTTCATCGCTGAACAATAGGAACTGGTTTGAATCACATCATTGTTGAAGAGAACCATGTCCATCAAAATTGATCATCGTATAGTCTTGTTGCTGTGTATAGTGTTCTCCTGGTTCTGCTGATTTCACTCAGCATCAGTTCATGCAAGTCTCTCCAGGCCTCTCTGAAATACTCCTGTTGGTCGTTTCTTACAGAGCAATAATATTCCATAACATTCATATACCATAATTTATTCAGCCATTCTCCAATTGATGGGCATCTTTTCAATTTCCAGTTTCTTGCCACTACAAAAAGGGCTGCCACAAACGTTTTTGCACATGTGGGTCCCTTTCCCTCCTTTAAAATCTCTTTGGGATATAGGCCCAGTAGAAACACTGCTGGGTCAAAGGGTATGCACAGCTTGATAACTTTTTGAGCATACACAACTATGATTTTTATGGAAATAAGTTTTACATGGTAACATATATAGATACAGATATAGATATATATGTGTGTGCTTGTGTGTATGTATGTATGTATATATATATATATATATCCTAAAAGTTTTACCTAATAACAGATATATAGTTATTTATATATCTATATAACCTATCTCAAATTGCCTATGATTTTAAGAGGGGAGGGAAGGGAGGAAGAGAGGAAAAAAATGGAACTCAAAATCTTGCAAAAATGAATGTTAAAAATTATTTTGATATGTGATTGGGGAAAAATACTATTAGAGCATGAGTTTCTCAAGGTGAGATACTGCATTTTTAGCTTTCTTTGTATTGTCAGCACTTAGCACAATGTGTGCCACAAAATGTGTTTAATAAATAATTGTTGCTAATAATAAGATCTCCAGAATCTAATGTAATATTACAAATATGTTAGTCAACCTGCATTTATTAAGCATTTACTACATACCAGGTACTCTAGTAAATACCATAAATACAAATATAAGAAAAATACAACAGCCCCTGTTCTCAATGATCTTACATTCTAATTGGAAAAAATAATACTTAAAATACTTTATCTGGGGATGGAGGCAGGTGTAGGAAGGTTCTCAGCTTAGGACAACAGGGACTTGATGAAGAAGTTGAGATTGAATGGTGAGAAATGAATGAAAAATATGGTTAATCTGGGAATGATGGTGATGATGATGCCAATGATGATGATGATAAGTCATCATCATTTTCTTCTTCACCATATATATGTACCATATATATCAAATATATATAGTTTTTCACTTAAAGCATTTTATTTTTACATATATAGTTTTCAACATTCCTTTTTTAATGTGAGAAATGAAAGAAAAGATGACTAACTTGGGGATGATGATAATGATGATGACTAATCATCATCGTCATTTTCTTCTTCACCATATATATACTTTTATTTTTTCACTTAAAGTATTTTTTTTACCAATTACATGTAAATATAGTTTTCAACATTCCTTTTTTAAAGATTTTGAGTTCCAAATTTCTCTTCCCTCCTTTACTTCTCCAAGGGAAAATTCATTTTTATAAGATTTTGAATTCCATTTTTTCTCTTCCTTCCTTCCCTTCCCTCACCCCAAGACAACAATCTGACATACGTTATAAATGTGCAATCATTTTAAACATTTCACTTTTTTTGTTTTTTTTCTTTCTCATCATTTTTCATTTCTGTTCTGATTTTTCTTTCACAACATGTCTAATGGGGGACCCTCTTTAAATGAAAATTCTGGAAGAAGCCAGCCAACCAGAAAGAGGGGACACAGGAGCTGAGGATAATTACAAGATGTGAATTCTGGGCTTATTAAAGTGATGTTCTAGAATGAAGAGTTTTCTGGGTCTTCATGGAGGAGTTCAGATTGTAGCCTGGTCTGAAACAGGTAGAGTATACCAGGTCTATCATCACATTATTCCTAGAGATGATGCCTCTCTTCTTGTAATGCAAATATCAAATTAGTTTTCTGAACGGCAGATCATGGCTGATCTTATCTTCTTCAAGAGTCTATGCCAAGAAATAAGGGGTAATTTTTTATTAATTACTTATCACCCCTCCTGAAAGGACTTTGTACAGTTTCACATCTGCTTAAAGATAAAAATGAATCTATTTCTAAATTTCCAATAAACTTCATTAAAATGAACAGCCATAGAATCCCCCAATTTTTCTCAACATCAAGCTATTAATAGAGTCAGCAGGGAATTCATGAATTTTACCAACCTTAACCATTAGGTCATCAAGAAATTTATATAAAGGATGAAAAGTAATACATCTCTGTGAATTAGAATAAATACCATAATTATGAAGTCAGGAAAATGTGCTACATAAAACTGAATAATATAACAAAAATTAATATTTAAAACATATTAATAATATATGATTGTTATGCCTACCATTCTTAGAAGCACTACCTATCATCCTTTAAATCTAGAAAAAGAGAAGAAAGATATGGGCAAGGCATTTGGAGTCATTTCTTCTTTTTGAGAAACTGAAGCTAAATGAAAAGGGCAATGCCCTTAGAATCAGGAAAGACCTTCCTTAAAAGTTAGCATCTGCAACATATTAGCAATGTGACTTAGGCAAATCATTTAGTCTTTCTGAGGCTCAATTTCCTTGTCTATAACAGGGAAATATTTAGCATTTACCTTACAATAAATGTTATATTTGAAAATATTTGCAGATAATGAAGAGAAAATACTGTTTATTAAGTAGTCATTCTGTTTAAATTGTTGGACCAGGTGGAAGAGAAAGATGGAATAAAAATAAGTAGTCTGCTCTTATGGAGTTAATAGTTTATAGAGATGATCATATATATATATACATATAATATGCATATATTATATGTATATATATATATATACACACATACATTTAAATAGGGCTTGAATGCTACCACATCAGGGATGGTAAAGGGGAAGTACCTACATTAGTTGAAATCCATGTTCCCAGTCATCTAATTTCTCTGCCATTACATTAATATTTGCTTGTACTGCCTGCCTCACAAGATTGTCTATGACATGCACTAAAGGAAGCTCTTTGTAAGTCTGAATATTCTACTTAATGAGAGCTGATATGATTAATTCCTAAGTATCTACCTCAGAACTCTGAGTTACACTCTAGAAATGAGTCTGAAACTCAGTCCCAAGTCACTTATATAGTAAATCCATAAGACATTTTCATTAGCTAATACAGATATTCTCAGAAGTAGTCTTGTGAAATCACTTTCTGCTATATCCTCGCAATTGCCAAGATCTATAAGTTCTACCTCCATAATATCTTGCACACTTATTTCCCTTTCTGCACTCACATGGCCAACATTCTAGTTCAACACATTTTCACTTTTAGTGAGAGTTATTGTAGGAAGGTACTTTTATTATTATTGAGTCATTTCATTCCTATCTCTCTGTAACCCTATTTGGAACTTTCTTGACAAAGATAATGGAGGCGTTTGCAATTTCCTTCTTCAGCTCATAATACAGATAAGGAAACTGAGGTAAACATGGTTAAATGATGTGCTCAGAGTCACACAATAAGTCTCTGGAACTGGATTTGAATTCAGTTCCTCCTGATCCCAGGGCTGTCACGCTATCTACTGTGCCAACAAATTCCCCCTATAGGAAGCTACTATAATAAATAATTGCAGTAGTTTCCTATTTAGTCTCTCTACTTCCTGTCTTCAATACAACCTCCACATTACTAGTTTAAATTTCTTTGCAAAATACTGATCTTACTATGTCACTAACAAGCCAAAACTTCAGAATACCGATAGTAAAGTTAAAAGACATCTTTACTTAGGTATTCCATGCTCTCTACAATCTGGTACCTGCCTACCTCTCCAGCCTCATTTCACATATTCTACTAATTTATTCTACATCAGCCAAATTAGATAACCAGTTATTATATGAACTCATCATTTTATGTCCTTTTGCACTAGGGAAGGAAGGGAACAAATTTTTTTCTGTTTTCCAATATTAAAGTACTCTGTTAGTGTTAGTTATTTTTATACTCAGTGGTATTAATATTATTCCTTCTACCACTAGCTAGCATGAAATGCTGTGAAGAGAATCAAATGTATTATCAAGTATTATTATGTGACACAACATGGATTCATTGTGTCCATGAACAACTATTGATTTAATTTACTTATATAACAGTCCTAGAAAGTAGGTGTTATGAGTATACTCATTTTACAGTTGAAACTAAGGTAGTCAGAGATTAAGTGACATGCTTAGTCTCATCATACAGCTACAAAGTATGAAGTCACATTGCTAACTTTAGGCCCCGCATTCTATCCACTGAACCACCTAGCAATCATGTTCATGCCTAGAATCTTTTCATTTCCACCTTTAAGAATTCTTAATTTGTGGGGATACCTCAATTGTACTCTCCATCCGAAATCTCCTTTGATTCCCCTTTACTCCACTCCCAGCTATTGGCATTCTCTCCCTATTTCAAATTATATTGTATTATATTTATCAGCATACTAGGTTCTTTAACATTAGGGACTAATTTCATCCATGTCTTTGACCCCCAGCTCCTAGCACAATATCTTGTGAATGACAGGCACTTAATTTCTTTCAGTTAAATCGAATCACAATTGACCATTATGCTCCCTTTAAGTCTAAGCTTCTCTAAGACTAGAAATAAAGAAATACAGATTTTTAAAAAGGAAAGAAACTAAGTGGAGTTAAGCTACCTAAAAAATTCTTATTTGATATTATTTTGATGTCTTTCACAACTCTTTTCTGTACCATGGATAATCAGAAAAAATAACTGTTAAATATTTATTGTTTTAAGCCTGTTGTGACCAAAGCTTTGGTATTTCAAAAAAGGCATTTCAATAGACTGTCAACCAAAGATGATCCAGCAAGGCAATGTGGTAGTCAAAAAAGCTGGAACTTGGGTTGTGTTAATAAAAGTCAAAAGACTAGAACAGATAAGGTTATAATCCCACTATTCTCTGCTCTGGTTATATCATTTTAGAAGCAGTGTATTCTGCTCTAGGGGCCACAGTTTAAAAGGCTGCTGAGAACACTGGACAGTATGCCCTACAAATCAGCTTCAGAAACTGGAGACATATCCCTGGAGAAAACATAACAGTGGAAAAATATATAATGGCTCTCTTCAAATATCAGAAGGATTAAAAGGATCATAGATTTAGACCTCAGAGATCATTTAGTCCCCAGAATCATAAATGGTGGTTCATGACCCTATAGGGGGTCTCATAAATGAATGGGGGAATTGTAAATTATAATTTATTATCAGCAAATGTTTAATTTGTATGCATATTCCATATAACTACATACTCAGGGTCATACAAAAATTTCTCAGGCAAAAAGGAGTTGTAAATGGAAAAAGTTTAAAAAGCCCTGATCTAGTTTGCCTCCTCATTTGACAGATGAGAGGAGAAATCTCATACAGAATGTCACAGAGATTAGATTTAAACACTTCAGACTCCAGATTCAGAAAGAAATTATACTTGTTCTTCATGGCTCCAGCCAGAATGAGAATAAATGAGGAAAAAGTCAGAGAGAATATTTTAGGTCAGGGTAAGGCAAGACTTCCTGACAATTAGTGTCATCCCAAATTGGGATGTGCTACCTGAGTAGGCAGTTAATTTTCCATCAGTGAAGGTCTTTAAGTGAAAGTTGGATGATTCTCTGGGCAAGGGACTATGGTAAAGGGTATTAATGTCTTAGGTCAACTATTGAACCAGCTCAATCTCTGAGGCCTAATTTCAATTTTGCATTTCTAATGATTCTTTCAATTCAACAATTTCAACTGTTAGCCAAGAAGAGCAAATTTTAAATTGCTACCTCTCTTCATCCCTACCCATTTTCTTCATCTTTCCTCTTGAATTTCCACATAAATATTTATACAGCCAACTGTCAAACCCATGCCTGTCACATTTGGAAAGGAGAAAAAAATTAAATGAATAATAGGTTATGAGACAAGAACTATGATATGAGAAAAAAAAAAAAACAACAGCCAAACATCCTCAGTCTCTAAGACTCCATGTGCCAAGACTGGTGAGTGAGAGAGGTTACAGTTTTCCTGCTAGGGAACAATGTCATCTGATTAAATTGTAGCTGAATCCAAAGGGAGAAGTTATTCTCACCATTACTCTGCTACCTCAAATCTTGCCTACTCTTCAAGGCCTAGTTCAAGTTCCACTTCTTCTAGAAAGTCTTTTCTGTCTAGATTATTGAAACTAAAGATATTTATAAAGGGAAAAGACCATGGAAATGATCTAGTCTAATCTTTTTATTTTTTATACATGGGGAAACTGAGGCACAAGGAAGAAAAGTGACCTTTTTGACATAATCAGTCACAGATTCTATTCCAGATTAACCTTTTTCCTTTTCTGGAGGTTTATAACATTTTAAGTTTATATTACTTACTAGTTTTCTATCTCTTTTATCATTTCTTCTCAGGATTGTAAAGTCCTTGAGAGCAGATATCCTTTCTCCTAATGCTAAAACTGTCTAATCTAGTTAGAATGAAATTTTTTTTAGTACTATGATTAATAAAAAGGTAATGATGATGATAGGTGATGATGATGATGATGATAGTAGTAGTAGGTAGGACTTAAATGACACTACGTATCAGGCACTGTGCTAAACACTTTACAAATATCTCATTTCATCCTTACAACAGTACTGGAAGGTAATTATTCTTATCACTATTTTATAGTTTTGGGAAACTGAGGTAAATCAGAATTTAGGGACTTGGCCAAGATCACACAGCTAGAAAGTGTTTGAAGCCAGATTAGTGCCCAAATCTTCCTGACTAGAGTTAGTAGGTAGCTACTGTATCATTTAACTCCCTAGGAAAGGGGAAGAAAAATAAGTAACACTAAGAAACTAACCACAGAACGTATAAAACATTAACAACTTTCAAAACACCTTGCATACCTTATCTCACTTGATAATAACATAATTATCTCATCTGTTAAAAAAAAATCCATGTTGTGTCACATAATACTTGATAACACATTTGATTCTCTTCACAGCATTTCATGGTAGCTAGTGGTAGAAGGAGAAGGAATATTAATACCACTGAGTATAACAATAGCTAACACTGAGTACTTTAATATTGGATTATTATTTCCCCATTTTACAAAGAGAAAATTGAAACTTAGAAAGGTTAAGTGATTGATTGAGAAGGGAAAATTGGAACCAGACATATATTTAGCAAGGCTGGACTTTATGTGTTGAATTGGGACTTAAATCCCTGATATTCCCCAATTTTCTCTACATTATTTCTCTACAGATGGATGTTCAGCTAATCTTCAGAAGCAAATGTTGACAGATATGTGTCATTGATAACATATGCTTCACAATATTGGTATCCGGTACTATACTGGTAGCAGTTTAACAACTGGCTCTTTAGGGAAGGAAGAAAATGTGCCCACAACAATTTTTAACAATGTGAACTTAATGTGCATTAACATTTTCTTCTTCACTTTCTTAACCCTAAACAATCAACAATAAATCAACAGTAAAACATCAGAATAATAAATAAAACTCTCATTTGTAACATTTGTCAATTTCTGAGATGTAAATGCTCACAATGAAAATTTAACAATTACTCTGAGCCTGAAAATCTGGCTCCAGCATACCCTTGTCTATGATGTACATGAATATTTCATTATCCACATCAATCTTTACTACTGCTGGGAGAGGTTAATGCAAAGCCAAAAAGAATGGGACTAGTTACTGTGAGACTAGGATTCAATTCTTGGCTCAAATATTTACTTGCTGTGGAACTATAAGCTTTTCTTCACCTTGTTTTCTCATAAGTCATAAGGCAATAATATCTGTGTTTTCTACTGGCCAAATTTGTTGCAAGAAGAGCCTTATGCAAATCTAAAGACCTTCAGAAAATATAAATATTGCTAATGCTGTTTATTTAAAATATATTTTATTCATTTCATTAAATATTTCTCAATGATAATTTACAAAATTAATATTCATTAAAAAAATTTTAGTTCCAAATTCTTTCCTTCTTTCCTTCCCCTTTCCATCTTGAGAAAACAAGCAAAAGAACAATTATACATATGAAGTAATATAAAACATATTGCAATATTGGTCATGTTGTGAAAGAAAACATATAAAACACAAGAAAAACAAAATGAAAGTCTGCTTCAATCTGTAATCATACTTCATCAGTTCTCTTTTTCTGGAAATAGATGGCATTTTTCATCTCAGGTGCTTTGGAACTATATTGAATCATTGTCTTGATCAGGGCAGCTAAGTCTTTCACAACAATTGCTTTTCTGAATACAATATTCTTCTGGTTCTCATTTCGCCCTGCATCATTTCATATAAGACTTCTTAGGTTTTTCTGAAACCATCCTGCTAGTCATTTCTTATAACATAGTATTCCATCACTATAATTATTATTAACAATATCCTGTACTCTACTACATCTGGGACAATTGTAGTAGTAGTCCCTTTCCTCTGATCTACACTCTTACACCATACATTGAAAAGATTTTTTTAATGGCTGGTTGTGTACTTAGTTTCATTATGGAATAGTGAAGGAAATGCTGAATTTGCACTCAATCAACTACCAGTTCAAATTCCATTTCTGGCACTAACGAGCTATTCAGTCATGGGCAAGATAATTTTTGTATCCATGCGTGACCTCAATCTCTTCATCTGTCAAATGGGACTGATTACACTTATGTCACTTTATTTGGGACACTGTTGTGAGGGAAAAGACTTAATAAATCTTAATATTTTTCTTGCAGTATGAGTTATGAAAATGGAGCAAGGGCAAAGCTCATCAGTTGCACAGACTTCAGTAGCAGAAGATTCTCTTTATATATAAAACTAGCTGAAAATGCCTGTGTCTAACAGATCAAATGACTATTGAATTTTTTTTAGGTCTCATGATGTCTGTGCTAGGACCTAGAAAAGGTATAATAAGGAATTCCATTTCATGACTAGGAAAGAAAACAAGCACACCATAGCAAATTAGGACATGACTTCATTTCTTAAGTCTGTAGGTCTTTGCACTTCATGAAATTCTTTCTTGTTAGAAGAAATTTGAATGAGTAAGTAAGCACCCAGAGACTCAGTCTGCAAAGTACTGTTTAGATTAGAATAAAAATATGTGGGCAGTTAAAAGTAATTTCTTCCTCTTTTGGATAACAAAGCATTTTAGTCTCTTATTGTATTATTGTATTCTCATTTCTGTTACATTCATCATGCATTTCTATTACTCTTCTATATTAGACTACAGAAGAGCAGGGCTTTTGCTTTATTTTTCTTTGTATCTCTCTATGGCTGCGGCTGCTCCATTTTATACCTTTAATAATTGCTTGTTGAATGGAATGGGTTCAACTAGATGTCCAGTGAAGTCTATTCTCAGTGTGAAATTCTGTGATTTTATGAAAGAATGAAAGCTAGATATTTGAGAGAGAAAAGATAAAAGAGTAGATTGGCTTCATCAGGGATAGTAGAAAGTGCTGAAAGATGTTATATGGACATAAGTGGTCACCCTTATCTTTTGCTAACTATGAAGAATGTGGCTCTTTTATGACTTCTATCTTTAACATCTGAAGAGACAGTTGAGATGTATTGGGACAGGGCATGATATTTCAAATGAGGAAGACTGGAGGGCTCTACCACAAGCTACCTGTGTAAGACACTGCCAAAACACTTCCCTCTCTCAGTTAAAGGTTAACTTATAATTTTCTTGTTGGTCAGTTGTTTTCAGTCCAACTCTTTTTGAGCCCAATAGAGGTTTTCTTGGAAAATGCTAATTACTACTCCAGCTCATTTTTACTAATGAAGAAACTGAGACAAAAAGGATTAACCAGGATTATAATAGTGTCTAAGGCCAGATGTGAACTCAAGAATTGTTTCTGATTAAGAGTCCAGAACTTTAGCTACTGAGCCACCTAGATGCTGACTTATATTGCTTATTTCCCCTTTTATTTTATCCTCCTTAACTTAAGACCCCAAAATAAAATGTATGATGATAAGGGAAGGGGAAAGGGAATGAGAATTTGTGAAGTGATTATGTAGTGTCAAGCACTGTGCAAAGAGCTTTACAAATATTATTTCTTTTGATCCTCAAATCAATCCAGTGAAGTAGAATGTTATTATTACCTCCCCACACACACACTTTACAAATGAGAAAACTAACTCATGTAGTGATTAAGTGACTTCCCCAGAATCACAAATCTAATGTCTGAGAACCAAGCTAAATTATTTTTTTTCAGAAAATGTGTGGAGGGGAGCTAAAAGTATGGATACTGACATAATCCATGAGGCGCAATTTGAGGTTAATAGAAAAGTCATGGAGTTGGGAACAGGTGTTTCTGATCACACATCTTCCTTACTAAACATTCCCAAAAGGTACAGAATGGAGGATATGTGTGGAGATTGAAAATCCTTGGATTGATCAGAATGAGTTTTAAGAATTGCAATGCTTATTTTAGATGACTGTACAGGATATAGGATAATAAGATTATGATAATATAAAATAAGATAATATTTATGAAATACATAGCATAGTGTCTGGCATGTCATAGGTACCTAATATATGCTTGTTCTTTTCCTTTCCTGTAGACCTAAAAGAGTTCAAGTCATCTAGTCTAACTGAAGAAACTGGAGTAGAAGTAGAAGTGACTTGCTTAAGGTCACATAGTAATCATCAGAGGTAAAATTTAAAAACAGTTCTTGTGACTCTGGAGTCTAAATGTTCCTCAAGTGTTCCTGTTCTCCAAAACTATTACTACCCCCAACTACCCCTTCTCCCCCCAAAAAAGAAGAAAGTAAATGGAAGGAAAGAAGGGAGGGAGGAAAGGAGAGAGAGAAGGAAAAAGAAAAAGGGAGAGAATGAGGGATGGAGGGAGGGAGGAAAGAAAGGAGGGAATAAGGGAGGGAGGGAAGAAAAGACCGAAGAAAAGAGGGAGGGAGGGAAGGTGGGGTAAAGAAAGGAAGAGAGGGAGAGAAGAGAGAGGGAAGGAGGAAGGAAGGAAGAAAATTTCAGAATCTTATCTGATAAAGTCCAAACTATAGCACAGAGGTATGCAACAGATGGGAACATGGGATCCACTGGGGGAGGTTTGGCAGGAAACTTTAGCTGGCATTAACAAAATATCTAAGTTAAGCATATTTAAAATTAAGCTTAGGCCTTTTATACATAAAGAGGCAGTAGGGGATATTAAAATAGAGCAATAAAAACTTGGTGAGGTTTGGATGAAAGGAGATGTATATACATACGTCTTTAAAAGGTCAGAATGTTTTCACTAATGGAAGTATAGTCAAGTGAGAACAACAGGCATTTATTTTTTAGGAGGTTGAGTGATATGAGGCAATGGAGGCTTAAGTGTCTGAAGTCAGATTTGAATACAGGTACTACTAACTAAAGAATTAGTACTCTAACCATTGCACAACCTAGTTTCCATAAACAACAAATTCTACTTTCTCAAGGAATACAAGGTGAAACCATCACTTATTCAAAGAGTTAATTAATATTAGCCTTAAACCATGCTCAGAGCCAATTGCTTTCCTCTGGCAGCATCCCATAGGAATATACAAGTTGTATGATTTTATTTCTACTCCATGAAAAGACAATTGAGAAAAAATACTCAAGAGAGTTAGAAATTTGGACCATCCAATACTCAGGAGAAATGGCAACAAGATTCTTTTGTAAAAGACACAGCCACAATCTATCCATCTGACCATCCATATCCTTTATCCCAACACTATGGTATACTGAGCCTCAAAGATGCATTACAAAGCAGAAATACATGATCTCAAGAGGTGATGAGATTCCCATCAGTGAAGGATGGAAGACTATTTTTCTTCTATAGAAGCAATGTCTGTTTCAGGTATGTGTGGATGTAAATGATGGCTAGGTCTATTCAGAATTTAATTCAGAATTTAATTTTATCTCACTCTAGCAATTATCCGGGATAACTAAGTGGCACAATAGGTCTGAAGTCGGGAACACATTCAAATCTAGCTTCAAACATTTATTAACTATATGACATTGGACAAGTAACTGAACTTCTGATTGCCTCAGTTTCTTATTCTATAAAATGGGTATAATAAAAGCTCCTATTTCCTAAGGTAATGAGGATTAAATGAGATTCTATTTATAAAGCATTTTGCAAACTTTAAAAAGCTATATAAATGCAAATTGTTTGTTTTTGGCTATTGCTGTAGTTTTCTACTATGTCATGCATTTTCAACTTCTCTGTTACCACCAGCATCTTCCCATATACATCTGCTAACATACCAGTAAGAGTCAGAGGTACTCCTTGAACCCAGGTCTTTCTGACTTCAAGCTATTCTTTGCTGGGGCAAATTGCTACTTAGCCTGAATCACTGAATGACTGTTGCCTTAGGCACATGGAAACCTATTGAAGATATTAGCACAAAAAAGACCAACATCTCCCATTTCATCCAGTGCCATTCCAGTCATCTTGCTCTATATCTGGCCACTGGACCCAGATGGCTCTGGAGAGGAAAGTGAGGCAGGTAACTTTGCACACACTCCCTCACTTAAAACCAATTCACTTGCATGCCATGGCATCATCTCCCTGTTTTCGTGATCCTCTTCCAGGATAAAGAACAAACAACAGCAATCCCCTTTATCAACTCCTCCATGCTGATACTTTAATGAAAGTATTCTTGTCCCCCTTTTTAAGAAGAAGAACCTGAAGTTCAGAAAGCTTAGATGATTTTCTCAAGGATGCACAGAAGTATCAAAGCCATGATTCAAACCCCTCTCTCAAGTCAGACTTTAATGCTCTTTTCCCTACTTCATGGTTATCTGGTTTAGGATTTTCATGTGATCATAACAAAAGTTTCTGCAAGGGCTTTTTAAGTAATCATTATAACAATCTGTTGGTTTTAAGAAACATAAACACATACACTCGCATACACACAGAAAAGACAAAACAGACTAATATCTTGTTGGTGATCAGACTGCTTCAGGGTACACACTATTAACTTTGTGATTATTCAAGGGAAAATCCCTGCATTGACCAAAAAGGATTACCAAGCCTGCAGAAAGTCCGTGAGATTCAGGGACAATTAGTGAACAACAAAATCTCACTCATAACAAACATTCGCCTCAGAGATTCATTAAGGATTTTCCCTGCAATTTCTCTGTTCTATAAACACATTTCTCATCAAATGATCTTTTCTCATCTCCTATCTACCCAGCTGGCCAGAGAGAATCTCTAGGGCCTTGCTAGTTTCACCTAGAGACACCGTGCAATGTCATCTGTTCCCATGGGTCAATGCCCTTCTGGATAATGACAGTAAGCAAATCTATCTAACTCTGTACTTCTCTCTTGGGAACCAACCTTGCTGAACAAGAGGCCCATGACAGGGCCACCTGACCTTGGTTAGCTTATAACACATCATAAAAGAGAACTGGCATCTTTCCCCTAAAATCCAGTCAGCCCCAAATCTATCCATCTGTCCATCCATACCCTTTACCCCAACACTATGTGGTATTCTGAGCCTGAAAGGTGCAAACATTATTTTTAAGTTCCTCCCTAGTAATCTTGGCCATGTCCTGTTTCTGTCTCTGTCTGACTGTCTATCTCTGTCTTTTTCTCTCTCCACCTGTCTCTATCTCTGTCTCTCTCTGTATGTCTTTCTGCTGTTCCCTCACTGTTTCCATGTCTTGTCTATGTTAGTTTCTCTCTCTCCCTCCCTCTCTCTCTCTCTCTCTCTCTCTCTCTCTCTGTCTGTCTGTCTGTCTCTCTCTTTGTCTCTGTCTTTCTCTCTTAATCTCTTTCTCTTAATCTCTATCTCTCTCCGTTTTTGTCTCTCTCTCTGTCTGCCTCTCTCTCTTTTTCTCTGCCTCTGTCTCTCCTCTCTCTGTCACACAAACACACATACACTCAAAATACACTTACACCAACACACAATTCCTAACTTACAAATTAGATACAACCAAAAAGCTCAGCTTTGATTAAACTCAGAAAGCATTTTCCACAGAAACCATAATATCAGTGATGCCTGTATTTCCAAGAAAGCCTCAAGTTGCCTCTTTAGAAATACTATCAATCTTGCTAACTAACATAAAAAAGATATCTATAGATAGATACAATTGTTTTTGCTATGTATTTATCTATAGTTATATAGCAGAAAGTAATTAAATTCTAACTCTAATTATTACCTAAAACATAAATACAATGCACTGAATGAAAAATAATGCTTTATCTTAGTCAAATGATGATCTTGAAGAAAACCTTAAGGCTTATTTAGAAAAGGTAATGAAAAAAAATGTTATGTAGAATCTGAAATTGGCTTTGGCCATTTTCAAGAGAGAGGTCAATTGGTCAATATATTTTCATGAAATTTTTTTTTCTATGAGTCATGCCTTGTGCTTAGCACTGTGGAAACAAAGGGGTAAAACACAATACCTGTCCTCGAAGTGGTCACATTCTAATGGAGAAGATAATAAGTAAACAGAGTTAAATGGAGAGAGTTGATGGAAAATAGAAAAGCTTTATTCTTAGTGCATCATAAGATATAAAGCTGGAAGAGATCATAGGAATAACCTAACTCTATTCTCTCACTTTATAGCTAAAGTCTGGGGCACACTGGTGGGGCTTTTTCAGAAGGAGTTGCATCCATATATCCTAATCCCTAAATCTGGTCCCTTCTACTCTCAAATCCTGCTTCTTCTCTTCACTAGTTTTGTGTGATCAAAGCTTCTTTCTGCTTCTGTATCTTCACATATAAATTGGGACTAATAACAGCACCTACATCCCAGTGCAGAAAAGAAGGGTCTGGTGGTAATGGAGTCACAAAGAGTCAAGCACTACTGAACCACCACCACCATCACCACCACAACCACTGCTATCACCACTATAATCAAAATCACAACTACCATGACTATGACCACCACCACCACCCTTGTCACTAGCAACGCCACAATAACAACCTCTCCAAGTTGCTATGAGGTATGTTTTCATAAATCTTACAATTCTATCTAAATTCTATTATTATATTTATTTGTATTAATATATTTTATTTATTAGCATATTTACTATTACTTTAACTCATAGGATTTCTATATAGTTTATATGTGTGAGATACACATATTAGCCCATATCATCATCCCTTCTTTCTGAATAATGAGCTCTGGGTACCACATTTCAGGAAGGACATTGATAAGCTACACAGAGTCTAGAGGACAACTAAGACGATAAATGTCCTTGAGACCATTCAACTTGAGAAACAGTTGAAAGAACTAGGGCTAGTTGGTCAAACAAAGAACAGTCTTAAATATGGCTAGCATGACAGCTTCCTTTATCTATTTGAAGGGCAGTCACATGGAAGAGGTAATCAACTTAGTCTTGGACGATAAAACTAAGCATCATTTGAATCTGACATAAAAAATAGCTTCCTAAGATGTATAGGTACATATGAAAAATGAAGCAAGCAAGCAGACATGGGAAAACAATATGCATAAGGACAATTGTGTCGATGGGAAGAACAGCAACAAGGACAGAAATGAAAATAAAATGTTAATGCTAGACCTTGATCCAAAGAAGAAATTTGATAGAGCCTTTTATTATAAGGGTAACTGATCATGAGTTTTCATATCCATAATAAATGGTACTTTTTTTTTCTTTGTCTTCTCTTATAAGGGATCACTGTCTGGGATGGGGGAGTGGATATTTTGGGAAACACAGCAAAGATACACTTTTTTAAGAAAAAAGGAACAATACTTCTTATCAATTAGAGCTGTCCATAAGTAGAATGGTTGCTTCAGAATGTTGTTTTCTCTCAGAGATCATCAAGAGACTTGGTGATCACTTGTTAGGATATAACATAAAGAGGGTCAGTAGTAGTTTAATCTAGCTGACTCCTCAGGGTCCTTCCAACTAGAGAGTAAGATTCTGCAATACTCTAACAAATGAAGTGCTACTAGAATAGATATAGGATTTCCTCATCAGAGAGGCTAAAATTCTTGAGAGGGAATGATGAAGATTTTAGCACATAGCTTTGCTCCAGAGGCCAAAGGAACAAAAAGCAAACTCTTGCAGGATCAAAGCCAGAAATTCATAAAAATCCAAGGCAGTACATATCAGAAGCTGGGATATCTGCACATTCACTCAGAATGGGGCCAGGTAAACACCCCAAAGGAGAGACTACAGCTGACAGAAGATCTGCCTCACAGAAAAAATCAGCCTGAGGCAGCTGGCTTTTCTGGGAGTGTGGGCCAGCTTCCATGAAGCTCCATCTTCAATCAGCTGATGGCAATGTGCCTGCTAGGCAAAAACAACCTCCACTATCAGCCCACACCTTCTTCCTAGTGTTCAAAAATTGGTAAAAGGTAGAGGCACAGCCTTAGCCATTACAATAAATACATTTTGGCAGTCTTTTGGAGCTTCACAATATCACAACACACTGTTTTGGACATGACATGTTTACTAGTTGGGAAATTGCCCATGGCAAATTTGAACTAGCTAAACATGGTGGTAACATTAGCTCACATAACCACAGAAATTGGGGATGTGATATGGCAGGGGATGGGGAGCTAGCCGGATTTTTCATCACACTGATCTGGATTCAAATCCTACTTTTCACATTTCCAATTTTCAACTTTCACTCTTGCAAAACCTTGTGTTCCAAATTTTTTCTCCCTCCCTTCTCCCAACCCTCCCCTGCACAGAAAATAATCTAATATATGTTAAAAATGTGCAAT
>JAJPUD010001602.1:180577-204947 GCA_023553655.1 Myrmecobius fasciatus
ATTAGATTGGACTCTAAGAGAGTATATCAGACACATTTGGCTTCAAAGAAAGCACTGACCCTCCTTGTGGGAAGGTAGGAGGGAGGGGAGAAAAGGAAAGGGATAAACTAATAGAAGGATTAGGGGAAAGGTATAAAGGGGAGGGAGGGACTCTAAAGGGAGGAGGATTATTGGTGGGAGGTGGTCATCAAGAGCAAAGTACTGGGGAGGGGGGAAGGGAGAGAGGGGAAAGGGAAGAGAAAATCATAACTTTGGGTAAATAAGATGGCAGGGAATACAGATATAGTTATTTTAACTGTGAATGTGAATGGGATGAACTCTCCCATAAAACGGAAGCGGGTAGCAGACTGGATTAAAAGCCAGAATCTTACAATATGTTGTTTACAAGAAACACATCTAAAACATAGAGATACATACAAAGTGAAGGTAAAGGGCTGGAGCAGAATCTTCTATGCTTCAGGTGAACAAAGAAAGGCAGGGGTAGCAATCCTTATCTCTGATCAAGTAAAAACAAAAATAGATCTAATTAAAAGAGATAAGGAAGGAAACTACATTTTACTAAAGGGTTCCATAGACAATGAAGCATTATCAATACTTAATATATATGCACCAAGTGGTATAGCATCCAAATTCCTAGAGGAGAAGTTAAGAGAGATGCAAGGAGAAATAGACAGTAATACTATAGTGGGAGATCTCAACCTTGCTCTCTCAGAATTAGATAAATCAAATTCCAAAATAAATAAGAAAGAAGTTAGGGAGGTTAACAAAAGGCTAGAAAAGTTAGGTATGATAGGTCTCTGGAGGAAATTGAATGGTGATAGAAGGGAGTATACTTTTTTCTCAGGGGTTCATGGAACTTATACAAAAATTGATCATGTGTTAGGGCATAAAAACCTCAAAATCAAATGCAGAAAAGCAGAAATAGTAAATGCATCCTTCTCAGATCATGATGCAATAAAACTCACATGTAATATAAGGCCAGGAGAAAATAGACCACAAGTTATTTGGAAATTAAATAATCTAATCCTGAAGAAAGAATGGGTGAAAGAGCAAATTACAGATGCAATCGAAAATTTCATCCAGGAGAATGACAACAATGAGACAACATACTAAAATTTTTGGGACTCGGCTAAAGCGGTTATAAGGGGTAATTTTATATCTCTAGATGCTTACTTGCATAAAACAGAGGAGAAGATTAATGAACTGGGCTTACAATTAAAAAAGCTAGAAAAAGACCAAATTAAAAACCCTCAATTAAATACCAAATTGGAAATTCTGAAAATTAAAGGGGAGATCAATAAAATTGAAAATAAGAAAACTATTGAATTAATAAATAAAAGTAAGAGTTGGTTTTATGAAAAAACCAACAAAATAGATAAGCCTTTAGTTAATTTGATTAGAAAAAGGAAAGAGGAAAATCAAATTATTAGTCTCAAAAATGATAAGGGAGAACTTTCCTCCAATGAAGAGAAAATTAGAGTAATAATTAGGAGTTTCTTTGCCCAACTTTATGCCAATAAATTTGATAATGTAAATGAAATGGAGGAATATCTACAAAAATATAGATTGCCCAGATTAACAGAAGAGGAAATAAATTATTTAAATAGCCCTATTTCGGAAAAAGAAATAGAACAAGCCATTAATCAACTCCCTAAGAAAAAATCTCCAGGGCCAGATGGATTTACATGTGAATTTTACCAAACATTCAAAGAACAATTAATCCCAATACTATATAAACTATTCGAAAAAATAGGGAAAGAAGGTGTACTACCAAATTTCTTCTGTGACACAGATAGGGTGCTGATAGCTAAACCAGGTAGGGAGAAAACTGAGAAAGAAAACTATAGACCCATTTCCCTAATGAATATTGATGCAAAAATTTTAAATAAGATTTTAGCAACAAGATTACAGAAAGTCATCCCCAGGATAATACATCATGACCAAGTAGGATTTATACCAGGAATGCAGGGCTGGTTCAATATTAGGAAAACTATTAGCATAATCAATTATATTAATAACCAAATTAATAAAAACCATATGATTATCTCCATAGATGCAGAAAAAGCCTTTGATAAAATCCAACACCCATTCCTATTAAAAACACTGGAGAGTATAGGAATAAATGGGCTTTTCCTTAAAATGATTAGTAGTATCTACTTAAAACCTTCAGCAAGCATCATATGTAATGGAGTCAAACTAGAACCATTCCCAATAAGATCAGGAGTGAAACAAGGCTGCCCACTGTCATCATTACTATTTAATATTGTATTAGAAATGTTAGCTTCAGCAATAAGAGAAGAAAAAGAGATAAAAGGAATCAGAGTAGGTAGTGAAGAAACCAAATTATCGCTCCTTGCAGATGACATGATGGTATACTTAGAGAAACCTAGAGACTAAACTAAAAAACTACTAGAAACAATTCACAACTTTAGCAAAGTGGCAGGATACAAAATAAATCCACATAAATCATCAGCATTTTTATATATTACCAATAAAGTTCAGCAGCAAGAGATACAAAAAGAAATTCCATTCAAAATAACTGTTGATAGTATAAAATATTTGGGAATTTATCTGCCAAGGGATAGTCAGGAACTATATGAACTAAATTACAAAACACTTTCCACACAAATCAAATCAGACCTAGCCAATTGGAAAAACTTAAAATGCTCATGGGTAGGACGAGCGAATATAATAAAAATGACAATACTACCCAAACTAATTTACTTATTTAGTGCCATACCAATCAAACTCCCAAGAAATTATCTTACAGATCTAGAAAAAATAGTAGCAAAGTTCATTTGGAAAAACAAAAGGTCTAGAATTTCAAGGGGATTAATGAAAAAAAAGGCTGAAGATGGTGGACTTGCTGTACCAGATCTAAAACTATATTATAAAGCAGCGGTCATCAAAACCATTTGGTACTGGCTAAGAAATAGAGTAGTCGATCAGTGGAATAGGATAGAATCACAAGACAAACTAGGCAATAACTATAGCAATTTGGTTTTTGATAAACCCAAAGACCCCAGCTTTTGGGATAAGTATTCACTATTTGACAAAAACTGCTGGGAAAACTGGAAACTAGTGTGGAAGAAATTAGGGCTTGACCCACATCTAACACCACATACCAAGATAAGATCTAAATGGGTTCATGATCTGGATATAAAGAGTGATACTATAAGTAAATTAGAGGAATGTAATATAGTTTACCTCTCAGACCTATGGAGATGGAATAAATTTATGTCCAAAGAAGAACTGGTACTCTTAATTGAAAACCAGATAGATAACTTTGACTATATTAAGTTAAAAAGTTTTTGTACAAACAAAATCAATGCAGACAAGATTAGGAGGGAAGCAATAAATTGGGAAATCATCTTTACATTTAAGGGTTCTGATAAAGGTCTCATCTCTAAAATATATAGAGAATTGTCTCATATTTATAAAAATTCAAGCCATTCTCCAATCAATAAATTGTCAAAGGATATGAACAGACAATTTTCAGAGGATGAAATTAAAACTATTTATAGTCATATGAAAAGGTGCTCCAAATCACTATTGATCAGAGAAATGCAAATCAAGACAACCCTGAGATACCACTTCACACCTGTCAGATTGGCTAAAATGACAGGAAAAGTTAATGATGAATGTTGGAGGGGATGTGGGAGGGCTGGGACACTGATGCATTGTTGGTGGAGCTGTGAACGGATACAGCCATTCTGGAAAACAATTTGGAGCTATGCTCAAAAAGTTATCAAACTGTGCATACCCTTTGACCCAGCAGCATTTCTATTGGGCTTATATCCCAAAGAAATCATAAAGGAAGGAAAAGGCCCCACATGTGCAAGAATGTTTGTGGCAGCCCTTTTTTGTAGTGGCTAGAAACTGGAAATTGAATAGATGCCCTTCAATTGGAGAATGGCTGAATAAATTATGGTATATGAATACTATGGAATATTATTGTTCTGTAAGAAATGACCAGCAAGATGATTTCAGAGAGGCCTGGAGAGACTTACATGAACTGATGCTGAGTGAAATGAGCAGAACCAGGAGATCATTGTACATGGCAACAACAGTACTATATGACGATCAATTCTGATGGACATAGTTCCCTTCAACAATGAAATGTTTCAAACCACCTCCAATTGTTCACTGAAGAAAGCCATATACACCCAGAGAGAGGGATGTGAAATGTGGACCACAACATAACATTCTCATACTCCTTGATTGATGTTTGCTTACATTGTGTTTCCTTTATCTGATATATCGTTTGTGTAGACAAGATTTTTCTTGCACAACAATGACAAGTTTGGAAATATGTATACATATATTTGATTTACCAATATTTTAACATAATTAACATGTAGTGGATATCCTGCCATCTGGGGGGGGGGAGTTGGGGGAAAATTTGTAACGGAAAGCTATGTAAGGGTTATTGTTGAAGAATTACCCACACATACGTTATGCAAATAAAAATTAAAAAATAAAATAAAAAAAATAAAAAAACCTTAAAATTCTGATTTGCTGAATGCTATACTATAAATGATACAATTCGTTAAAAAGAAAGACTAAAAGCCTGTAAAGCTTAGCTTCTGCCTGGCAAATTGATGGCAGCTTAGTGTCATTATGGATAGAGCATATGATTTAGGAATACCTGAGGTCAACTCCTCTCTGAGACACTCACTAGGGTTGTGATCCTAGGAAAGCAATTTAGCAACTCTCAACCTCAGTTCCTCACATGTAAAATGGAGGCATAATAGCATCTTCCTTACAGATTCATGAGCATCAAATGAAATAACTTATGCAAAATCAAGTGAAGAAGCATTTAATAAGAGCAGCTTTGCAGACTTTACAGTGATATGTAAATACTCTTATCCAATATTTCCCTGTATACCCTTCTGTCTCTCAAATGTATCTTAATAACTTGCCATGTGATGCAGGGCTCTAAGGTCTGTATTTAACACTGTTTGGAGCATCACAACAAGCTTAGCAGGTAGTTAGCATATATATTGATCCATTCTGCAGAGGAGGTATTATCAGTGTAAGAAAAACACTACATAAATACCTATGAGCTCTAATTATTATCATCATATCTTACAACTGTGGAAACTGAAGCTCAGAGGAATTCAGACTCTTCTCCAGAGTCACACAGCTTTCAAACCCAGTCTTTCCTAGCTCCAAGTCTAGTACTTTAGCCCCAGTTTCTCAAATTGTGGGTCACTCCATATAGGGTCTTATAAGTCAATGTGGGGCTCACAAAATTATGATTCATTTTCAGTAAATATTTGTTCTACATGCTTATTTTATATGCCTCTATATCTGAGGTCATGTAAAAATTTCTCAGGCAAAAAGGGTTGCAAGTGGAAAAAGTATATGAAGCCCTGCTTTAGCCTGTATCTCACTAACTCTCCTTCAAATAGATGACTTGTTTCCCATTAAGAAAATGAAATGTCACCTAATAAGGGAGGATGTAGAAAGTGTTTGCTTCAAAATGCCCTTTTATAGCTATAAGTGGCAGCCCAATAGACTTCTAATACCAAAAGGGCAAAGGAAAGAAACTTGGCTCCTTTAACAAAGGTGTCATTGAATGCTTCCAATTAGGATTTTAGATCTCTGAAGCTCAGAACCTGAGGAAAAGCTCTGCTTTTCATTCAGTAATCACTTCTTTCCTTTGTGTTGTGTTTTCTGCTACACAGGCTCCTACTGGGATTAGACCTCTCTGGCACATAAGGCTATCTTGCCGTGCTATTTTATAAAAAGAGTTGTAGAGAGACTGGGCTGGGGGAGAAAGGGAATGAGAAGGAATGATAACTCAAGCTAATAATTGAAGAGTCATGAATGAAAAGCTGGTCATTCACCTCTGTTTCTAAACATTCACAGCTTATAGAAGCTAAGAACAA
This sequence comes from Myrmecobius fasciatus, assembly GCA_023553655.1. Classification (NCBI taxonomy): domain Eukaryota; kingdom Metazoa; phylum Chordata; class Mammalia; order Dasyuromorphia; family Myrmecobiidae; genus Myrmecobius; species Myrmecobius fasciatus. The sequence goes on from JAJPUD010001602.1 coordinate 186,472, forward strand.
TTCAAATGGAAGGTTTTTGAGACCTCTCTTTAAAAGAAAAAATTCTGATTTCAGTGAATTACCTCCTATTTCCTATGTTTTGTTTTTATTTTTCCAAGTGTATATGTGGGTAAGGGAACTCCAATTATTTTTTCCTTTACTTTTTTCTCAAAGCATATTTTTAAAAACTTTCCTTATTTTTCAAGATTTTTTGGTTTCTAATTTTTTTTGCAACATGGCTAATATAGAAACATTTTGCATGACTGCAAAGATATCATCCCCATCAAACTGCTTGCCTTGTCAAAGGTAAGCAGTAAAAGGAAGGAATTTAAAACTCAAAATTTCAAAAATGAATGCTAAAAATTGTTTTTTCATATAATTGAAAAAAATGAAATTTTCAAAAGTCCTTTTATTAAATATCAATTTCCACTCTATATAACTATACTCTGTTTATGGTGTAGCTTATTTTAGGTTGCAAACTTACTTTGCTTTACAGAATATCATATTCCAAGTCCTATAACTCTTGATTGTGTGATATCTTGTGTCATTCTAACTTGAGAGGCCCCCAATCATTTTCTATCTTTTATAACAAGTTATGTTTTAATGTGTTGACATATTACTTATATTAATTTTTATTTCCAAATCAGTCTTTACCTGATCCATTATAAAACCTCATTTCTTATAAAAGGAGAAAAGCAGAGAAAAAACAACATATCAACTGTTTCTGATGATACATGCCATGTTCCAGACCCACAATTATCTCACTCCTGCATATAGTGTCAAAATTTAAATAGAAACAATGGAAAAGCTATTTCAGATTCTTACAATGACCTTCCAACTGGCCTCCAGTCTATTTCTTCTATAGCCATTCCTCACACAGTTGTCAGATTGCCACTGGTAAAATATAAGTTTGACTCTGTCATTGCGTTGCTCAAGGAATTTCAATGGCTCTCTATTTCTTCTAAAATAAATTCTAAACACCTCTGTTTAGCATTTAAAGCCTATCCCAATCTGATTTTAACTCATTTTTCCAGACTGATTCTTCATTCTATTGTTTTATATACCCAGCAATTCAGCCAAAGTTGTTGTTATCTTTCATATGCTGTTTGTACAAACCTAAAACTCTCTTCCTTTTCACTTCATCTTCATGGAGTCCCTAATTCCCTTCAGAATTCAACTGGGTACCACTATTTTGCACAAGAATTCTTTTTCTGCTATGCCCAGGTGTTTTCCATCACTCCTATGCTCAAGTTACTTTGTATGTATGTATATGTATATAATTTAATTTTCTGTACATATATGAATATACATCTGTATATTCATATGTAATATATACATATATGAATATATATGTGTAAATATGTATTTAGTTAAAATCATACATCTTGATGGAAGGAATCTCATTTTGATGATAAGATTTCTAAGTGGCCCAGTAGACAAAACATTGCACCTAGAATTAAGAAGACCTGAATTCAAATAGTTTCGGACATTAGTTGTCTGACCTTCAGACATTAGACCTTTAATAAGTCATTTAATTTCTATCTGTCTCAGTTTCCTCAAATATAAAATGGGGGGTTATAATAGCATTTACCTCCAGGGGTTGTTATGGGTGTCAAATGAGATAATATTTGTCAAGTACTAAGCCAGTTCTTGGCTCAGGCACTATATAAATGTTTTTTTCCATCAGCAGTATAAGAATAATTACTATCACCTCATTCAATATGGTGTATTGTTTTGATTGATGAAATGAACTAAATTTTATTTCACTTTAATTTAGCCAGTGACTTACCAGCCACTGCTTAAGTAATAAAATATTGGCCAAATATTTGCTCTGTAGCAAAATATAGTCTAATACCAATTTATCTTGCAAAGCCAGTATTGAGCAATATAAATATTAGTCTCCTTATTTTACAGATCAGGAAACTGAGGCTTTGAGAGGTTAAAAATCTCTGCCTATATCACATAGCTCATAAGTATCAGTACTTGGATGAATCTCTTTCTTCTGATTTTGGGTCCATTTTTTTTTCTTTCCCTTCATTCCATGCTAGTGGAAGATCTGAATGTCAACTTTATTTAAAATTTGTGAAAAGCTTCTTTTTAAATTTTATTTAACTGCTTTGCTAATACTATCCCTGTGAATACTAATTTTATTTGTGGTTTTGCCAAGAGTAAGAAGTAGAGCTATACCAACGCCATTGCATTTCTCAGACTATAGACTAAAGTTACACATCTATTGAGGTTGGGAGGGATGTGATACTGCTTTCAGTGAGCTGTTTGTGTAAGAACAATGGAGCAAAATATGGATAGGGAAATAAAAATGGAAGATATGAGGAAAATGGCTGCTGCTAACAATTTCAACTTCTCAACAATAATATTGTCCATATGAGTTCACAGGATTATTCATTTAGAATTGTAAGGTACCTTATAAACCATCCAATAATGATAATAACTAGTCTTTTTCTTTACTTTATAGCTTATAAAGTGTTTCTCTCTCTATATATATATGTATGCATACATATATATATATATATATACATCCATACACATGTATACATATATATGTATATGCATATATATATATATGTCATCTCATGTGATCCACACAAAGATCCTCTGGTGTAGTTGCTATTATTACCCCCATTTTATAGACAAGGAAACTGAGGCTAAGAGATTATGCAATTTATCCAGAATCACAGATGGTCAATGGCTGAAACAGAATTAAAACTCAGGGCTTCTGGACTCTCACTGCAACGCTATCTATAGAGACATCTAAGTGCCTCAATTTTCAGAGAAGGAAACTGACACCCACACATATATTTCAATTATTAATCTACCTAATTCATCACCTTTCTGCAATTCTTTAGCTGCTTCTTTGCCCTGGGTCACAAACTCCCTCTCTTCAAGTTTCTCTTTGGCACAGCTATTTTCCATTTCCACCTTGGAGAGGAATTATGAAAAGAAAGAGAAATTGTTCCAAGATTATATAAATGGATCAGAATCCATGTAGTTAAAAACAGGAGTAGGGGGTCAGGGTACCTACCTAGTCATTAAACATAGTTTAAAAAGCATTCAATAGTTACCTTAAAAAGACCACAGGATATTCTGAAAGAAATAAAACCTTCTGCCAGAAGTAAGGGAGTCTGGAGGGAATGGGAAGGGGTTCAACAAATGAAAAACAAAAGAAAAGAAAGAAATTTACAGGAACACTTTGTTATTTATTTAAAAGGAATGGCAAGTTGTACACAATACATTTACATTTTCACATATAATCATCTTCATTATTTCACTATGTTATGGAAATGCTCGTTTTATTCTGTAAATTAAAAATAAAATAAATTTTGAAAAATTGAAAAGAAGACATCTATGTACAACCTGAGAATCACATGATTTCCTCTGTCATTGTTAGGAGGAAAATGTAAAGTTGAATGAATAAGCATTTATTTGTTACAGGATTCCATGAAATATACCTAAAGAAAACTCTTTTAATTGTAGTCCATTTTATTTATTTATTTATTTAGTTAGTTAGTTTAAATGCATCTTTTTTATCAAAGGGAATTTTTTAAAATTAAAGCTTTTTATTTTCAAAATATATACATGAATAATTTTCAACATTCAGCCTTACAAAGCTTTGTATTCTATTTTTTTTCCCTCCATTTTCCCCAGTAGGTGGAGTTGAGAAGGGAGAGCATTCTAGGCATATAGAACAGCCAGGATTAGGTGTCAATAGATGTAAGAGCACATGGTAGGGAATAATGTAAAAGAAGACTGAAGAGATCAGAAGGGCTACTTTAAGCAGGACTTTGAACTCCAAACAGAAGATTTTATATTGTATTTGGTTCTGGAGTAGACAGGGAGCCACTCGAGTGTATTGAGTCAGGGTTGGAGGAGATTATGATCAAATCTTTGCTTTAAGAAAATCACTTTGATGCCTTAATGGAGGATGGATTGGAGTAGGGAAGGAATTGAGGCAGGAAGACCTATCCCAGCAATATTGCTATTTTTTATTATTAAAGCTTTTTATTTTCAAAATATATGTATAGATGGTTTTCAATGTTCCCCCTTGCAAAACCTTGTGTTCTAAATTTTCCCTCCCTTCTCCAACCCCTTTCCCTAGATAGCAAGTGATCCAATATATGTTAATCATATGCAATTCCTCTATACATATTTCCACAAATATGCTGCCCAAGAAAAATCAGATCAAAAAGGAAAAAAAAATAGAAAGAAAACAAAATGCAAGCAAACAACAATAAAAAGAGCAAAAATACTATGTTGTGGTTCACATTGAGTTCCCACAGGCCTCTCTCGGGGTGTAGATGGCTCTCTTCATCACAAGGTCATTGGAACTGACTTGAATCATCTCACTATTGATGAGAACCATGTCCATTAGAATTGATCATTGCATAATCTTGCTGTTGCCATGTATAATGATCTCCTGGTTCTGCTTATTTTTCTTAGCATCAGTTCCTATAAATCTCTCTAGACCTCCCTGAAATCATCCTGCTGATTTTTTCTTACAGAACAATAATATTCCATAACCTTCATATACCATAATTTATTCAGCCATTCTCCAACTGATGGGCATCTACTCAGTTTCCTGCCACTACAAATAGGGCTGCCACAAACATTTTTGCACATGTGGGTCACTTTCCCTCCTTTATGATTTCTTTACAATACAAGCCCAGTAGAGACACTGCTGGAGAAAGGATATGGACAGTTTGACAGCCCTTTGGGCATAGTTCCAAATTGCTCTCCAGAATGGTTGAATCAGTTTACAACTTTACTAACAATGTATCAGTGTCCCAGTTTTCCCACATCCGCTCCAACATTTGTCATTATCTTTTCCTGTCTTCTTAGCCAATCTGAGAGGTGTGCGTGCAGTGGTACTTCAGAGTTGTCTTTATTTGCATTTCTCTGATCAATGGTGATTTCAAGCACCTTTTCATATGACTAGAAATGATTTTAATTTCTTTATCTAAAAATTGCCTGTTCATATCTTTTGACAATTTGTCAATTGAAGAATGACTTGAATTCTTATAAATGTGAGTCAATTCTCTGTATATTTTAGAAATGAAGCTTTTATCAGAATCCTTGAATATAATTTTCCCCAGTTTATTGCCTACCTTCTAATCTTGTATGTATTGGTTTTGTTTATAAAAACAACTTTTTAATGTAATATAATCAAAATTATCCATTCGGCATTCAATAATTTACTGGAGTTCTTATTTAGCCAATTTGTGGTCCACTTAAAAAATAATTTCATCTCTTTCTCCCCTTAAGTAAAGATAAAATCATTCTAAAGTCTTGGAAGAACATTATACAAATATGGAAGTCAGAGATGTGATGTAATGAACTGAATGCTAGACAGAGTCAAGAAAACCTGGCTCACACAATTCTCTGTGTCTTACACATAGGATGGGCTTAATAAATGTTAGTTGACTGATGACGCCATCTTCAGAGCCTTATCCAATTCATCAAACTTACATAGCCAGCCTAAGAATTCAATTATTTAGTGAAAAAACAAAACTTTGTTTCCATCTTTATTTCTAAATATTTGCTGCTCAACAAATCAGGAAGAAAATACTATGGAAAACAATAATGTTGTCTAAAACCCATTCCCTTGCAAAATCCAGTTTAAGAGTCTCTCATGATGTGATTAAGTCTTGCCAAATTTAATAAACCTTCACTAGAACATAAATTTGACACTTCTGTCACTTAGTGGATCTGTGAAGTCGCCCATTGATGCTGGTAAGATTTTTTTCACCCCAGCAGATATCTGAAGGGCTCTCATGATTTGATTTTGTTAACTTGGAACATATTTAATATTGGACCAGATCTGCAGAGCACACAGCTAATCCCACTGTGATTTGTATTTTGAGATGCCTGTCCTACAACAAGTGGTATATTTAATAATACATCCCAGACCTTCAAAGAACACAGGAAGTCTGTGACTATCAACAGTCAAGCCCCAAAAGTAGGAGGCTTCAGGTCTCAAATTCACTGGATAATTTTCAATATGCTGTTTCATGAATTCAAATAGAGAGCTAGAACTTGCTAGAACTGGGATTCCTGTGGGCAGTAGAGGTAGGAACATTCTTGATAAAAATGTTCCCAATTTCTGGAATACAGGAAGCACTTATTAAATGCTTATTGCCATCTCAATGTCATCAAATCATTGGATGCAAAATTAGAAGTGATCTTATAGATTACTTTGTTCAATGCCCTGATTTTATGGATAATTAAATGGAACACTGGAAAGAGTGCTGGGCCTCAAGTCAGGAGGAACTGAGTTCAAGTCAGTAGCATAATCAAGAAAACATTTTTCTGAGTTCACATCAGACCTCATACACGCACTAGCTGTATGACCCTAGAAAGTTATTTTACCTTGTTTGTCTCAATTTCCTTATCTATAAAATAAGTTGGGGAAGGAAGTGGCAAACCACTCTAGTATTTTTGCCAAGAACCTCCCAAATTGGGCCACAAAAGTTGGACTCAACTGAACAAACATAACAGCCTGATTTTATGGAGAAAAACAATTACGTGTGTGTGTGTGTGTGTGTGTGTGTGTGTGTGTGTGTTGCAGTACCATCTTCAGTTGTCCTGGACCTGGATGGTTCCGGAGGGGAAAATGAGGCAGTTGATCTTGCACCCCTCCCTCACTTAAATCCAATTTACTTGCATGCCATGACATCACCTCCCTGATGTTATGGTCCTCTTCAAGAACAAAGGAGACAAAAAACAACAACAAATATATATCTATATCTATATCTATCTATATGTGTGTATATATATAAATATATATACACATATATATATATAGTAAGGAGTAAAGGTGAGATAATAACAATAATAAGCACTTATATATTGCTTTGAGGTTTGCAACGCACTTTAAAAACATCTCATTTTATTGTTGTAACAGCCCTGGGAGGTATTATTATACCCATTTTACAGCTAAGGAAACTGAGGCAAGATAGGTTAACTGACTTTCCTAAGGCCATATAGTTTGGGGCTCAGTTTAAATTCAGTTCTTCATTATTCCAATGCCAGCTTTCTATCCATTCTGCTCCTTAGTTACCTAACAACTCCTTCAATGTGGGGTAACAGAATCCTAAATTTTAAACTGGAAGAGAACTCAGAAACAAAAGGATAATAGATTTAAAGTCTATCTCATTCAACTGCACAATTGTATAAATGAGAAAACTGAGATTTTTAAAAGTGATGTTAAAGGATATATTTTTAGTCTTGGGAAATCTGGGTTTTGAGTTGTCTGACTTGAAAGTTGGTGGTGTTCTACTGTGACTTTTCCATAGCATCATGCTGTTTCTGGAGTCTTTGATCTCAAATTTTACTGTAAATCAATGAACTTTCCATTGCACAGGAGGGTGACCTGGGCTTGGGACTTCATCGCTGTAGGGATTTTCCAGTGAGGAAACTTATGGAGCAACTTCATCATCAATTCACAGTCCTTGAGACTTGCCCAAGGCACTGAGAAGCTAAGTGGGTCACAGACTTAATATGTGTCCAAGACAGAATTTAAATCCACTACTCCTTGATTCTCCAAACAGGTCTTTGATCACTATTCTCACAGAACTCTGCAGAGGAGATGGGTCATCTAGGTAGTAATGAATAAACATTGGGCCTGCAGATAGAAAGATAAGAGTTCAAATCCAGCCTCAGACAGTTACTAGCAGAGTGATCTTGGGCAAGTCACTTAATCTTTGTCTGCCTCAGTTTCCTCACAATAATACCTCTCAGAGTTATTCTAAGGAACAAATAAGAGAACAATGCTAAAGTGCATATCAAAGTCCCCTTCAGTCTCTTAATGAATGTTAACTTTAATTTTGATACTTCTATTTGATGACTTCTATTTCAGTCTTTCTCTATGTAGCAATCTTACAGAACCAGCCCTAGAGATCAATTCTCTCGAATACCCGTTAAGATTAAAAAAAAAAAAAGAAAGCAAATCATCAAATTTCCCAGGACCTTGTACTATTAAAATCTTAGAAATGGCATTCTCTGGCTTGGGAAGGCCATTTTTCTGAGGAAGGGCAACATTAACATTGAGACCTTGCAAACATTTACTAAATCATCATTGTCAAAATTCTTGATATCTCTAAGATTTATTCTCCTCACTAATTAATAACCAACATTTAAGAGTTACTGCAAGCAGCAAAAGGTTTTAAGGCAAAAACAAAATCCCCCAACAAAAATATAACTACCCATGGTGGCAAAGGAAACTGAAGGTGAACCTATTTCTTTCAGAAAGCACATTAAGATGCCTGTAGCTGCCAATGAGGAGGGTATGAAACTCCAACGAGCATGTGCAGCTGGTAGAAAATGGAATAATGTCACAGTGCCAAGCCAATAGCTGCAGGTGCACAAATCGTACCAATTAAGCCAGGGAGGAAGAGAGTGGAGGAGGAGGAACCGTTTCATCAGGAAACAAAGTTCTCTAATCTTCAGCTGCAGAGGCCAAGGGGAAAAAAGCTAGCTCTTGTTAGGAAAAGACCCAGTTCCCAAAGCTAGATGCTACTAGGCAAAATAAAATGAAGCAAACACATGCACTTGTCTTTAGCAGTAGGCATCATAAAAACATCTACACCAACAAAACACTAAACAGAGTGTTGAAAAATCATATATTTCAAAAGGAGTTATAAAACACATGAGATTTATTCTTTTGGAGACCAGCTCTCCTATCCTGGAGCTATTTGTTCCGTGTTAAGATTGCCTTATGAATAAAAATGCCCTGGAAACTATGGTTTTATTGCATTGCAGAAATCTAATCAAGCTTCCGGCTCAGCAAAATGAATTTATTTTCTCCTTTTGGATCAATAGCAAATACCAGAAAAGGACTGGCAGATACCAATGACAAACTAGAAGGCAGGAAAAAAATTCTTCTTTGACATTTAGTCTCTATTTATTTTGGTATTTCTATAACTGAGGGTAATATTTGTTTTTCCTTCTGTGTCTGACTCTGCCCCTGATCTGTCTCCTTCCCAACAAAATCTGCACCTGGAAGGTGAACAAGATGGTGAGGGAACAGAAGAAATTGGGGTTGTTTATTTTAGCAGAGAAGATATTTGGGAGGATGGCATGCTGACTGTCTTCAAATATTTAATAGACTGTCTTATAAAAGAATGATTTGACATTTTCTTTTTAGTCTCAAAGAATGTATCTAGGACCAGTGGCTTGAAGTTATAAAGACAGAATTCAGCTGAATAGGGGGAAATAATTTGCACTGAGGTGAGTTCCCCATCAAATTGAAATTATTTAAAAGAGAATTCTTGCACAATACAAATTTAAATACATTTGTCTCCCTTTCCTATATTTTTCTATATTCCCTTTGGCAAACCAGTCCTTCCCTCCCTGGTTCTTTCTTGAGTTTTTTGGTCTTTATGCTCTTGAAGCCCTTGCCCTGCCAAGCCTTAACCCTGCATTACTACCATCATCTGCTGCCTTCATTCCAATTCATTGATAGTTATTTCAATGATAGTAAGTGAAAGTGGAGAAAATCATGAAACTATGCTGACTGGCTCCATTACAAATTTGTTACATAACCTTAGCTGGATCCTCTCAGCAGCAAGACGATGCTTTTATATCTCCCTAATTGACTCACTCTTTCACTCAGGTGTTTTCAAGCTTTCTAATCTATCTTCAAACTTCCTATGGATCTTTCCCCACCTTCTCTCATTTGAGAATTTACCTCAAATTTCATGAAAACAAAACAAAACAAAACAAAACAAACAAACAAAAAAAAAACCTGAGCCCATATCCCTAGAGCTCTTTATTTCCTTGCTTCAGTATATATATCATTAAGGACTCCTGTCACTTTCTTCTTCAGTCCTGTCTCACAAGAAAACATGGCCCTTTGACGAGAAAATCCCCGATAGGCACAAGTGATCTCATCCCATCTTAATTCCTTCTTCAGATTGTCCTTCTATCACCCTGTCTTTCTCACTCATCTTCATTATCTTCCTTTCTACTGACTGCTTCCCTGTCTATAAACTCTCCTACATCTTCCCCATCCTCAAATAATCCTCTTTTGATATGTCCATCCCTGCTAAATATTTTCCTGTATGTCTCATGTCTTTTTTGATCCACAATTCAATTACATATTATACCTGGAATGCTAATATAAGCATAAGATATTACAAGTGGAAGAGACCTCAGAGTTCATCCAGTTCAGCTCCTTATGTGAAACAGTTGTTCTCCATCTGCTCCACCCCCCAAATCTCTTTACATTTTCAGTTGATTCTTTTCACTGTAGGAAAAACAAAACAAAACAATGGCTCTCATCTGTATATTACTTTAAGATCCAAAAATAATCACAATAAAAAAATCCTATACAGGATATAATGCAAATGTTTTTATTATTCTCAACTTATAAATGAGAAAATTGAAACTTAGGTCACCCAGCAAGTAAGTATCAAAGCTGGGTGAGAATCAAGTTTTACCAGTGCTTTTTCCAACCCACCAGGATTTTCGTCACTTTGTTCATGCTCTCTCCCACTCAAACGCTCCCCACCATTCCATTTTTCTCTCTTTCCTTCATTCTCAGCTCTAATTCCACATAAGTTCCTATTTGTAAAAACCCACAACTGATTGTTTCAATCAATCTATCAATCAAATATTTTCAAATGCCTACTATGTGCCAGGCACTGTTCAAAGCACCAGGGACACAAAAAGAGACAAAAGGCTGCCCCTGCTCTTAAGGGGCTTGTAATATGTGTATATATGTATGTAATTTAAGTATATACCTCACATATACAAATTTAATATGTATGTGTGTATATATTTTGTGTAAATATATATATGTGTGTGTGTATTGTATATATTTTATGTGTATATATATGTGTATATGTCTCATATATGTGTCTGCCTATACATGTTATGTGCATGTATATGTGTATATGTCTCATATATATCTGCCTATACATGAAAATCATGCATACACACACATCATGTGTACATGTCTATATTACATGTGCAATGTGCATCTCACATGTACATATATATGATCTTCTGTGTGCCTTGTATATACAGAACACATAAGTGCATATATATATATATATATATATCATGTGTTATGTATCTGTACCTCATACATGTGTGAATATATTACACGTATTTATCTCAAATATATATAATTTCATATTTATGCATTATATATATGTGTATACATCATATATAGTGCATATGAGGTATATATCTATATCTCATAAAAGTGTACATGTGTATATTGTATATATATATATCCAATGTTTATATAGAATATATGCATATACTTCACATATATGTGCATATATAGTGTTCCTATATCTCAAAAATGTGTTGTGCATATATATCACATTTTAATAAGCATGTGCATGCATGTATGTATATATATATATCATAAATGTATGCATAGATTTGCTTCTGAAATTACACTTTTCTTGAGAGCTAGAACAGTTTCTATTTCTTTCCTATTCCTCCCACCCCCATTCTCTCACATTCAACATTCTGTACATTCTTTCAGATTGAAGGCTATCAGAAAAGCCACCTTTATAGTGCTCTCTACATCTGAAGATCTCCTGCTAAAACCTGAAGACCTGAGATTCAGGGTGAAGACACAAGGGCAGAATCACACCCCGCTTCTCCAGAAGGCAGACATCTGGAGTGGTTGATCATTTATTAAACAAGTATTACACAGAATTTATACTGCATGCAAGCCATAGCAGTGAGGAGCCAGAGAAAAGAACACAGCCTGCCCCGCAGGAGCTCACAGTCATATTGTAAACAAGATAAAGCTGTATAAAATAAGAGGGGATAATATAAGATAGAAGACAAATTTGAGCAGCACAGATTATAAACCCATCTTTTTAAAGCAGACCTGTGATTTTACCTGTTTGGAGAATTCCTAGTAAGGAAATACCTCCTATTCTCTACTAATTCAATATGCTTATATTGCAATTTATGGTCTTAGAGAATTGTTTGAAGTATTAAGGCCTTAAGTGATTTTCCTATGGTCACCTAGAAGGTATGTGGGGGAGATGACATTTGAAGCTAGGTCTTCCTGACTTTGAAGAAGTTTTCTATTTGCTATGACTTGTTTTTTCTAGGAACTAACAGCTATCATTTGCCACATTTTACAGATTGGGAAATTGAAATTCTGAAAGTCATTGTGAGGACCAAATAGAAAGATGCCATTACATCCCACTCATTTCAGCCATACTTTCACTCAGAGGTAGTGATTATCAGATGTAGATATAAACAACACTACATGAATCTCAGGTACCATTAGTATTAGTGTCCTACATTTGTTCTAGTTAAGACCAAAGTTGAACTGGTTCAAAGGACTCAGTGCTATAGTAGTCAATGTAAGGAGCCTTCATTTTTGTGTTATCTTTGATCATATGCAATTAGATCAAAACTATGCATGTTTCTGGTAGTTGGAAGAACAGAAAATCAAAGGAAAATAAAAACACTTGTTTCTACTAATAAAAATATAGCCCCTAACCTTAGAGTTTCACCAGAAGCAAACCCAGGTGTTATCATGAATTTGTCTTCTGAGTAAAGACAAATCCATCATCCTGGGCAGCTTGGTCAGTATTTTTAGGTTGACCCCTTAGTGTTTCACTCCCTCACCTGCTTAATCAACTTGGGTTAGAATCAACTGGAAAAGGATGGGCTCAAATAAAGCAAGCTTCAATGGAGAATTTTTGATTCATTAGTGAATGTCACCCTTTGAGACACAATTAGGATTTCTAAATAAAACAAGTACGATAATGCTGCAGCCTCTCCCCCTCCTCTTCAGCTACATATTTACCTTGGTGAGCTGTTGAGGCAAGAATAAGAAGGTGACTCACTTTGCTGATGTTAAAATTGGGCATAAAAATGAAAAACCTGCTTGGCTAATTTTTGTGCATGGGAAGCTGGATGATGCAGAGGATAAAGCATCAGCCCTGAAGTCAAGAAAATCAGCCTCAGTTACTTAGCTGTGTGACTCGGGGCAAGTCATCTAACCCTGTTTGCACTCTATTAAACTAAACAACAACTACATACACACACATACAACACACACACATACGAAACAATTCATTGGAGTGACACTGACATCACCTTATCACCTTTCCCCCCATAATTAATGCTATTTCTCTACGATCACATTGACATTACAAAAATAATCAAGAGAATTTCATAGGAATGCAGATTAATAGTTATGAGGAAGCTTGGAGATGATCTCATCTGAACTCCTCACATGAAAAAAATAAGGACTACAGAGAGGGTGTCATTTATTCATGGCCATAGAGGTGCTAAGTGGCAGAGCTGGGATTTGAGCCCATTTCCTTTTACTCCAAAATATCTCCTTTTCCCCCATTCACCCAGAATGCCTCCTATAATTTTTAATACTTCTTCATGGGTTTCAAATCCATCAATTACATTTTACATATGAGAAAACTAAGTTTAGAAAGGCTGACTCATCCATTGTCACTTACTTGTCAAGGGTTAAAGGCAGATAATTCCCAGCAGGGAGAATGAAAAGATGCTGAAAAGAAGGAGATTGATAGTCTTTTTGCTCTCTTGAATAAAAGACCAAAAGTTCCTACTAGTAGTGGAGTTTTATCCCCAGTCTTCCCATAGTGGAGGCATTCATTTTGAATTTGATAAACATGAATTAATCATCTCTGTGTAAGACATTGTACAAGAGACTGGGGACACAAATGTGAACAGTGATGTAGTCCCTGCCTCCAAGGGAAGAATAATCTAGGAAAGAGGGGGATACTATATTACCTGCAAGCAAATAACAAAATATAAGCTTATAGGGATACAAAATCATAGTCTAAAGTTGGACAGTACTTCAGCAGTCACTTAGGCAAACCCTTGAATTTTAGAGCAAAGGAAATTGAAGTGAAGGGGGCAATATAGACAGTGCTGTATCTGGAGTCAGCAATGAGTTCTTGAGTCTTGAACACATACTAGCTGTTTGACTCTGAACATGTCGTTTAACCATTTCCTATCTCAGTTTCTTCAACTATAAAATGGGGATAAAAATAGCACCTACTTCCCAGTGTTATTGTGAAAATAAAATAGATCATTTTGCAAAGTCCTTAGGACATAGAGTGCTTATTTCCTTCCCAAAGTCACATATCCACATATCTGCAGATATGCTTGGACTGGAACTCAGGCCCTCTACCTTACAAACTGATGCATTTTCTATTACATTCTTACTTTCTTTCACTGATCATTTGTGTCACCCCACCCCTATCTCAACTTGTTCCCATATGTGTGGCTGTTTACTCAGACTGACTCTAGAACACTGAAAATAAAGGACAGTAATAATCTCCCAAATGCCAGCCTGACAATCAAAGACATGTATAATCTTAAAGTCACAATGGAGAGGGAAGACCCTTTGCAACTGTCACTTATGTGATAGTCTCCTTCCTAGGCAGGAAATAGAATGTCAAATGGGAATTTTTTTCTAGACGCAATCAAACTCTACAGTATGCCCTACTGTATACAGAACCCTGTGCAAGGTCCCAGAGAAGGAAAGGAATGGTCAATAACATGAAGGAATACAAAGGTATGATCTGACAGAAAGAGTCTGGCTGAACTTGACATTAGGAAATTGGTATCTAAATCCTGATTCTGACTTTTGTGACTTTGGGAAATCATTTAACCCCAGCAAGCCTCAGTTTCCCCAGTGATGATAGAAATAATAAAATAAGATGGAGATGATAAAACATGGTAATGAAAGACCTCTGTAACTTTGTAGAATGACAAAACATGAATTGTTATATTGAAATTTAAAAAAATATATAATAAAACTTCTTTGATTCCCCATTAATTTAGATTTTGACATGATTGAAGTGAAGGTGTGGGTAAGTTTTACCTTTGGTTTGTAAAACAAAGTAAACAGATTTTTGATTTTATGAATTTAAGCAGAGCAATTAAAATATTTTAAGAACTACTAACATATGAACATTAATCATAGAAATTACCTATCTCTAAGTATTCTAAAGACTTTCATAAATAATTTAATACAACCTCAACCTGAAGAATGAATCCTACATTATTTTCATGATAACTGGTCATTTGTCTCTATGAAAATAACTACAGTGATAGAGATTGACATCTCCTTTGACAGTCATTTGGGAATAGACCTATTTGTTAATGAGTTTGTTCTTTTACAGTGAAATCTTTGTCTGCAACACTTCAATCCAATAAGATTCTTCCCTTCTGAGACAGGCACAATGAATCTAATCCCTCTTTTGTATGACAACCCTTTAAATATTTTAAGACAGTGATCATGACTCTCCTTAATTCTCCTTTTTTCCTATTCTAAGTATTCCTAGTTCCTTCAGATAATCCTCTTATGGTATAGGAGCAAAATTGGAGGATAACAGATGGACAGCATAAGCAGTACTTTGGTGTTCATGAGATGTTGGTGGCAATGTGCCAGAGGACCTAGAGAGCTGGATTTGGAGTAAGGAAGATCTGGATTCAAACTCAACCTCTGACGCTAACTAGCTATATAATCATAGGCAAGTCTTTAAATCTTCTAGAAACTCAACTTCCCCATATGTAAAATGGAAAAACAAACAAAACAAAACAAAACATTTTATAGAAACCATCTCCCTGTTTTTTGTTTTATTTTGAGGTTTGGGATTTTTTTTTTGAGTCTTAAATAAGATAATGAATATAAAGTGCTTTGCTATGTTTCATATGCCTGGACAGCTACGTGGTACAATGGATAAAGTATTTGTATGAAGAGTTAAAAAGACTTGAGTTCAGTCAGCCTCAGATATTTATTAGCTGAGTGAACCTGGGCATCTACTTAACTCTGCCTCAGTTTTCTCAGCTATAAAATGGGAGAAATAAAATCACCTACCTCCCAGAGTTATATTGAGACATATTTGAAAAGTACATACCATATAGTCGATGCTTAATTTGTTTATTCCTTTCTTCTCCCTCCCTAATGTTGTTTGAATACCAAATGTATGCTTACCAAAAAAAGATTATTTTATGGAGAACTCATACATGGCAAGCACTCACAAAGTGGTCAGAAAAAAGTGATACAAGGATACTTTCAAGGTCTCTTTTAAGAACTTTAGATTTGATTGAATGACATGGGAGATACCGGGGTAGGAATGCCCTGCATGGCGTGCCCTCATCAGAAAAAGTGCTATGCTTTATGAACAAAACAAAATTGAATTAACTCAGAAGCAAAGCAAGATGCACAAAGTTGTATTCCACTCAACTTTTCAGAGGGATTTTTTTGTGTTCAACCTGTGGCAGAACACTCCAAAGTCGCATTGGTCTGATCAGCCACAGCTGGACACATTATAATTCGACTCTAATATAGTGATGCCATTTTGTTCCCCTTTGAGAACGAAGAACATCAACATGCTATGTAAAGGATTCTTAAGATAACTGGAGAAGGAGCTCCAACCAGTTGGGTGGATTATCTATGGAGGATTTATAGGAAGACAAAAATAAAATATACACAGAAAGAAGAGAAGTAGGTTGGAGATCTGCACTCAGAGGATCTATCTGCAGATAACATTGGAGAAGGAACTTCCCAAGTCAACACTTTTCAGTACTAGTTGGCAATTTTGCATGTCTGAAAACTTATTTACAAACCTCACAGGTAAGAACACATGCATAGACAGGTAAAAATGAAATAATGTGTTACATTATTTTAAAAGCCTTGAAATGTCATAAAAATGTCAGTTATTGTTATTTTGTTATTATTATATCTTTATTTTCTAATCCCAGTGGTTAAAAGCTTATTGTCTCTAGCACTACACAAACTATGGAATTCTGCTATTTAAGCTGTAAAATCAAAAATGCCTTTATAATTGCTCATGGGCTGAATTCATTTAGAAATTCTGACACTGTCTTTGTCCATATGTATCTTGACTAGGAGTTAAAAATGAAGTATAGCTAGTTGTGCATCCCACTCACCACCTACCCCACTTTAAAAAAAATTCTGTGCTAATATGTTCTCCTAGTTAAAACATGACATGTGTCTAAATTGGACTAAGAGTTTCTGCTTATATATTCAATTTCCAAAGAAATTTTCTGCTATCTCTGCCAAACAGACACTCTTTGTAATTTTTAGGGGATCTCAGATTGCAATTTGTATAACTCTTTACTGAATACATGTATAATATCGGATCTATTTCAGCCATGTTTCCTAAGAATCTGTAATGTGCTTAGGTTCTGGGAATACAAAGACAAAAAGGGGGAGAAAATCTCCTGCCCTCAAAGAGCTTACATTCTACTTGGGGTATGTAACATGTAAACAAGATGTACATGATACTGTGAAGAGGGAATAAACTCAAACTTAGAAGATTATTGTTCCATGTAGAATTTATCTCATAACCTGAGCCTACATTTCCCTACTAAACATTCAACAAGTATTTATTAAGCACTAACTATGTGCTAGACACTGCACTAAGTCCTGGGGATATTAGTACAAAGAATGAAACGATCTTTTCTCACAACGGGATTTCATTTTACTAGGAAAGGTAAGACATATACAAATATATTTGGCTTAAATAGAAAGCAAATAAATATAAATAAACACAAAACAATGATATGCTAGGTAATTTTAGAGGGAGGACCTTAGCAGTTGGGATAGAAATGGGTAATAATGGTGGAGATCAAGGAAGCAGAAGCTGGTGCTTACATTAGGTCATAAAATAATAGAGGGAGCCTATTAGGCAGAGATAATGCATTGGGAAAATAAAATATTTTAAGTAAACAGTAATATACTTCATAAGTATTTTCTTCCATACATTCCTGGAATATATTCTCATCAACCTCTCTGACACCTTCTCTTCTTATCAATTAACCCTCAGCTCAGAGATGTCTCCTCCATAAAACTTCCCTCAATTTTTCTCCACATTGATTAATAATCTTCCTCTGTTCTCAGACTTCAAATAGCCATTTGTTTATATGTACATGGTATTATGTTACATCAGAATTACTTATTTATAAATGTCATATTTTATACCAAGGCTGCAAACTCTTTGATAGCAGAAACCACCACAACAAAACAAAGAAAGAAAGAGGAGGGAAGAGAATATTGAATTCACTACCAGCAGACCACTAATCAATATTTTGCCACTGACCAATAATAGCTATATGGCCATATGAAAACTCCTTTATCTCTCCAGGACTCAATTTATTCTTCAGTAAAATCTGAATAATAATGTTTACATTATCTAATTCTACAAAGTATTACCTAGAAAAGTGATTTGCTGTTATAACCTAAACTTAGTAATTCCCCTTTACAATTCATTTTTGCACTTAAGAAACAATTATTGCATATACAACAAATTGAATAAACATCCTCAGTTCCCTCAAAAGGCAATTAATTATAAAGCATCTTCTGTGTACATATTGATTTCATACTGGTGATGATACTACTACTATGAAGATCATTACCTCCACCAACACCACCACCACCACTACTACTACTACTTCTGCTTCTACTACTACTATTACTACTACTA
>JAJPUD010001602.1:204957-225264 GCA_023553655.1 Myrmecobius fasciatus
GGTTGTCCTTCTCCTCAAGGAGCCTATGGTCTCTTGGTGGAGATAATCCAAACACATATAAATATGTAAAAATTGTTTCCAAAGTAAATACAATATTTTTCCCCAGGGGAGAAAAGCATTAGTAACTTGAGCAGAGGAAAGGAATCAAGAAAGGGCTTATGAAGAGAATAATATATAAGCTCTCGAAAAAGTTCTATGCAATAATTTATTAGCCCCCATACAGTAGTCAGTTTGAACCCTAAAAATGGAGACATACCTCCTTATGCCTCAAAGGACATTTTCCCATAACATTGATTTGGTATCACAGGAGTTAATTGTTGTGTAGCTAATCACCAGATGAAAAAAGATTATTTTAGAAAGCCAAAACTTACTTGGAGGCACATACCTAAATCAACTTATGGGAGGAATAAGCAGAAAATTGAAGCAACTATTTCACCTGAAACCTGGTAATAAGCCAATTTTTTTCTAAGGAAATTCAGTTACATGGGGACAGTTCAATAGTGAAGTGGCTAGAGCACTGGCCCTGGAGTCAGGAGGAAATTCAGTTATTTAGTTAGAGTTGTAAGTAAAGAATTTTTATGCCCAGAGCAATTGATGCTAAACTTACCTGACATAAACTTTTTAAGATGTCCAATTGGTGGAATGTGGTTTGGGTCAGTAAAAATTCATCTGAAGTGTGGTCATATTCTCGCCTTAACTCCTCTCTATTCACCAAAATTGGGGTGGTAGCTAGTAATTTGTTCCCAATATGAATTTTGCTAACTAGGTCTTAACCTTGCTGTTTCTGTGACCCTGAAGAACTGCAAGAACTGTCAAAATCTTTTAAATATTGGTACCTAAGGCAAAGTCCCTTTCACTCTAACCTAGCTATAGCTTAGTACATCATGGTACTTGGAGGAGGATAGGAGAACAACACATATATGTCACAGAGTCTTGACATATTCACATGCTAGGTGCAAATTAAATACATTTGAATTTCACATTCATTTGAATACTTGTACAAGTATAAGTTATTATTTGAGAATCCTGGGAATACAATTATCCCTTCCATATTATAGAGATTAGTAGCTCAGTACTCCTGTGTTCTGGAATGTGCACATAAAATTTTTGGCCCTCTCTCTGTAGGGAGAAATCTGAATGATTATGGTACTAAAGGATAAAACATGTTGATATTATATAATGTTATAAAGATATTTCATACATTTCTAAATTTCTAAACTTTTTCTGTATTACTTCCTGGCCTTACATGTCATCTGCAATTTTCTCAAAACTTCAAAGAATTTTTCATTTAATTATTTAAATTTATGGGATATAAGAAACCATTATGGGGTTATAAACCATATGGGGTCATCATATAGAAGGGATTACCATAGAAGGGACATGAAAGGATATCTAATTCAAAATTCTCATTTAATAGATAAGGAAGAAATTCTAAATTTCTTACAAGATATGAAAGTCATTAAAAATCTAAGGGCAGAAACCTCTTAAATCTTGTTGTCTCTGTTACTTGCCTCTTATATCCTAAAATATTGTGAGTTGGAATCCAGTAAAACTTTTGATCAGGAAATTCTTGATCAATTTCTCCACTGCATATATGTACTGTGTAACATTTTTCTTTAGAATATCTCAGGTTGTATTTGCATAAAATAGAGAAAGAGAAAATCAATGAATTGGGCTTGCAACTAAAAAAGCTAGAAAAAGAACAAAATAAAAACCCCCAATCAAATACCAAACTTGAAATCCTAAAAATAAAAGGAGAGATTAGTAAAATTGAAAGTAAAAAAACTATTGAATTAATAAATAAAACTAAAAGTTGGTTTTATGAAAAAACCAACAAAATAGATAAACCTCTAGTTAACTTAATTAGAAAAAGGAAAGAGCAAAATCAAATTGTTAGTCTCAAAAATGAAAAGGGAGAACTTTCCACCAATGAAGAGGAAATTAGAGCAATAATCAGGAGTTACTTTGCCCAACTTTATGCCAATAAATTTGATAACCTAAGTGAAATGGAGGAATATCTACAAAAATATAGATTGCCCAGATTAACAGAAGAGGAAATAATTTACTTAAATAGTCCCATTTCAGAAAAAGAAATAGAACAAGTCATTAATCAACTCCCTAAGAAAAAATCCCCAGGACCAGATGGATTTACATGTGAATTCTACCAAACATTTAAATAACAATTAATTCCAGTACTATACAAACTATTTGAAAAAATAGGGAATGAAGGACTCCTACCAAACTCCTTTTATGATACAGACATGGTACTGATACCTAAACCAGGTAAAACAAAAACAGAGAAAGAAAATTATAGACCAATCTCCTTAATGAATATTGATGCAAAAATCTTAAATAAAATATTAGCAAAGAGATTACAGAAAATCATTCCTAGAATAATACACCATGACCAAGTAGGATTTATACCAGAAATGCAGGGATGGTTCAATATTAGGAAAACTATTAACATAATTGACTATATTAATAACCAAATTAACAAAAAACATGATAATCTCAATAGATGCAGAAAAAGTATTTGATAAAATCCAACATCCATTCCTATTAAAAAACATTAGAGAGTATAGAAATTAATGGACTTTTCCTTAAAATAGTCGGTAGCATCTATTTAAAACCATCAGCTAGCATCATATGTAATGGTGATAAACTGGAACCATTCCCAATAAGATCAGGGGTGAAACAAGGTTGCCCACTATCACCATTACTGTTCAATATTGAATTAGAAATTCTAGCCTTGGCAATAAGACAAGAAAAAGAGATTAAAGGAATTAGAGTAGGTCATGAGGAAACCAAATTATCACTCTTTGCAGATGATATGATGGACTACTTAGAGAACCCTAGAGAATCAACTAAAAAACTATTAGAATTAATCCACAACTTTAGCAAAGTTGCAGGATACAAAATAAATCCACATAAATCATCAGCACTTATACATCACCAACAAAATGCAACAGCAAGAGATACAAAGAGAAATTCCATTCAAAATAACTATTGATAGAATAAAATATTTGGGAATATATCTGCCAAGGGAAAGTCAGGATCTATATGAGCAAAACTACAAAACACTCTCCACACAAATAAAGTCAGATCCAAACAATTGGAAAAACATCAAGTGCTCTTGGATAGGTTGAGCTAATATAATAAAGATGGCAATACCACCTAAACTAATCTATCTATTTAGTGCTATACCAATCAAACTCCCAAGAGATTATTTAACTGACCTCGAAAAAATAACAACAAAATTCATCTGGAAAAACAAAAGGTCAAGAATTTCAAGGGAATTAATGAAAAAAAATGCAAATGAGGGTGGCCTAGCTGTACCAGATCTAAAACTATATTATAAAGCAGTGGTCACCAAAACCATTTGGTACTGGATAAGAAATAGAGTAGTGGATCAGTGGAATAGGTTAGGTTCACAGGACAAAATACTCAATGACAATAGTAATCTAGTGTTTGATAAACCCAAAGACCCCAGTTTTGGGGATAAAAACTCACTATTTGACAAAAACTGCTGGGATAATTGGAAACTGGTATGGAAGAAATTAGGCATTGACCCACACCTAACACCATATACCAAGATAAGGTCAAAATAGATTCATGATGTAGGCATAAAGAATGATATTATAAACAAATTAGAACAATGTAGGATGGTTTACCTCTCAGACCTGTGGAGGGGGAAGGAATTTGTGACCAAAGAAGAACTAGAGGTCATCATTAATCACAAAATAGGTAAGTTTGACTATATCAAGTTAAAAAGTTTTTGTACAAACAAAATAAATGCAGACAAGATTAGAAGGGTAGCAGTAAACTGGGAAAATATTTTTACATCCAAAGGTTCTGATAAAGGCCTCATTTCTAAAATATATAGAGAATTGACTCAAATATATAAGAATTCAAGCCATTCTCCAATTGATAAATGGTCAAAAGATATGAACAGACAATTTTCAGACGAAGAAATTGAAACTATTTTCGGTCACATGAAAAGGTGCTCCAAGTCACTATTGATCAGAGAAATGCAAATTAAGACAACTCTGAGATACCACTACACACCTGTCAGATTGGCTAAAATGACAGGAAATGATAATGATAACTGTTGGAGGGGATGTGGGAAAACTGGGACACTGATACATTGTTGGTGGAACTGTGAATGGATCCAACCATTCTGGACAGCAATTTGGAACTATGCTCAAAAAGTTATCAAAGTGTGCATACCCTTTGACCCAGCAGTGTTTCTACTGGGCCTATATCCCAAAGAGATTTTAAAGGAGGGAAAGGGACCCACATGTGCAAAAATGTTTGTGGCAGCCCTTTTGGTAGTGGCAAGAAACTGGAAATTGAAAGGATGCCCATCAATTGGAGAATGGCTGAATAAATTATGGTATATGAATGTTATGGAATATTATTGTTCTGTAAGAAACGACCAACAGGAGGATTTCAGAGAGGCCTGGAGAGACTTGCATGAACTGATGCTGAGTGAAATCAGCAGAACCAGGAGACATTGTAAATGGCAACAGCAAGACTATACGATGATCAATTTTGATGGACATGGTTCTCTTCAACAATGATGTGATTCAAACCAGTTCCTATTGTTCAGCGATGAAGATAGTCATATATATCCAGAGAGAGGCCTGTGGGAACTGAGTGTGAACCACAACACAGCATTTTAACACTTTCTGTGAATATTTCCATGCATTTTGTTTTTTTTCTTAGGTTGTTTTTTTCTTCTTCTCTTTCTAGATCTGATGTTTCTTGTGCAGTAAGATAACTGTATAGATATATATATATATATACATGTATTGTATTTGTCATATAATTTATCCTATTTAGCATGTATTAGATTACCTGTCATCTAGGGGTGGGAGGTGGGGGGAAGGAGGGGAAAAGATTGGGGAAAAAGTTTTTGCAAAGGTCAATGTAGAAAAATCACTCATATGTTTTGTAAATAAAAAGCTTTATTCAAAAAAAAGAATATCTCAGGTTGATATAGAGATGACATTATTTTAGTACATTTATGCAACACTTTCATGTTTTGTAGACATTTTCATGTTTTAAAGTTTTCACAAATAAAATCTGAAATGCAGAACAATCTGGATGGTGGAAATTGTGATTTCTCTTAAAGGTAAAGAAACTAGGATTCAGATTGGCTAAGTAACTTGGCTCAAGGTCACACAACAAGTAAATATCAGATGCAGGATTTGAATCTAGATTCCTCTTGATTCCAAGTCCAGTGTTCTTTTCATTATGTCATACTGCCACCTCCACCATAAGAGGGAGAAATAGGGACATATTTATGAACAGATATTACAAATTTATTTAATGTTGCCAAGTAAAGTATTCATTGACAACAAGGATTACAACAATGGGGTTATTTATCTGCATCAAACTGTACCATGTTTCTGTAAAATTCACTCTGGAAAACTTTTTTTCCCCTGACTCAATTTACTTCACTATCTTTTAAAAAGTCTCTTTAAATCCAGTACTCTCAAATGATGAAAAAGGAAGAGGGAGAAAAAGATAAGTAGTTTTGGTGGAGTTGATATCCTCTTTTTCATCATTTGCTTTTGATCTTTCCATTAGAACCTCACCCAGTTCTATTTTTAGAAAATAAATTTCTGCATTAATACAGAATTAATCAAGCCCAAATATGGGTCTGGAGTACTCAGTGGGGTAATGCAAATGAAACCTCAGGAGAACAGATGGATTTTGCTATTATTGAGGCAGGAATGATTTCCAAGAACATTTTGTTTGTTCCAAAAATCTCCATGCCTGAATTTTACCAAGTCTCCAATCCAGAAAATCATTAAATTATTCCCTATTTGGGATTTGCTTTGGGATGCATTATATTTGGGGGATGGCTCTGTATGATTTTCTTGATGGACAAACCTTGATGGTTTGTTCATGCCCCTTTGGAAACACAAATAATGTTATGATAGTATTGAAATTTTCAAAATGAAAGCAGTTCTTTGACATTTCCTTTCTTCCTGCCTCTAAGCTGGGAATCCAATTTGATAACTGCCTATGAAGGTCCAAATCTGGAAATGTGTAAAATAAGAAGGTTCCAGATTACAGTACTGTTCAGCAAAATGAGTCCAAAATCTAGAACATGAGATCAAAAGCTAAGGGGAATTCTTGAAGTCTTACAAAGCTGATTCATTGGGGCTTTAGTTAGAAGTGATTTTCTATATACAAAGCTCTAAGATGTTATATACTAAATATTCTCCTTCTTCTTTCCTTCTTTTTCTTTCTCTTTCTTCTTCCACCTCAAGCTGGAGGTTAGGAGAATCCCTGTGCATTCCTATATGAAATTTAAATGTTTCCAAAAGTTTCTCACTTTTTGTTAGACCTTGCACTCTAACATAGTTTAAGGGGTTTCCAGAAACCTTTAAAAACAACCTCAAGACTGCCTTTCCATGTGAAATGTTGAAATGGGAACTTTGGAGGGGACAGTCAGGGCCATTTTCTAAGCTTATGGAACTATATACTGTAAAATGTTTTTTTTTTACTTTTTAAGTAAAAAGCTCAGCTCAGCTCATATTAAACATGGGATAACATATATACAGTGTTTTGCAGGGTGTCAAAATGCTAAGTAATAAAAGCACAAGCATTCTAAGAAGTATTTGAGTCATAATAGAAACAAAAACCTGGGAGCTAATTCTTGCTTTCCCTTCTAGTCATATGTAAGATCTGGAGCAAGTAATTTTGTCTCTATGGACTTCAGTTTACTATTCTATAAAATGAAATCATTGACCCAACTGATGGCTAAATTTTTGGCTTTGAAATTCTCCCATTCTATATGCTGCAACTTCCTGGAATAATTTAGCTACTCAGGATAATCTTTATATGAAAGAAATCATCACTATCTAAAGCTCTGACCTCCTTCTTTCTGGATGAAATCTCAAGACTATTTTCTAAGACTCTTCAAGAATTCCCCTTACCTTTTGATCTTATGCTGTAGATCTCAGACCCATTTTCTTATCCAGTTCTTAGATGTGGAATCTCCATATTCATTACATTTCCAGATTTGGAACTTCATAAACAGCTGCCAAATAACTTGATTCCCAGAAACTGACATTGTACTTCAGTGTACAATGCTCAACAAAAACAATAACGGCACTGAACCCAATGTAGTGTTTAGGCCACCTATTGATTAACCCAATAATTCAGTCAATAAGATTCATGGAAAGAGTCTTCAGGTCATTAGACCATCACAACTATCTAGACTGATCCTTACCTAGAAAAACATCCCCTCCTGGAGACCTTCTCTTCCACTTTTGGAGAATTCTAAGTATTAGGAGATTGTTCCCTATATCAAGCTTAAATTGAGAGTGAAGTAGAATGTAGTTTATCCTTCTTTAACTTGGGAACCCTGAGGACAGTGCTCATTTTCCCAAGTCTTCCATTTACTAAATTGTCATTTAGTAAATTAGGGAGAGGAATTGTAACCTATGATTTCATTGGAAAAGGAAATTCCCATTACTATTGCTGAGAGCCATTTTCCATTAAACTCCAACTTTAGAGTATTGCCTATAGAATACAGAGGTAAGGTGACTTGGTCAGTCATATAGTCAATTCTTATTGTTATTTGTCCTTTGTTTTCAAAAGGGGCCGTGACATCATGGAAATGATGCCATGACATGCAAGTGAATTGGATTGAGGTGAGGAAGGACTGCACAAAATCATCAACTTCACTTTGTCCTTTGGAACTACTTGGGTTCAATGCCAAGATATAGCTAGTATATATCAGAGATGGGACTTAACCAAAATTTTCCTGATTTCTTGAAGTCATCTCTTTATATGCCCTACTACACTTAATGCTTCTCATTTAGTAAATTAACTACTAATGTCAATTTTCCAAATGAAATGTTCAGTTCAATAAAAATTTATTAAGCACCTACTATATGCAAAGCAATCTTTAGCCCCTGATTGAGTACTCCATAAATAAGTCTGTCAACAATTTTCATGATGAATTAATTCTTTATTGAAAGCCTGACAGGTTATGACCATTATGATCATTATTTCAATTCTTGTGCTTTTAGGATAAATTAAATTATAATAAAACAATAGAGAAATTTCAAAAGACAAAGCCTTTAAGAAAATTCTCTTAAATGTCTTTAGGGAAGAATGTTGAAAATATACATCCCTCTAGCCTTTTGACTGAAGTTAGATTCCTTGAGGCAAAAACATGGTAGAGAATCTAATAAGATATTCACACCTGATTGCTGATCCTCTCCATTTGTATTTTAATTCCTTTCTTGTCACAAGTACAGAACACTTTGGCATTTAAGCAAAAGTAGGTAAACTTTTAATCTGGAATTCCTGAACTTGTTTTGCTTTGAAAAAAAATTACTTTGATAATTATATTTCAACATAATTGATTTCATTTGTAAACCTATGTATTTTATTTATGTAGTTAATAATAAGATTCTAAAAAGGGTCCCATAGGCTTCACCTGACTGACTACCCAAGGAAGGCATGACATAAAAATGATTAAGAACAAAATGTTAAAGTAAAACTTAGTCTAACTTTAGGACTCTCCCTAACCTGGTTTCAACCTTATTTGCCAACTTAGAGACAATATAATATAGTGGAAATAGTGCTGGAGTATCTCTATAGGGTCTGTATCTCAAAGAGATCATAAAAAGGGGGAAAGGACCCATATGAACAAAAATGTTTATAGCAGTCCTGGAATTGAAAACTGAATATATACCCATCTTGGGGTATGGCTGAACATGTTATGGAATATGAATTTAATGATTTTTTTTTTTTGGCTGAGGCAATTGGGGTTAAGTAACTTGCCCAGGGTCACACAGCTAGGAAGTGTTAAGTGTCTGAGGTCACATTTGAACTCAGGTCCTCCTGACTTCAGGACTGGTGTTCTATCTACTGCACTACTTAGCTGTCCCAATGAAATATTATTTTGTAAGAAATGATGAGGTGGTTGATTTGAGAAAATCATGGAAAGACTTACATAAACTGATGCTAAGTGAAGTTAGTAGAACCAAGAGAACATTGTACATAGCACAAGAGTATGTGATGATTAACTGTGATGGACTTTGCCCTTTTCAACAATGAAGTGATTCCAGGAAATTTCAATAGGCTTGTGAAGGAAAAAGCCATCCACATCCAGAGAGAAAACTATGGAGAATAAATGTGAATCACAACATAGTATTTTCACCATTTTTGTTGTTGTTGTTTGCTTGATTATTTTTTCTTTCCCTTTTTTTCTTTTTTAATATGATTTTTCTTGCACAGCATGATAAATGTGGAAATATGTTCAGAAGAATTGCACCTATTTAACCTATATTGAATTACTTGCTGTCTAGGAGTGGGGGATGGGAAGAGGGAGAAAAATTTGGAACACAAGGTTTTACAAGGGTGAATATTGAAAACTATCTGCATGTATGTTGAAAAATAAAAAGCTATTATTTTTAAAAGGAAATAGTGGATCTAGGAATCAAGAATTTGGCTTCAATACCTTGCTCTAATCATTATTAACTCTGATCAGCAATGGCTCCAAAATTCAGCTTCCTCTTCTGAAAAGTGGGAATAATAACATTTGTAAATATACAACTTATGGCTATTGGGAGGAATTTTTTTTTTGCAGATCTTCAAGTAGTACATGAATTATTTATTCTATTATTCTTTCATTTAATCTGTGTTCTTATCAAAACAAAACAAAATGTTAATCATCCCTCTTGGACATTTCGTTTCCTCAGTTTCCTCACCTGCAAAATGAAGGGTTTTGGCTAGAACCTTGGAAGGCCACTTCCATCTCATTCTAAAGTATGTGATCTAATTCTTTGTATCATTTGATACATGCTTGAAATATTCTCCCCAAGTCACCAATTCTGTCTTTTGATATCTTATACATTCTTTTTTTTTTTAATGAACAAAAATCGAATAAGCATTTTTTCTCTCTTTTTCTCAACTTCTCCATTCCTCAAATGAAATATAAAAATCCTTGTTATGTTATTCATGAAATCTTGTCTGATCTCCTAATAGAAGTGATTTCTTCTTCCATTGATCTCATAATTTATAATGTCTCTTTTCTTTATCACATTCCAATTTGAATTACACATGTACATGCCTTTAGCATCTCCATTAGAATACAAATAAATTCCTTGAGAACAAGGAGTATTCTATATTTGTTTTTGCTTTCGGAGTTCTTACCATAGTCCATTGTATGGAATAAGCATTTGGTAAAAGTCTATTGAACAAAGAAAGCATGAATAAATAGTCAACGAAATTCAATATATACTATTAACTATATTTTCAAACTGGCTGAATTAGGAAATGATATTTCACTTGGGAAAAAAAAAAACTCCTAGCTTTCGGACAATAAGCTGTCCTCATGTATTCTGAGTTATCAATATTGAATTATAAGCATGTGTAATAAAATGACTAGAAATAAGAAAACCAATATGAATATAGGACATAGGAACACTATGCATTTTTCAAATAAAGTGAAAGTCATGGAGAAGAAATAATATGCCCAATTTTTATAGCACCTCCACATACCCTGCTATGTTTTCCCCTTTTCTCTGTCTTCCCAACATGAATTAAATTTGTTTTCCCCCAAAAGGCACTAAATATATTACTAAAACTTGATAGGCTCAGCAAGCTGAGATTCAAGCTGTACCACTTTTCTTGACAGTGTTTTCTGGTCACCCAAGGACAAAAAAGGCCCATCAAGACCCTTCAGATTTGGTGGATGTCCCTTTGCTCTGCTGACTGCACTGGCATCCTTGTTGAACATCTTCTCTAGTTGTTCTCTACTTATGACTAAGTAAGCCCCCTTTTTTTTAATTGTTGAATGACCAATGAGTGCCTCATTTTGTTCTAAAATTATAGCCTGAATCAATCTCAACCATAACACCAATATCACATATGCTTAGGGGAATATGAATAGTTTTTGTTTTGATGGTTTTGCTGGTATTGTTATTGTTGCTGCTGCTGTTTTTGTCTAGAGAACAGAACACATAAAGGGAAGGAATAAGTCCTTTACACTTTCTCAGGATCATCTTGCATGGATGATTGATGGAAAAGGAGAACTACCTGTAGAGTGACTCAGAGAGAGAGGTAGGTTTGTTTTCTGTTGAAAAAGCAAGTCATCCAGTCATTATGTCTTTTTATAGCAGCACCATAATTCATTGTAGGGCATCTCCTCCCTCACATAGGCATCACTTTGTAAATCCAATTATTTAGTTGAATTTAGATGTTTATTCAGTGTCTCTCACCTAACCACTCTGCTTCAGGATTTCTGAAACAAATTTCTCTTGAAATTCTTAATTATTATAAATATGTCAGAGACCTCAATCTGTTTAATAAAAAACTGCACAGTATTTGTTAAAGCCTTTCTATTTAATTCTTCACAACATATTTGGGAGCCATAATGTGTAAATAATAAGATACTGATCATCCAGACAAAACTTTTACCTAACCAAAGGTTTCCTCTCTCTTAGAAAGGTGATTCTGAACTTTCCAGCTGGTGGAAAATGGGAAAATCAGAGATGATAGAATACAACACATAATACTTATATTTTGACTACAGATAATTATGAAAGTTACTCAATCAGAAACACTTTAATTTTAATTTAGACTGCATTTTCCTATATTTAATAAAAAGGCTCTTGGTTAAATCAAGCTGTAAATTTAATTTTTCTTTGAGAGCATATATCCCCAAGGTGTTCATTAGCATTAACTTTTAAAGTAGGCAATTCATAACATGTCTTTTATGTGAATTTTCTGTCACTTGTTTTGGGAAAAACAAAGAAATCCTCCAGATCAGAGATTGCCTGTCTTTTAAAATGTTGCTATGATCACCATCCCCACTCAGTTTTCAAAAGGAACCTTAAAGTACTGGTTCATCCATAGTCCACTTCTTCATATAGAGTGCTCACGAGAACAGAAATATACCTAGCTATGATACAGGCCCTTCTAGGAGAATATAAACTTGCATCATTGTATCTACTTTTTATGCTTGATATAGGGCTAGGAAGATAGTAAACCTTTATTGACTGAATAAATTTCAAGTCACCCTTAAAGAACTTTAAGCTGAAACTGAGACACAGGAAATCATATATGATCCAGCTGCTACAATGTTGAAACCTATGTATTGGGCCATAGACCTGCAGACTTATATAGGCAAACCAATGCATACACATATTCATGTGTGTATACACATACACACATATTGTTCATATTCCTGGCTGCTTTTCCTTTAAGAATTGGTGGTCAGCCACACATGCAGAAACATGAAGGAGAAAACCCTCAGAAGTCCATGACCACTATTACCACACTGCTTTGCCTGTATTATAAGTCTTATTTGACTCCTGCTCCTTTTGCTTCCCTTCGAAAACTCTTCCTGTAATAACAGTACAGAATATGTAATCAAAGCATCTCATTTTGAATCTCAGCTCTTTCACTGCTAGACTTTGTACAAGTTATGCATCTTCTCTCTTGTAAAAGGAGGCAAGTTCAATTAGTTTTCTGCTAATGCTTTATGTCCTGTAATCTTTGGATCCTACAAAAGCTACTATTCATATGTTAAGTACTAGAAACTGAAGTGATAGAAAAAAATGGTGTAGATATTGGAGTCACTTAGCATAATTTTTGTGACAGCTAAAGAGAGTAAAAAAGTGCTGAAATTGGCATCAGGAACTGAGTTCCAATCCCACCTCAGACTTTTAAGAGTTACATGATCCTGAACAAGTGTTATGGCATTTTCACAGCCATCATGGGAATTATATGGAGGGGCAAGAAGAACTTAAGGAGGAGGAGAGTTAGACTTTACTTAATCTAGTTTGAAATTACTTGCTACTACAGAATCTCATTACCTTTAATAGAGCCTAGAAAAGGTAGCACATATGGAGTGTAGAGGAGTTAGAAGATCATGGTCATATGGTACTGCTTTTGAAGAGTCCATCCCCAAAAGTTTGTAATTGAATTTCAACCATGGCATCAGGCTCTGAGAAAGTAGTCAGGAGAACTCTACTGTGGCTAGACTCAGCCTTCTGGCAATACACATTATTTGTGATGATAAAGCATTTCTGATCTAGCTGAGATCTGCATCTCTGACTCATCTTTGTTCTAAGACATTATACTACCAACCTTGGGTAGGATCTGAGGATCTCTTATATTGTAGAACTGTTAGAGCTGGCTGCAACCAACTCCTACTTTCACAAGCAATATAATGAGAGACAATAACAGAAATATCTCTGATACTGGAAATCTTTTAAAGTAGTAGACCATATTGGAATGAGTCATATCAAGTTTTCAGTTTTCCACAGACTTCAACAGAGACATAAAGTTGGGATCTTGCCATAGTTTATCCCCATGGAACCATGGACCAACTAGAAACAAACTAAAGAACATATATTGGTATCTAGACAAATATGTGAATTACTTATCTAATGACCTCTGAAATCTCTTCCAGCTGTAGATGTATCCTTTAATGGAGGAATTTTCCTCATGGAGCTCAGCATAAACCCTTTGGGGGATGAGACAGGTATTTTGCTCTTTGCTCAAGGACATGTATGACATGGCAGCCCCAATTTGTCTATTGAACTCCATGTAAAATACACCAAAGATTATTAGTGACTGAGACATAAGAGACTGCCTATTCAGAAGTCTTTAATAGGACCAAGTGAGAAAAACTAAATTCTTCTCTTTTTCTTTAAGCATGTTACTTTGGGACTCTGCCAGCTTTAGGGCTAGAGAGAATCTGACAATTTATCATGTTTAACCCTTTCATCTTATAGGGAAAAAATCAAGGTAAAGAGGTGGTATTGCTGTTTCATGTCCAAGATCACACAGCTAACAGTGGCAGATTTGGGACCCAAGCCCAGGCACTCTGACTTCAAATTTAGTATACTTTACAGAAAAGGGAAATTCATCATCCATGGTCCAAGAATTCTCTTATATCACCCAATTGTATGAGTTTAATTCCTTGGGTATTCTTTGGGTAACTCCTTGGGATTCTATTCTAAGACATATGGATCTTAGAAGCTATGACCTATTTTTATGTATGTGGGTGAAAAAGATCTCTAGGGACACAACAGATATTTTCTGTTTGTCTGAACAAATAATAGATTAGGAAATGCTGTGAAACAAGATAGTCCTAAACCTATTGACAAATGCATCTGAGAATGTGTTTCCGAGATATTCCCTGTCTACACCTTGAAGAAACAACCCACAAAGATGGAGTATCCTCAGAAGATACCCCTCTCCCCCCACAAAAAATATATCATCACAATGAGTGCTACTACATTGAGGGACTATGTGTTGATATACTTCATATCGCCAGTGCTTAACGCAGTATTCAGCACATAATGGGTGTTTAATATTCACTCATTGACTCTGGCTTCAAAAATTTCTGGAAATGAAGAAATATCAGGAGTACTTACTTTCTAGAGAATGTGGTACTAAATGGGTCACTTTTCCTTTGGAAAGAAATACCATCATTAAGAAATCAGAGATCCAAACTAATACAGTCTTAACACTATTTATTCAAGGCTAATGAAATTATTAGTGTCATTGCAATAAGAAGTAATGTAAGAAAGCATAAACTAATCATCTCCATTTTGCTCAATGAAATATCAGTAGAAAATAGGAATGATAACTTGAAAAATACTCCGATGAGGTAATGAGTTGTCAATGAAGTATAATCATCATGCAAAGTGGCGGAGAAGAGAAAACTTTCATTATCATAGTGACAATAAAAATAGTAATTTATATTAATCATTTGGAAAACTATTTTTAGGACATGTTTCTAGAGTAAAGGAATGAAGACATATTACCCATGGAGACAGCAAGATGGAGTGAGAAACTTAATATATAGCTAACTAGATGAAATATAAATATTTTTTTATTTCCAGAGAATTAGGTTCCCCATTATTTAATAATATCACGATAAATGCAATTGCTAAGCAAACATTACAATTACTACTACTACTAATTATTCTGTTGAGAAGATGAAAGAGAAATGGTCTACATAGAGATCAAATTGGGATCTGTTATCATTGGCCCCATGGACCAAGTAGACACAAAATAAAGCACACACCTTGGTACCCAGAAACACATTTGAATTATTCAAAATAGATAATGATAACATGAATTAAGTGAGATCTCTTAACATAGAAGAGAACTACCAGGAAGTTAGAGACTTTGGTAATTGGGATGTTCCCCTCCACTAAATTAAGGGTGTATTTAAGCTTGAAATCATGAAAAAACATAAAGTCCTGTCACATTTACAGGGGCATTGTGAACTTTACACAAGATTGAGTCTGCAGAAAATAACAACATGCTTCAGAGAATTAGAATATAGAAAACAGAAACCAGGTTTGGTCACAGAACAATGCTTTTCATGATAACTTATGTTTTTTAGGTATATAAGCAGCATGGATTCCCTTAATGAATGGCTCTGTTGAATTATTAGCAACCCTGTCTCTTTATTTTCAACCAGCACTACCCCATTTGTATTATGCTGGTCACAACATCTTCAGAAGAAAAAAAGTATGCATTATACTAATTTTTCAAGAGGACTATATTAAATATATATATTTACAGGAACATTTTCTTTTCTTTTCATTCAAATAAAGAAGTGCTAATCATTTTTATCATTATTCCTATTTCTATTTGCCATATTATTTTTTCTTCTTCTAAGAACAGACTCATAGGCTGCACTACTCTTTTTTATTATAAATAACATTTGGGAGAGATGCTAAGACCTCTATCTGAATTCACATGACAAAATGTGAAATTCCAGGGAGTAGTAAGCTAGCAGTAGTAGCCAAATAGAGACTTGTCTTCAATGTTATAAGAATAAGGAGTCAGACCATCTATATTCAGAGACAGAGCTATGGAGCTGAATGTGAACCACAGCATAGTATTTTTACCTTTGTTGAT
This sequence comes from Myrmecobius fasciatus, assembly GCA_023553655.1. Taxonomy (NCBI): domain Eukaryota; kingdom Metazoa; phylum Chordata; class Mammalia; order Dasyuromorphia; family Myrmecobiidae; genus Myrmecobius; species Myrmecobius fasciatus. Next base: position 220,879 of record JAJPUD010001602.1, read on the forward strand.
GTTTGTTTTGCTTGCTTTTTTTCTTATTTTTTTCTCTTTTAACTGATTTTTCTTATACATCATGATAAATGTGAAAATATATTTAGAAGAATTGCATGTATTTAACCTATATTGAATTACTTTCTGTCTAGGGGAGGGGAAAGATAGAGAGGGAGGGAGAAAAAATTGGACCACAAGGTTTCACAAGGGTGAATATTAAAAACTATCTTTTCATGTATTTTGAAAAATAAGAAATTATTATTAAAAAAAAGAATGAGTCAGGTATTGCCTTCATAATATACCAGTTGTTTGATCTTGAGTAAGTCATATAACCTGTATGTTCTTAAAAAAAAACCGAAAAGAACCTCTATAATCCCCCACAGACATTTCCATTGTGCATTAGATATAAACAAGGCCTGGACATTCCGTAAACATCTAGGAGATTTCTGAGTAGAGCTCTCAAATCCAGTTTATTTGACCCATTCATTTGTATTACTATCGAAGATTTATGAGATGATAAACTCTTTGATGTCAGGAATTATTAATTGGTTATTTTTCTGCATCCCAAAAATTCAGCACAATTTCTTGGACATAGTATGCACTTAACAAAAGCTAATCAACAATCTTTTATATAATAATATTCCATTATATTCATATAATATAACTTATTCAAGCCATTCCCCAACTCATGGGCATCCACTCAGTTTTCAGTTCCTTGCCACTACAAAAAAAGGGCTGCTACAAACATTTTTGTACATGTAGGCCCTTTTCTCTTTTTCATTATTTCTTTGGGATACAGTCCAGTAGAGGACTGCTGGATCAAAAGACATGCACAGTTTGATTGCCCTTTGGGCATATAGTTCTGAATTGCTCTCCAGAATGGGTGGATCAGTTCACAACTCTACCAACAATGTATTAGTGTCCCAGTTTTCCCACATTCCCTCCAAAATTTATCATTATCTTTTCCTTTGAAAATCTTTTTGCAATCTTTTTTTTTCTTCATTAAGACCTTGAAATAGATGCTCTCTGATGTTTCTTTTGGCTTACATGCATGTCTCACACATTCAGTAAAAATCACTTTCTTTAGTTGATATGCTCAGATTTATCAGTGGTATAATGGAAATTATGGTAGATATTTTCTCAAAAAACCTGGGTTGAAATCCAAACTCTAGGAGTCATTACCTACAACAACTGGGGAATGTCATATGAGGGGTTGTTTTTATTGATAAGTCATTTTTCAGTTTATCAGACTCATCATGACCCCATCTGAGGTTTTCTTGGTAAAGATACTGGAGTTACTGGCCATTTCCTTCTCCAGCTGAGGCAAACGGGGTTAAGTGACTTGTTTAGGTACACATAGCTAGTAAGAAGGCATATTTGAATTGAGGTTTTCCTCCTAGATTAGCTCTCTATTCCCTGCCTCACATAGCTTTCTCTCTGGGCATATTTACCACACTATAAAAGAAGGCATTTGATATCGCCACATTTATAGTAAGATGGCAGCTTAAGCTTTTACAAACAAGTTCTGCATAACCTTTCAGGGCATGAATGAGATCAACATGTCTTGTCAGACACTGGCCAGGCAGCACTTGTCAACAAATACTCCAATATTCAGGAAAGATTAGGATTACACAATAACACCCCAACCTAAATTATAGGTCTTCAAAACATTTACATATAATTGGGTACTAAAGACTTAAGTGCTGGGTTACATAAAAATATTGTTGGCACAGAAACATGTCTATAATTAAAACATGCAGATTAGCCTGCTACCCTTAAAGTGATAATCAGAAAGCTGATTTTTCAGAAGTCAGATGAGATTAACATGAAGCTTCAGAACATAAGACATGTGAAGAGAAATACATTAACTAAATCTGGAAAGGTAGGTTGGAGCCATATTTTGGAAGGCTTTCAATTCTGGCCCATATATATAATATGTAGGACCAATACAAAGTCTGTGAACTGATGTAGACACCAAAGAGTGCTGACACATAGAATATGAAGGAAAAGGAAAACAGAGTTAGATCAGCAAAGAAGGAACATCATTCTGCATTTCTGAGATCTCCCAGGATTAGATACTTTGTCAGTGAATTAAAGAACCAGAACCATAAGCACTTTGGTTCAAAGTCAAGGTTAAAATGGTTATATAATACTCAGTTTGCAGAAACTGATCAAGTTTAAGTATAGTGATTTAGGAGGAGAATAAGACTTTGGTCAAACTTATATTAGACCTATGGTCTAAATCTTGACTCCACCTCTTACTATCTGCATGACAATAGGGAACTTAAATGGGGGTAATAATAATTTACATTGGTAAGGTCACATGATTGAGATGAGGAAAGAGTTTTGTAAATCATAAGGAACTATTATATGTAAACAATAAGAAAGCTGTTATTATCAAGGGAGTGCCTAGTTGTTTTTTTAAAAGTCTGAATTGCTTCTCTTTCTGAAGCAGCCTATATATTGTAGGCATCTGGGATGTATAAAGGTTTTTATCAGAACTACATATGGCCCACAAATTGTATATTTTCTTTTTCTACTATATGTCAATGTCCACTACAACTTTATGAAATGTCTAGACCAGAGCTTCTTAATCTGTTTGGTTTTTTTTTTTGTTTTTTTTTTTTGTTTTGTTTTGTTTTTTTGCTTTTTTGCTGAGGCAATTGGGGTTAAGTGACTTGCTGAGGGTCACACAGCTAGGAAGTGTTAAGTGTCTGAGACCAGATTTGAACTCAGGTCTTCCAGACTTCAGGGCTGGTGCTCTATCCGCTGTAGCATCTACCTGCCCCAGGGTTTCTTAATCTGTAAACTATGAATACTATATGTGTGTGTGACACACATCCATTTGTGCATATACATATATATGAATATATGTAAACATATGTACCTTTATATGTATATGTAAATGTATCGTTTGTTATTGTTACTGAATATGCATATGTGTATCATAATATTATTTGTTACTGTTGTTGAATCATTTTCATTCATGTCAATTCTTTATCACACCATTTTTTGGGGGGAAGATATTGGGGTGGTTTACAACTTCCTTTTCCATCTTATTTTATAATTAGAGAAACTGAGGCAAACAGGGCCAAACACTTGTCCATGTTCACAGTTACAAAGTGTCTGAGGCCAGATTTGAACTCAAGAAGAAGAGACTTCCTGACTCCAGGTCTAGCACTCTATCTACTGTGTTATCCAGCTGTCCTTTAAACTTTAATACCTTTATTGAAAAATGGAAATAGTAATTCTTTCAATGGTCCCTCACAGGATTATTGTGAGAAGTGTACTCTATTAAACCTTATAAAAATATGATTCTATATATAGTATACAATGTATCACTTGTATAATTGGTTCAGGAATTGATATAAAAGATCTCAAATCTTTATTAACCATTTGCCTTCTATGTCATAGGAACATAATATATGCATTAAGGTTCAATTTTATCATTATGTATTTCCTAGAAACCTGTGTCTCCTAGCTCCTTCTTGTTCTGCTTCTTAAAAATGTCAAGCATGTACCAATTCCTTCTAGTTCCTATCTTATTACTCCCTCTTAGAGATATCCTGTTTAAAAAAAAACAAAACAAAACAAAAAAAAAACTTAGGAAAGGAAAATTGCATACTGGAGCTAGAAACATTTATTGGTACCATGTCCAGCTGTAGAGTGGTCAGTTAATGCCTATTTGGAATAATGGATAGTATTTTATGTATTATTTCTCTTTCTTAGAACAAACTCACATTTGTTAACTGATATCTAACAAACTAAATCAGGCATAATATGAAGTCAATATAGAGATAACTTAATGCAATATAGGAGCTTCTTAAAGTCTGCCCAATTAGCTGCTACAACATGTGATCTGAAAAATAGAAATAATAATAATGGTGGCACCTAGCTACCAGAGTTGTGGTGAAAGCCAGATGAGTTAATATCTATCATCATCCAAAAAAGGTAAATCACTCTTTTGTGGAACTTATTCTTCAGTTGTTAATTAAAGATTCAATGGAAGAAAATCAGGGAGCCAGAAGACAACTTTATGTCAAATGAGCTCACTAAAAATGAAGCCAAGAATCATTTTAAAGATGTTGATTCATAAAGAACTGCTGTAGTTGTTGCATTTTAAAATGTCTTTAAATTCTAGGAAAGCAATAGGATCCCAACCTAGAAGTAATTTCATTTTTTACTATTTGTTTCAATAGGAAGTCTGGAATCAAACTATATAAAATACAATTTTTTTTTACTAAATTTCATTTTATTTCTTTGTTTCTCCCCTTTCTTCATTTCCTTTTTTGTTTCTCTCTTCATTTTTTTTCTCTTTTCTTTCTTTCTTTCTTTCTTTCTTTCTTTCTTTCTTTCTTTCTTTCTTTCTTTCTTTCTTTCTTTCTTTCTTTCTTTCTTTCTTTCTTT